>JANPWX010000096.1:9237261-9283238 GCA_024734555.1 Trochalopteron elliotii | reverse complement strand
ATTAGGTGCCCCTCCGAACATTTATAATGGTGAAGGGTTTCCCTCTCAGATATTCAGAGTCTCTTTTGCATCCAAACTCAGAGTGGTACTTATTCTTTAGCCCCCGCTCTAGTCATTTATTCAGGTTTATTTCTAAATAAAAGTATATGGCTCAATAAGTGAACTGTTATTGAAAATGCTTTTTAGCAATAAGGCATGAATTTGCCGCTATGTTTCTTCTGACAGAGGAGTAAAGACTTAATGGTAGCACCGCCTCTCTTACAGTCTGATTTCTGTCCCTGAAGTAATGGCAAGTGGAATAAGAGACAGGTGGTGGTATCTATAAACTCTGCTAATGGCCCCATCAACATATGTTTAATGTATTTTAAACTATACTTCACATCGTACTGTTACCAGTACATTTCCTCTGGCACCTCTTCTCAACAAAGAAATTTGGAGAGGAAAGGAAACATTAATAAATCCAAAGTGTTTAATTTGAAAGCAGATATAAAGCTTAACACTCTCATAAGAAGGCTTATTTGACAAGAGATCAGCTCATTACAGACCTCAATAATTTTGTTGCTAGCATTAGTGAAAGGCTTTGACAAAGCAAAGGCTTTTTAGATATAGTTATGGCCTTTCTGCTGTGTTTGGTGTTTGGTCATGTCATGCTACAGCATTGCCTTCTAATGGATTACAAAAGTCGACCAGTCATGAGACAACCCTGGGTAAATGTTTGTTGGGAGGAAAGAAGGTCAGTCTACAACAACAGGATTCCTCCTGCTTAGTTTTTTATAATGTATCTTCCTCTTTGTACTGTACAGATAGATTTCAAGCTTCAGGCACTGTCATTTCACCTCCAGATTTTCAGAGGGCGAGCTTTGGGTGGTGACAACTTGTCTTCTCCTCCTCCTCCTCCTGGTGCCTGTGCCCCAGGTGCTGCTGGACTGGCAGGGCCGTAATCCCCGGCAGCGTCGCCAAGCGCTTTGAGAGCCTCGATAACAGCGATGACAGCACTGAGAGCCCTTGTGCCAGCACTTGATATCCAAAGACTTGCCAATGAATTTGGAGTGAAATCAGCTGTCTTCAAAGTGTAGAGATCCCACAAAGATGGAAATCTGCAGGAGTAGTGTTCTGTGAGTGTGTGAAGTCAAGACTCTGGTCATTAGGACTGAATTCTGCCTGATTTATTCACGAAATTCCTACTGAAACCAACATTTAACGTGGTGTATCCTGAATGTGCATTGTGTGAAACAGCTACCATTGGACAGCCTGGTTTAGTAGCCCTGTTGTAATCCATCACCAGACACACTTGCTCCCGAAGAGTTGTGTTTCTTGAAACACATCATAACTGTGATGCTGGCATGCTTTTCCTGGGGCTGTGCTAGTCTAGCAATGATGACAGCCAGAATTCCCTACCGAACTGCTGTATTCACAGCATGCCTCTGATTAGCCATAACTGAGCTGAAATCATTCAAAATTGCCTATTTTCTTGTGCCCTCCTCAGGATACAAGGCCCTTTCCAAAAAGTGGATCTTTGGTGTGATACTGGAACGAAGAAACAGTGTCAGTTGTAAAATGCCAGTACAGGAGAGATGAGGAGCTCTTAGGTACCAGACCCCAGCTGGACTTTTGGTACCCCAGCTCCTATGTATTTTTATCTATGAAGTCTAAATGATGTGTACCTGTAAGAATCAGCTCCTCACAGAAGACAGCCTCCATCCTTAGCTCCTGTTGGGGTTCAGGAGGAGACAGAGGACATGCTTTCATTTTGCAGGTTTTCTCTTAAGGAATCTGTTCAGGAAAGGGTGCCCAATGTGTACTTTATCTCCTGACAGAGAAGAGTCCTGCTCCCGAAACTGGGCACTGAGCATCAGTCCCTCTGGTTCTGGGTGAGAGCAGTCATTAAAGAGCTACTGGCTTAAATACAGAATTATCCTGAGAACAGTCATGGCAACTGTGTCCAACACGCACTCTGGGGAGAGGCTCAGATTGGATACAAACTCATGGGTTCTGCCCCAAGCTAAGATTTTTTTTAAATCTTTAAAATAAGGCTGTGACCATGCCTTATTTATTTAGATTTATTTCCTCATTACAAGTACCTGCTTAGGGTAAAAAAAGGAGGCAAGCCTGAGAATTAAAGAAATTACTAGACATTCTCAAGTACTCTACAATATATTTCAAAGTGCTATTTGCTATTATAGCTAATAACAAAACCATTTGTTATCATATTCTAGGAAAAATACAAGTATTTTCTATTCACATATAAAAATAATTCAAGTTGGTTTTGTGCTCTCACTACTATGCAATTCATGCTGTGATTTCCACCAGAACATTAGTTTATAGGGCTTTTTTCTGTTATTGAAGAGGATTGTTTCCACTCTAATGAAATGAAGCACTTCAACATGCACTTAGTCTTAATTGAAAGTCAATGAATTTACTCATATATGTAAAGTTAACTTACTAAAAGCTGGACTGGAATATACAGCAACCTGAAGGATCAGGTCCTAGGAATGTTTCCTCTTTCCTCTTAATCATTAAAGAGGATCTTTGCATGGATACAGCAGTGTGTCCTTTCCCCTCATTTTAGCCAGTGCAGCACTCTGACCCAAACACTGTTACTCATGAAGAACCTCAGAGAAACAAATCAGTCATTAGAAACTCTTATTTGGCTTTGCAGTTATGACCCCAAACACTCGAAGTTAGACTTCATCTCTCAAACCTAGTAATAAAAAATTATAAAGGGGGACCACAGTTATGAGATTTTGGAGCCCATTTTCCCTCTTGCTTAAATTTTTGATTTTCCTCAGGGGTCAGTGATAAGAAAAAGTGTTGCAGATGATCTCCCACTTGTCTGCTTTGGGTTTTACTTTCATGGGTCCATATCCCTTGTCACCAGCTTGCCCAGTTCCTGATTTACCCACCCAGACAGAGGGGTGAACAGTGCCTCACAGTGCCTCATGTGCAGCAGGGGTGGTGGACACCTCAGGCTGTGTCCTGGTGGAGGCAGATGGGACTAGATTTTAGCATATTGCTAACAAAGTAGAGCCAGATTTCCTCTGGCCCTCCCAGCTCCATATTTGACTGGGTGTTTTTAAGGGACTCAGGACAACAGAGGAAGGGTTTGTTGTGTCGAAGAATATGCAGCATATGGACACACTGGGCTAAGATCAGCACCAAGGCTCTCAGCTGCAAGAGCACAGCTTGCTGAGATTTCCCTACAGCTTGCTCTATAGAGATGCTGCTTTCCCTGCATGTGAAAGATCAAGTCTGGGCTGTTTGAGATCATCCCCAGCTTTTTCTTTTCCTGTGCCTTCCCATGCCTTGTTAATTTTTTTCTATAAAATCCAGCCCATAAAATACTTATTTCACTGATTTTTATTTTCATTTTTTATTTTAATTTTATGTATAAATACCTCTACCTGCTCATCTTTTTTACCTCTGCATTCATTCTTGACAAGGTGCTAATAATTCTCTCAGGTACCCTTGAAATACTGGACTTTCCATACAACCCTGCTGAGCCTGTGAGTGCAGTATAGTATTGCAGTTTATTTCCTCGGGGTTGTTTGTGGCTCTCTCAGAGCTGCCCATTGATACTGAGGCAGAGATGGTTAACAAATACAGGCTGGGAAAATCAGTTGATCTTCCGTTTGCTGAAGGCCTGATGGAGACCTGTACTGCAGTAGCTAATGCAAAGTTCTGGTTAAATATTGTCCTACCGTTTGCACTATGCCGTCTGTTGTTTTTACACTAGGGGCTTAGCAGAGGTTGGAGGCAGTATTGACTTTGTAATTAAACTATTTTAACTTCAGGATTTTGTAATCACCACACTTAAACCATCTGTTATGGTACATGGGCAATTTCCCCACCCCCCACTTCACCCCTCCTCTCTGGGTGCAAAACGCCATCATGCTTTTAATTGAAAAGCCCCCTTAGGATGGGGATAGAAGGGGAAAGTGAGGATAATTTCTTTTTTCTGAGACAACTTGCAAAAATGCATGGAGTTTGCTCTCCTTGAGAGAGGAGATGCATGAAGGACTTCCACTCCTGGCTCCTCCTGTCCCAGGATAAAAGCAGAGAGCTTCGGAGTGGGCACCTCCCTTTTCTGACTGACTAGTCAGC
Organism: Trochalopteron elliotii; assembly: GCA_024734555.1. Lineage (NCBI taxonomy): Eukaryota > Metazoa > Chordata > Aves > Passeriformes > Leiothrichidae > Trochalopteron > Trochalopteron elliotii. The sequence continues at coordinate 9,279,137 of JANPWX010000096.1, read as the reverse complement.
CCTTGCCACAAATTTCCACTGGGAGAAGAAAGAAAAGGGGATGGAGCCTCAGGTCAGCTGGGGCAGAGCCTGGCAAGAGAGGTTGCTCCTGTGGAGAGCCACTGAGCTCTTTGTGCTTAGGGAAAGAAAATAGAAGAAAAAGTTAAGGCAGAAGAGGGAGAAGCAGATTTAGAGAAGCCATTTGTGTCTCTTGGCCTACCTGAGTACGTCCCCTGCTGACCAGGAAATCCAACACCTTGTGGCTGAAGTTCACAATGCTGCTCAAACAGTATAATTTTGCACAATGTAATTTTGCACAAATCCCTCAGGATTTGCCTACTCCTGCAAGTAGCATTAATTAGTATGGAGTAAGCCATAGCAAATTGTTGCAGGGGTAAAACGATCTGGCATTCCCATCAAAATGAGCATCAGCACTTGGCAACCCTGAATTCTGGGCCTTCACCAGTGTAACTAAGTCATTGCAGAGAAGATGATCTTAGCTGAAATAGTTATGACAGTAGTAATGACAGATATTAAAGCATAGGCTATCTTTCTCTGCCTTGGCAAAACAATTTCCTTTCTCCCAGATGTGTGGGATTCTTTTGTTTTGTTTCCATGAGTTGCTTTGGTCTGCAGTTTCAGCAGATCTAAATACATGCTGAATGTGTGCTGAGATGAAGTAGAGCTTTTGCTGGATTCCTGCTTCCTGCTTTGCTGCTCTGAATTTAAATCACTAGGTCAGGCATTTTTGTTCACCCCTTGGTTAAATGTGTCTTTTAGTTTTGTTTAATTTTGCCCCAGTTTTGTGTATTCATCTGCATTCTGTTACTGGCAGTCAGCTTGGCAGAGCTCTTTTGACCAACATGTGAGACAGACAAACGCACTCTCACATCTTGTCCCATAAACCTGAGTTATTGAAAAAAGAAGGGAGACAGAATTGGCAGGGAATCTTCCCAGTTGTATTCATCAAAATTCACTTTTTTGTTCCCTCTTGTTCTAGTTTGCCAAAGAATAATTTTCCTTCAGGACAGATCAAAGTGCTAAACCAGACAGCAAAAGTTCAATATACCTGAATCTCTGATCCAAATGTTCTCCCACATATCATGTCCATCACACAGGTTGCATAGACCTGTGCTTTGATCTCAGCCTAATTTTGTTTGGCACACAGCTTTTTTGAAGCTCTTCTTGAGGGACAGTAGATAAAGCAGAGCATGAAAGAGGCAGCTTTTTGCCGTTTAAGTAGTGTTAGCACTCCAGGACTCCTGAAGCTGATAGAGGGCTGTCCACCCTTTGGTGTGTCTCAAGCTGCCTGTCCCACTGACTCAATTCATGAACCACTCACAGGACTGGTCAATGCAGTGTGATTGTAGGTAGCTGAGAAATTCCATTCAATTTAACCCCATCTGACAGCAGTAACCATAGTTATCAGTTATGCTGGCTTTCACTAATTTCAATCCCATTCTATTTATTTTCCTAAACCAGGACCCTTGTGCCATGCTGTAGTTGTGGAAAAGTGTAGCATTTGACCCAGTGCTGCTGTAGGCCAGTGACATGAAGTGAAAGCAGTGCCCACCCCCACCCATCCCCACTCTGTGAGTTGTGTTTTTATCTCTGTGGCTCTCCAGCACGCACTTTCCTGGTAAAGCCATTTCATTAATGCCAGCCAGCAGGAACTGCTGAGTGTGCAACACTTCAGAAAACACTTCAGAAGAACTGTTTGCTTACTTGAGAAACAGAATGCAGATGTGGAAGCCTTGCCTTACTTTTAGAATTGTCAAGATGAAAGAACAGAGGATAGCATTTTCAAATGTGAGACCAGCAGTCTCAGGGGGGCTTTACAGGTTTTCATGCGTTTTTCTGCTTAGCACTGTAAGGGTGAAGATCAGTTTCTTTAAAGATAGATAAGTTTTGCCATAGAAGCAAGATATCTATAAATTAGATGTCTGGATATTTTTAGAAGATATCTTCTATTACTTAACAGGATTAAGGACTGGATTCCTTATATGTATTAAAAGTTCTCTGCAACCATCAGTGTTAACAAAGCTGAACTCCAAATGCCGCTCAAAAATGTCCAAGCACTTGTTAGCTTACCTCTCTGTTCACCCTCAGCTTACCCACAAGGACATGCAGCACATAGCCAGATGTTAATTAAACACACCTGCACACTCTCTGAAACATCTGGCTTCATCCCAGAGGCTGTGTGATGTCCAGTTCAATCTGGTCTGCCATGTGATCAGCATTTCTTGGAGGTCAGAGTTATCTCTTACATTTGGATTTTTGCAGAGCTGCAGCCAGCCTGGGGCTGGGGCTCACCAGGTAGTCCAAGCAGGTGGACAGACATCTCACCCTGACATTGCAGACTCTGGTGAGACTTCCCAGGGTCATGGAAAGCCAGCCATGAAGGGGCTTAAAGCTTGTCATGTACAATGACAATTACATTATCTGTTGCCAACCAGACATCTCAGTCTCAGCTGAGGCATCCAAGATTCCCACAGGATACATGGAGAGGCTCATGGAAATCATGTGAGCCACAATTCTAAGAATCTCTGAGAGCAGCAAGAGCTAAGGAAAGGGATTTCCTGAGTTAAAGCATTCCTTAGGGACAGCCACCTACTAAACAGTAGTTTGCCTGGAGATGGATAAGAAAGGGACAAAATTCTAAGCCTACATAGTACAGTTCTGGTTGCACCTGACTTGTCCTCAGGGGCATATCACTTACCAGTGATAGATCATATCATTACTGCTGGTAGAAGTAGTGTGAACCTCATTCCCAGCTCTTTGGATGGAGCAGGATATCTGGGAGGCTTCTCTTGAAAGACTGTGAAGGGATGGAGATCACACTGATGATCTAGAGTAGATGTGGTGGACAAAATATTGCTTCTTTCACATTTTTTCTGCAAAGGGAACAGCTTGGCTAAAGGCTGAAGCCTGAGCATACTGTACAGGACTGACTGTACAGTCAGGAGATAAAGACCACTCTGCAAACAGAGGAGAAAACCAAGCTGACTCTATAGATATGTTTTTAGTTTCTTCTGATAGCACCATTCCACTACATGTAAACTTTGGAGCAGGATCAGAGATCTGATTTTCTTCCAAATTAGCAAACACTGTACTTAGCTGGAATAGCTCAATATCAAACCTAATCTATGGCTTAGTTAGCCTTTATTTATATAAGTGAAATGTTATTTCCCCAGTACAATGGACTGAGTCCATTTCGGTTTCATCCTCCGTATTTCACTCTTAAAAATTAATTTCCCAGGAACTTTCCACATACCTTTTACTTAGAATGAAACTCACTTTTCAGTTCTAGAAGGAACTTAGTAGTAGGAAACTTTTTATATTCTCTTCAAAAATTCCTTTGACATTGCCCATACTTATCAATCAAACAATGACAAGTATTTTGGTAGTTTCAGAAGTGGAACTGAAAGAGAACTGTTACATGCAGGGCACTTGAAAGTGTTTCATCAGATCTTTCTCAGGAGCCAGAAGCTGGGTAACTGCTTTCTGAAGCACACCTGGAGATTGGCCATGTGACCTCTAAAATGCAAGTGCTCACCAAGAGCTGAAAGTTGGGGACTGTCAGAAAATCACAGCTGTTGTGGATTGGGTGTGGAAGAGCACAGATCCAGTAGGTCAATCGTTGGATGGCACACCTACATGGGAAAAAACATTTAGAGACAAGGGAAAGATGCTGTTAAGAGGATTACATACATCTGGCCTAGTGTTTGAAGGTTGATCATACTTTGAAGATGAAGCTTGGTAAAAACCATAATAGAAAAACAGGAAGGCCTATTAACATATTACACACAGTTGGCATTTTTACTGTAATGAAGATTTTCAAAATCATGTCATTTTAGTTAAACTTAGAGTGATCTCTACATATTTTGATGCAAAGCAGGTGGCTAATCAATAAAGTCTGAACAAAACTGAATAATATGGGAAAATTAAACTCGACAGAAATCAAAAAGGCATATAATACTCTAAATGTACAATTTCATTGTATGTCTCTTTTTACTGTAGCAACCAGGGCACAAGGGCAGTACGAACATGTGGTCCTTTATTTGATCAAGGATAATAATCAACTAAGCCAAAAGGAAGGGAAGTAGATTTTCCTAGTTCAGCTGCTAATATAATCTTTTACATGTTCCCAGTTGTGTAACCATTGCTCCGTGCAGCATTGTAGCATGTAGCCATTGTTAAATGGGAAAAACTGTGCAAATGGCAGAGAATCCAAACGTAGAGAAATGGTATTTGATGTCACTCTCATTATGCAATTGGCACGATATTTCAGATCCCAGACCTGCTTTCCTCCTGTTTTTCCTGCTTATGCCTTCATTGGCATAAGGCCTCAGGTCCTTGTAAGATGGGATTCTGCTGAGACTTGTAGTTGCCTCGAATATCTGGTGACCATGGAAGCAGTATAGTTTGTGGTAGGATCTCCTGCTTTGCTGATCTTTCACCATCCCAGTAGTGTTGGCTACCTGAGGTCTAACCATTAGTAATGTGGCAGCATCTCTCTTGAGGCTACAGGTCCTACAGTCCTTCCATTAGAGATGTCATTCTCATCTTAGGCTGTGAAAGATGCATCTCCTTTCCATCAAAGAAGTTTCAGCTAATGACTATTTAGACATGCAATGATCCTGCATACGCAATTAGTGACCTACTCCTAGACTTTTACTTCAACTCTTACCTAGAATTAATGACTCTTATTAATGTCAGTAATAACCATAAATCCTTCAAGGTCTTAAATCCATAATTAGTTCAGATTCATTGCTTCATGTTGGCCTGAACCCCAACCGTAACTTCATATTTCACAACGCCAATTTCAGAAGTATGATAGAAAATGTGATCTCCCTCCATCACATAAAACTCCAAATTAGTCTAACTTGTTTCTTCTAGATCTGACTTTATCCTAAATGGCTTATCTTCTTTAGTTTCCAAATGTAAATTTTAAACCAGTTCAAAGTCTAGTCTTAAGGCTAGACCTTGAAAGAATTATAACTAGTTCATCTGGTCTGACACTAAGCTTTGTGTAAGCTCAACAGCCCCTGCTGAACATGCAGAAACATATAGAAACACCTCACTTTTACCTGTTCTAAGTAAATCATAATTATAGTTCTGCATACAATTGTAATCTATATCATTCTCTCTAAATTCTATTTTTCTCTAGAACTAAGCACTGTTTGTGGGTCCCTCCAAAAGGCAGCATTAAGTCAAGCTTGATGGCCACTTCTAAATCCAACATTATCTTGCGGTCTCAGCTTCATGTTAACCCAATCTCTGAAGTTAACCCTCATGCCAAAGACAAATCAGACTTAAGCTCCATCCTGAGTACATCACTAGGAAGAAAGCATCAAATGTTCAAGAATTTATTATATTAAGTTAATCACACCATGCAAACCTTTATGGAAAAAGCCACAAGCCAAGCTCAGGCATTATGCAGGCTCATCCAACATCGTAGCCTGAATCCAAGCCCATAAAACCAGTCACAGCTATTCCCAAATCCTACAAACAGAGTTCATATTAAAAACTAAATCTACAACCTGTTTCAGACAGGCAATTTTGCATGGCTTTACCAGCCCCTATTTGCAACAGTCCTAAGGCCCCTACCAACCAGCCCATCCTTGCTCAGACTATATCCTGGAGCTAATACCAAATTTAATCCAAACTTTAAAGTTAGGTTAGAGATTCCAGTTAAACCATAGCCCAAAACAATTAATACAAAAGTCTATTACTTACAAGCTGGAGCATATCAAACCTAAAACTAATTCTAATCTATCCTCAGTTTTCAAAAGCAGGTTTGCCCTCCTGAATTGTGCTGATCTAATCACTAGCAGGCAGCCTCAACGTTTTTAAGTTTAACTGGATGGCCAGTTTTACTTTTAGCACAGTAATGTTGGTTGATGTGAGATGCCCAGCCTGTTAAGAGTACACCTCTGTCCACAGGTATGTCATTAATGACCTCTATTGTTTCTTTAATGTCAAGTATCTGCTTTTCTAAGACTGATAACATCTCTACAGGTTTTCTCCAAGTGCTCTACGAGTGGGGATTTTTTTTTTGTACCACAGTTTCTTGCTCCATAAGCCTATGTCCTGACCTGACCTCAGTCCTGACCTCATACTGAGGGAAAAAGTACTGTGCTGCACCATACAAAACATCTGTTCCTACCCCGGTGTATCTGTGACCTTCTAATAGTCTGCACCAGGTATGAGATTCTGCTAAATGGCTCTGCACTGAAGACTCCCTTCCTCTCAGTGACCAACAATCACTCATGTACAAGATGGAGACAAGATGCTGATCTGACCAGTGATTTGGCATGTGGTATGATGGAGCAATACACAGGTTTACTTTTTACAAGTTATTTCACTGTGGTTTCACTACACATTTAAATGTAAAGATCAACTTTCTCGCTAATTTTGAATTTGGAGCTATATTCCCATGGTCCTAATTACCTTCAGGGTCAAAGAACTGCACCCCTCTTCCAGCACAAATTCTGCACAGCTAGGCATGGGCTCATGGCACACAAGACAATTAGCTGTTCTCTGATATGGCTTAATCTTGGTTGATATAAATTGTATTAAAATCACTTTTACTTTAGAAGCGGAAGAAAATTTGATTCACTCACCCACCTCTTTTGCCTTTCCTAGCACTAGTTCAGAGTAATTGATACTGACAAATAGACCAAAAGGATTTAATTTTTCCTGTTTCTTCTTCAGAAAAAAAAAGGCTTTGATTTTTCTTTTGGACAAGATTCATTTGACGCTGATTGTACCCAATAAGTACAATTTTTAACACAGGTTTCCAGGTATGTATATATTAAAACCATGTATTAATGTATCCACAGAAATGCAACTGAACTGATTAATACAAAACCACCAAATAGCAACTGCATTAATTCTTCATATAATTTACTGTAATGCTGTTACAACACAAAAGATAAAAATCTTCCCATGGCTATTCACAAAAGCTATGAGTTATTTCATTTTATACAGACAAAATGTACTGAATTCATCAAACCATTTATTTGATTGAAGTAATTGCTTATAAAATGGAAATTTCTTGTTTGGTTTTGCTAGTTACAATTATGATGGGTTTGTTTTGTTCTGCAGCACTATGACAGAATTCTCTCAACTAGCTATTTGAATATTAGAATATTGTCATTGCTCTTTGCTCTTGGCAATGAGCTGCAATTTCCAACAGTGTGACACATCATGCAGAACACATAACACTTCATGAGTTCTGCAGCCTTCTGGAAAATCTGCCCATTTAATGACTTATGATCATATCTTATCTCAGATAATGTGCAGATGCAGTAATTTATGGGAGAGGGAAAACCCAAAAAAGCCCAACAAACCCCAGTGCAAAATGGTTCACATAACAAGAAAATTGTTGGAAATGGTGTATGTAAATCCCATATCCCATATGAGAAATTATGTACACAGAGTTCTTTTTATGTAGAGCCTAATGGACTAAGACTGTCTGCTAGTGATTGCCTACTTTCTGTAAATTCCACATATTCCACTCACATACATTCAACAATCCAGAAGTTTTGACCTTCAATTGATTATTTGTGCCATGCCATCTGTTAGCCTAGGGAGCCAAGGATTTCAGGATAGTGACATATCCCTTGCTCTAGTGGCATATCCCTTATCTTTGTACTCCCCTTCCCATCTTAACTCCTTGGAAGAGAAGGTATCTCCTCTCCTGTCACTGACTATAGAGGTGACCTGCATACATATGAAGGGAACCTGACTTTTATGCGACTAATTTTAGGACAAAATATATCCTGAACAGTCATGAAGAAAGAACACTTTTGCAGTACTTACTTCATTTGCTACAAAGCTTTGTCCAATAAATATTGAACAATCTGTGTTACTATTATATCTCATTGTGAATTTGTATAGAAACCAAAGCTTTCTTGCACCATTATGGTACTTTTGGTCACACAGCATAAGTCTTCATCCTAAATTAGGAAGCAATTGAGCTGAAGTCTTCCACCTCTCAATTACTGAATTATGGTGTCTTTTTTCTACATAAAGTGTTTCATATCCAGAATTATTCATGACCTAGTCCAGTCAGCACATTTGATTGCTTTTTTGTGGTCAGACTTCTCATGATAAGAGAGATACTAAAGGAAGTTATACAGAATTAGAAAGAAAAATTTCATCCTGGCATCATCCATTTTCCTCCACCAAAAAAAAGCACTTTTCTTCAATTCCACAATATTCAGTATCTATTTAATGGACTGAATGGGAGTGGATTTAAATCTAAACCTGAATCTGGTGTTGGGACAATGTGATTATAAAAATAACATCTGCTATTTCAGGAATGCATAGCAAGAAGTTTGTTTTGTGTGTTCTCTTCTCTTCTCTTCTCTATTCTCTGTAACACCACTAGTGAGTATTCTTGGCTTCTCCAGAAACATAAATAAATGTGTGTTTGTGCACAAATTATCATGGCACTTGTAAAACACTTTTTAAAATTAAAATAGTCATCTGAAGGGTTGCAATATTTTTTAATAATCTTTATTACTTTCGGTCTCAGTTTACACAGTTGCCTTAAAACAATGAAAGTTGATGAACACATTTTTATGGATTTCCATCAGAAGAAACTTTGGGCTCCTATCACATGAAATTCTGAAATCTCATGACATTTAGTGGCATAGTTTCATTTCCTTCAGTTATCCAGCTATAGTATCCAGCTTCTGTAGCTAGTTAGCTTATGATATTTGCATGTGTTGTTGGTTTTATTTTAAGAGGAAGAGAAATAAAATCTCCATAATATGTTTTATTTATTTCCTGAGGACTTTCACTTACACAAGTAGGCACTAAACATTTGAAATTAACTTTTCAGAGCACAACAGTAAAAAACTTAAGAGTTTGTCTTAGTTTCATTTAAAACAGTAAAAATTGACCTTGTAAACATTTCCATAGGAGGTAGGATACATACATTTGACAATCTGTCAAATATGAGAAAGTAAACAGTTACTCTGTGGTCCTAATAAATAATGAGCAACACAGGCATTAAATAATCATTTTATATATATAAAAAACAAGATATAAGTGAAAGACTAAAATAGCATTTTTAATAAATTAGGAATAGATGTAATAATTTCTTTACAACTTATTCTTACGTGCGAGAACCACTGGCTCTTTCTGCTTACGCGGAATTTCTGACTGTAAAGCTGTAATGGTGAGAACAATCCTGAGAGATTCACAAGCAGGACCCAATCTAAAGATAGCTATTTTTTGTGTGTGGAGGGCTGACTACATTGCTAAAATGGCTCCTTTAACACCTATATGTAATACTTTTATCTTCCACCAACTTGGAAGGGGGTTATCATCATCGCCTTAATGTCTGGGCTTGGAAAGTAAGCTTAGGGCACAGACATGTCTCTCCCAGTTATGTTCCTCCAGCAGCTGCTCCCATGAAGACAGTATTGATTGGTGGTAAAGATGGCACCATATCTCTGCTTGGTGGGGCATGGACCTCCAGATTTTCCTGGGAAGGGAACTGACCAGATGATCCATACATACACTGTGAAGAAGACGTGGTTTGCAAGTTTGAAGCTGTGGGGAGAAAAGGTTACCATCATTGCAAGTTTTCAATATATTGAATTTAACAGAAATCACAATCCAGTTTCGTTTGATGGAAGCTCCTATCTACCAGGCACATCATCTGAAGGACAGAAATATCTGATCTTCTGTACAAGATTAACAGGTAAGCAGTAGGAAGAAGTAATCTTGTGTAGAAATAAAGTGCCCTAGTTTATATCTTTCATGCAACCCTTTTTGGAATGCAAGACCAAACTCAGCTGTTATTTGTTCAAGGCATATACCAAAACAAACCCTTCAGGACCGAGTATTTCTGCCTAAAATTGACTGTCAGTGGGAGCTTTGCCTAATACACACAGTTGTTGAAGCATAAGATGGGGGACCAGAGCATAGGAAGTATATACTGAGACACCCTGACCCAGGATTAATTTGATCTTTTTGACAGTGAGGGTCTCCAAGAGACCCTAGAAAAGCCCAGTCTACTATTAGTTTACTTAATAATTAGAAACTGTTTCCTAATACATATTTTTATGCAATTCAGGCCAATCATTCCACTCCTTATGGACAATGGATCACAGACCTCCTTATATGGAAGCAAATTTATTAAACTCAGTTTTAAGGAAAACGCATCTTATGATACTTCCTAAATACTGAGCTGTTTCATCTCAATGTTGCATTTCATATATTGTGTCCGTGAGCTACAATTTAACATTCAGCATTTGTTAGGGTGCTAAAAAGTTCATAGCTGCTCCTCAGTTGTTGGCTGTACTTACGCATAGGGGTCCTGCAGACAATTGAAGGTGAGGACTCTGTGTAGTATGAGCCTGTTTGTTTTCTCCTGCTGTCATCCAAGATATTCAGTGGATCATGTATATCACTGTAGGAGGGCAGTGGCCGAATGCTGCTGACACTGCTGATTACAGAAACATGTTGGTCCACCATTGTTCCAAGTCTGTGAGATTCTGAATAATTTATGCTGTTTCCATAATATCCTAATTGAAGATTGAAAAAATAAATACGAATGAAACTATTGGGTAGTGTATGAGCCTGTGATAACCTTGGAAAAACAGTACTTGTTACTGGATTAAGCCCTTCATAGTAAGATTATTTATGTACACACACAGCCTAGGAAAATACACAGCATACGTAAGGACTGACCCAAAAGAGAAGTGGTAACAAGGAAACCAAAAGATGGTAAGGGTTCAGTCATGCCTTCAGTACAGAAAATTGCTCTTTCCTTCTACGTTCAGAATCAAACATAGCCTGCAATTGGTGACTTTAAGAGACACCATGGGGAGTCCTATCCACAGTTCAGTGCTTCTTTCTGAAGCTTACAACCAAGGAAAGCATACATGGAAAGAAAATCTGCAGGGTAATATGCAGGGTACTCACTGCATAGACAAATCCATATAAAAGTAACATTTCCACTGTGTCTTTCCTCCAGAAGAGAGAGGTGTTTTGCTGACTATATCTCTGAAGAAGTAATTTTACATTTGAAGCATGAAAAATGAGAGGGACAAGATCCCAAACTATTGCTAATGCACATTTTTATACTTCTTTTCACCCTGTAACTAGAATGGTCCATTATGCTGACCCCAGAGGTAAGCTATCTTGTATCTGCTCTGTTTCATAGCAAATGTTTTGGGGGCTTTTCAAGAGATTGTTAAATCACGAGGTCATCCTGGTTTTGCTCCCTTTGTGCAAGATATGGTGAATAATACCAAAGGAAGATTAGCATAGGGCAGCAGATGCATTTGAGGTTAACTGAGGATTCACTAGAGGAAAATAAACCCTTAAGTAGCTTATTAAGCTGCTTTACAATCCCTGTGTGTTATCAGAGAAGTGGAAAACAGGAATGTATAAATAAAAGCTGAAATACATCTTCCACAGAGCAAAAGCATTTTACTCCAGCAATGAAAGAGAAACACAAGGAAGAAGAAAATATGTATTAATACCGTTGGAAGCATTAGCAGGATAAGCTGCTCCTGGACATGTAGACGCTGAGTTGTTCAGGAAATTGAAACTCCCAGTATTCAGAAACTGCATATTGTGTGTGTCCTGAGACATGCTGGAGGGACCATAGCTGGAAGGGGATCTGGCATTGTAGGGAGACACAGCACAACTGTTGCTGAAGTAGTCTCTGGAGAACTGCTGTTCACTCAAGGCATTGAATCGGCTGGGCTCTGCTCTGTGGTCGTAAACTCCTGAAGTGGAATGGGCCTGTGTCCTGAACATAGCCTGGTAATTGGAATTGTTTCCATAATAATTCTGATTAGTCTGTGACAAAGCCTGGTAAAGAGGTTCTGAGTAGGAAGAGCACTGTGAATGTGTCGGCAACATGGGACCTACGCTGGGAGGTCTCACAGCCATTGGCCCCTGGTTGATAACACTTCCTCGGCTGACCATGGCTGGTGAAATGGGTGGAGTCATGAGGTGACCAGTGCTTTCAGACAGCTCCATTTGATCTGAAATAAATAAACATTAACCATGATTAGTGTCCATACCTCAGTACTGCTGTTAAGCCACAAGCCCTCTAATGAAGTGCAGATTACCATCTGAAACCTTTACAAAAGGTATGCACTGGCCCCCACCTATGTACTTCACAGCTTTTATTTCATGGCTTCAGGCTATAAAGCTTCCCCTTTTCATTCTCCAGCTTCGAGGTCCCACATTCAGCGGGAATTTCCAACAGTTACAATTCTTATGTGCTCCAGGTTTACTGTTCATTGTCTCCTAACAAGAACCTCACCAAGCCAAGAGTTCTAAGACAGTTTTACCATTTTTCCAAGAGGAGCTATTACTGGCAGGGTAATTACAATTGCTGACTTCTGTAAATCACCACAGAAGGTGACCTAATCAAATGTTGTTTACTAGAGGTCTTCATAAATTCATGTGGTCATCACTCCTCCTACAGCAACATGTTACCACGAACTGAAAGACTAACAGGCAAAATAGGGAAGGAGAAGCTGGAAGAGTTGATACACACCTGTCAGCTGCATACTCTCCCCATCTACTGTGGTGAAGGGGTTCAGATCAGAAGGTGCACTGCTGGGCTGGCCAGCTGACAAGTAGGCTTGCTCTCCTGGGCACTCGTTTTTGACTGAAGTGTCACTGGGCAGAGGAGCGGCTTTGTTGCGATTTGCTAAGAAGCAAGAGCTTGGTGATGCAGTGAAGGTGGCTTTGCTTGCATCTGGAAGGGTAAATGAAAACCCATGTTGGCTGTTTTGTATCCTCACTGCACAAAAATTCTTTTTGTGTCATTTTTTCCTGACCACAGATCTACATCACACAGTATCAGCCCCTTACTGAAACCATCATAGTGAAGGTATGAACCAGATTCACTCCCTTGAAGTAAATGTCAACAATGAAGTCAAGTAAAGTGCGTTAAGAGTGAATCAGGATTGACACTTCACCCTAAAGAATTAACAATGGCAACTTTTGAATGCTTGACCTCTCTTCTCATATTGATATCTAGAGAAAAGCATTTCTCCAGATATCTAGTTCTTCAGCTTTTTGCAGACTATTGATGAAGTCAGTTTTTCGTGCTTCAGAGGAAACCATGATTTTACCTTATGGTTTCAAGTACTTCACCTAAACACACAAGGATAAGGCAACTGTCACACAGGCCAAGTTCTTCTCCTGAAGGCTGAATTGAAAGAAGTGCAGCATCTACTGTCAGACAAAATATATGCACATTTCCTGCAGCAAAGTGCAGATTTAAAGTAACAACAACCAAAAAGTTAAGGATTGACCACCAGTGCTAATGCTAATTTAAAAAAATTCTGCAAGTTCCTGAAGTTTCACTGGATTTTTAAGGATTAACTTGGACCAGAACTTGATTCTAATCAATCTTCATTCTTTTTATAGCAAAGGACCTGGAACATATAATTTCAAACTGTTTAAATTTGAAGAAGCCTGGTAGATGGAAAATGTTAATGATACTGTTTTCAAATAGTTTTATTTCTCTTCCATATAGTAATACTTCAGCCACATGATAAATAGGGCTCCAAACTCGTTTTCCAGCATTGAAGGGATATTTGCATTGTGGTAACATTTAATAGATTCCTCGTTCAAGTTGTAATTACATATTTAAGCTCTGGGGGAAAACTGGATTAGGAATTCCTGCCCTTTCTGCTACTTATATCTTTTTTCACAGTTCAGTTCATGGCCCTTCAGATATACCCACAAGTCTTTGCTGCATGCAAGATAATTTCAGTGATCCTTAGTATTGACATTCCAGCAAAATGTTATGAAGTGAACTGTGGTAAGAAGGTGGGAATGAATTGCTGAGTGAATGGTCACAAACTTTTCAGGTGAATTTGACAGTGTTGCACATAACCACATCCTCAGGAGAACACAGTAAACTTGCTTCTGCTTAAACAAATACAACAATTTTAAAAAAAACCTGGAGTACATGCAAAAGAACCAAATTCTAGTTACCTAAATTCTTCATGTATTTGTCCAGTAGATTCTGGAGTTCTTGTTCTTTGTCATTGTTGAACTGTGTCTCCATGGCAAGCAGGATGTACTCATCTAGTAACATGCGGATCAAATGAAAAGAACCTTTTGGAGGAGAAAGAGAGAGAGTAGCTGAGTTATCTTTGTGACCATCTCTCACCACTCCACAAGAAGCCAGTGAAACAAACAAATAATTGTGGACTTTAAATGACCTGGCAAGACCAACAAGGAATAGTGCCTAACTTCTAGCTCTAATCTCTCTTTGCACTGGCCCACCTAGCTCAATTGTTTACTGTCCTGTAGGCTATTTGACCACTAATTACATCAAAGAAAAATACTGATGAAAGTGAGACATGCTTTATACTTGAAGAGAGCACACAGTGGAACTAGATAAGGCTGAAGTCTGCTAGAATGCCTCTGCTCTATTTCTGTTTGCCTTGTGCTAAATAACCAGACAATAACTGGTAAAGTGTATGACCTTATTTCAAGGATATATCACATTAAAAAATGTGTGTGTCCCTACAGTCAATTCAAATACCCTCTGAATTTTAGATAACAATGTACCTATGTCTAAACATACGAAATTACATACTAGACTTTGTTTCACTTGCTCTGCCATCTTCTCTCTTATATAACGTTCTTTTTGAGTGTTCCCCAAAAATGCAAACATTCCAAAAGGTGCATGTGTGAGCCTTAATTTTTAAAAGCCATGAACACTGTTAAATTGATCATCTACTGATTCCAGAATTAAGTGTACGGTGACTGTCAAATTCCTTTTGCTTTTATTAAAACATACCATGCACAGAACTTACATACAACAGTGTTTTTTTACCAAACTGATCCACAGGTAAAACCAATAATTTAAATCCTTTGCCTCTTATACTGAGATATGTAGTCATTGCCATATTAAAACAAACAAAGCTTCTAGCACTTAAATGTCAAAGCAGTATCAAAACAGCAATTCAAAAGAAAAATACATTTTAAAAACAAACATATAACACAGGTCACCAGCAAAATATTGCCAGCATTTACTGTGAAGTATTAGTTTGAAAAAGACATCACAGAGTATTTGTAGCTTTGATCAAATAATTTTTAGATTAGGATGGGTTCCTCAGCACAGAAAATGGTGGAAAGCTGCTAAGTGCTTAACATGTATGTACAAAATATGAGTGTTTTTATAAAGCTCAGGTACCAAAACTTGATGCGTTGTTTAGAGTTAGGTTATGCATCACTCGAGCACCAAAAAAGCTCCATTTCAGAAGGAAGTCCTGTGCTCTCTTCTTTAAAGACCTCCCATTTTGCTTGCTTGCCTGAAAGAGAACAGTAAAATACTGTTAAGTTTGCTCACTTGCTTTCTGCCAACAGGAGAGAAGAACTGAATATCCTTGAGAATTCAAGGAGTCCTTGACTCAGGCTGATGTGGCAGAGTGAATCAAGCTGCCTGATCCAAACTATCTCCCTGCTGTGTGACCTAACTTGGTAAAACAGAGCAGCCTTCCCTCTTTCCAGTGCAATCATAGAGTGCCGCCTGTCAATGCTGGATGAAACAAACTGCTTACTCCTTGGGCCCTGATGGTACATAAATTACTCCATATTCTAGTATTAAAGGTGCCAAGTTGTTCTATAACTATACAGGTGAGGAAGGAAGGAAGGAAGGAAGGAAGGAAGGAAGGAAGGAAGGAAGGAAGGAAGGAAGGAAGGAAGGAAGGAAGGAAGGAAGGAAGGAAGGAAGGAAGGAAGGAAGTCCCACCCTCTTGCACTGTTATTCCATAAGGACAGGGAATAGAAATTAGTCTTTGTACTTTAATTTAATCTGTATAATAGTGGTCAGAATTTCTCTTACAGCATGGTATGTTTACTATCATGATGATTAAAGTGATGCTTTTCTTACTGCTCATTCCATACAGTCACTCTGCTCTAGCAATGATTTGTTCTTGTGTAACACATGCCCTGTTACTTTCTCAAACAGCAAGCAGAAAGAAGCTGTTGTGTGAGTTTGACAGTAGCCACACTTTAGCATGAACAGAAGGCAGACAGCAGTGGAGGGATTACATGTTCTGTAAATGATTAGCTTTTGCTCAAGTCGACCTAGCTTCGTATCAGAACTTGTTGGTACTTCTTCCCTTAAGTATAGGAAAACAATGCTAGGAACCATACCTGTTAGCTTTAATAATACGGTATCACATAGTAAATGCTGAATGGAAAATTGCTTCACCTTTTCTGCCTGATTTGTTTATCAGGAATTGTCTTCTGAAATTGTGGAATGAAATTGAGACAATAATCACTCCAGTCTAAAATAAATTGACATTACTCAGCTTCAGTGGGATTTTTTTGCCTAGGAAGATTTCTGTGTATGTGAGGACCTGCTTTGGCTCTGTTGCCCTGAGTCATCCAAAGCTCCTCACTGTGCTACTCACATGTCAGCAATTGTTAGGAAACTCAGAGTACCTTAAAAAGAAAGAAACTACCACTGCCTCCACTGAAATTTGGGAAAGCAGGTGAAGAAAGGAAAAAGGGCATGCCTGTGGTTTTCCTGTAAGTGGCAGTCTCTCTACTGCCAGACAGTTGATGCTAACTGGACTGTCTCATCCTTTTGCATCCATTCATATCAACATCCTACCTAAAATGTTGAATAAGATATTGCATTTTCAGATAAAAAAGTCTGATGAGACGACCAGTGTTCAGCTATTAGCCAACAATATATAACATCTTATTCTACCAGTTCACAGTCATTGGAGTCACAAATTGGGTAAATATTTTTTACTTAGCTATAAGTCAAAATCCTTTCTTTTGTTCTGAGCTGTAGTTTATTAATCCCTACATAACTACACGCATATAAAATATTGCATCTCGGAAGTGGGAAGGGGAATCCCATCAAAACCATCAATTACTGTGTTAAGTACCTTAGAAAGCTACAAAACTGCATCTTCCATCCTGAAATGTAGAAATCCTTCAGGAGGCTAGCTACTTCTGAATCCTCCTCCTGCAGTAACTTGTATCACACACAATACCAATCAAATGCCATGGAAAAGAGAATTTCTTCTCTAAGAAACAACTTTGGCCCACCTTACTCAGAGCAATCCCCCTGCAATTCTGCAGGCACACACAAGGCGGGGGGGTTTCAGTCATGTACAGTTTGTGAAAGTGCTGACTTTATTGTTTTGGCTACACTACTTCTTAGTTTGTCACACACATAAGATCACTCAGCATGATTAATTTGAACTAATATCACTGGAATCTTTGACACCAAATGACAAACTTCCCTATCACAGTAAGGAGATAGGAGCAGAGACAAAAACTCCTTGTGGAAAATCAGTGGGACTGCAAAAGTAGTAAGGAGAGTGCAGTGGGACTGCATAAGGAGTAAGGATTTGGTCTGGAGTCAGGCAGAACATTTGAAAGGTACCTTGATAACCCTTTGCTCAACCACAGTATCCAACCATTCAATAAATGATTCCACAGTGGCATTCTTCTTCAGAAGGTCCTTCAGTTCTTGGAACACTGTAATAGAGTCATCTACCATGTAAAAAGGAGAACATATCATTGCACTCTACTCTGAACATGAGAAAAAGCCACTCACCAGCCATATGACAATATTGTAGCATGGAAAGGAAAATCAAAGAATTAGAGCAGTGAAGAAGTAAGTAATTCCACCGCAAAGCAAGCACACACATCCATCACACACATGTATTTTAATTACTTAAGCATTACAGTGACACATGTTGTAAGACAATCAAGTTTTATAAGAAAATAAAAACAGAAGAAGAGTATTTTATTTTCCATTTCTTTGTAGATTCAGTCTGGAAAACCTTTCTAATACTATGTTTACTAGTAAAGCTTTCTCTGTACTGTGGCAGATTTGCAGTGTCTTATGTTTCCTTCATATTTTACAAGCTTCTCACAATAGGATATAAAGTTAATTTCCTCAATTCCCATTTTCAAAAAAGTGCCTGAATGACCAGTTATTTCTCTTATTTCTTCTTTTATTTTTTAACCAGTGTGAAAGAAGACAAAAAAATGAAATAAAAAATAACTACACAAAAAAAGTAGGAAAGGGGCAACTCAAATGAAAATGTGAATAGGATTGTGAATCATTAAAGAGAACAAATTTCCATAATCAAAGTAATAATATTTACAGGACAACACATTGTTATTCCTTTCAGCTCTTGAAACTCTGATCAACATGACTCCTACGACCAAGTTCTCTTTTTAATACAGAAAATGGCTATATCTATTTTTCAACAATATATATGAAAATTAACTACCTCAAAATTTATACTTCACTCTATTCTCTGTGTGAAAATAGCTGCTACACTAAATAGAAAATTACATATATTTTTAAAGCTCAACTTTCAGAAGAAAATATGATTAATTAAAAAAAAAAGTAAACTAGTTCAAAGATCTATTACATTAAACCATAATGAAATGGAATTTTGGACAAATCTTTCAAGAACTGATCTGTGCAATATCCCCGTATAATTACGACCAAGTTTCAAAAGAGGTTTGCAACTGACAGGTAAATGAATTTTTCAGCAACCATTTAAAGTCATCTAGCTGGGATGACTTTCCAGCACAAGCTTCTGCCCTTGTAGGACATGCTAGAGCAACCAATTGGTTTTCTTAACCTACTGAAGTTCATGGTGAACTAGCATAGAGAATGCAGAATATATGAGTGCCCTGTCTCAGTCAGTCCAAGCAGACTGGTGTGGCATGGAATGAAAGAATGAATGACTTTTAATGGTACAAATATATCACCACAGACTTACATTCACTGTAGACTTCCCCATCAGAGTCTGTACTCCCTGAAACTGCAAGGAGGGCCTGAGAACCAATACTATTCAAATCAACTTTTTCAATATCCGACACCATGGAATTCACCACATGCTGATCAAAAAGAGCTGGCCGAGCAATCTGCAATAGAAAGCAAAGTAAAATGCTGAGACCCTTCTGTGGTTTTGCACCAGCTGGCAGCTAAGCACCACACAGCCACTCACTCACTCTCTACCCTGCCAAGGGATGGGGGAGACAATTAAAAGAGTAAAAGCAGGTTAAGAAGAGTTGGTTAGGTTGAAAGCATTTAATTATTTTTAAAAGAAATAATAAAAATAACAACAACAACAAATAATAGTAATTTAAGAGTTTAAAAGAAACACCAAAAAATAACAGAGAAAAATACAATCCAACAAAGACCAGTGATACAAATGAAAACCATTTTTCACCACCAACTGACCAATGCCCAGCCAGGTCCCTGAGCATTTGTCCCCTGCCAAACTTCCTCCCAGTTTTATTGTTGATCTCTGGTATGGAATATCCTTGTGATCAGCTGGGGCCACCTGTCCCAGCTATGTCCCCTGCCAAATTCTCGTGCAC
Source organism: Trochalopteron elliotii (assembly GCA_024734555.1). NCBI lineage: Eukaryota > Metazoa > Chordata > Aves > Passeriformes > Leiothrichidae > Trochalopteron > Trochalopteron elliotii. The sequence goes on along the minus strand of JANPWX010000096.1, from coordinate 9,259,775 downwards.
CTACAACTTACTTGCTGGCAGGGTGGTGTAAGAAGCAGAAAAGACCTTGGCTGTGTGTAAACACTGCTCAGCAGTAACGAAAATAGCCCTGACTTATCAACAGTTTCCAGTACAAATCCAAAATATAGACTCATACTGTGATGAACAAAATTAACTCTATCCCAGACAAAACCAGTACAGGCCCACACCTGAGGATCACCCAAAAAACTGCTCAGAGAAGAATCTTATTATGTTTAATTTTATTGTCATAGCTGGGTTTACCACAGATCAGATGAGATAATTTCCCTTTCATTAGACTCCTGATGCTCTTCTAATGTACCTTCCTATCAGATTACCTTCACAAGATCACCCATAAGCTGCTTTTGTATTTATGAAAGAGAAAACCAAGTCAAGATGAGTCTGTGGTGTGTCTACAGTTATTCATGATGATTATCACTTCAATGCCCAAGATGTTAGCATGGAAGGAAGTTCCTTAAAAGGCATCGTATCCTTTTGGATAATCTACAAAACCATCACATGGAGGTGGCTCCTAATTGCAGATACGTGTACCCTGACAACATATCTTTGGCGTCTCCAACTACCTGTCCCTCCCATTTTTTTCTTTCCATTCAAAACTCAAATAGAAGTAGAACAACATGGACAAGGCAGCAAATCTTTTCTAGGTAAGAAGGATCATCTTGTATTTTCCAATTTGGTACTAAACAAAATACACATATATTCCACTTGATCGTTTCATTGAAAAAAGTTCCTGTTATGACAGTTCATTATAACCATGGTCTTTGCTCTCTTTTCTGGTACAAAAGTTTGAAGTTCTAGTCAGATCTATTTATGGTCACTTTCTAATTTCAGGGTTAAAAGTACAAGATTTAAGTCTTCCACAGCTGAAGGTCAACCTTGAAAAAATAATTCATTGTATCTCATAGCCAGAAAGGTACACTGAATACAACTGACATATTTCTGAATGTATAATCTCATTCTGTTTACCTGTGCTAGGTGTAGGAATGACGTCTGTCTTTTCAGGGAGGAAACAAATCTTCGTGCAATTGGCAATTTCTTATCTATCAGGCTTTCCGGTAGATTTTCCAAAGAGGAAGCAACCCACTGTTCCCAGTTTTTTGCAAAACTTCTTATATCTGCCAGTAAACTATAAAGGAAACAAAAAGTCATTTAGAGAATCACCAATAAAAATTATCTGGCATTAGTTTAAATAATTGGGTTTCAATCTATAGCTAACAGACTTCTGAGCATATCGGGAAATTCCTCCTCAGGAAATAACCAATCTTTGATCTATATATTGACTACTTACAGATACATACCTCCTCTGGGAAAAAGTAGTGTCTGAGACACTAAAATGCTATTTAATATTTTAAGGCTGTTCTATAGCTGCCCTCAGAGCTGACACTATTTTGCCATACATACTCTACGGTTCTAAAAATGAGCATAAATACTGTGAGGATTTTTTTCTAGAATAGAGAATTACTGGTATTTATCTGGAATATGCCTAAAAATCAGAATGTACCATGATTATTTTCAAATACCTACCTTTCTGGCATTTCTTGCATTGTTGCAGGGATGAGTACATCTGTAAGAACCTTCAAAAAGTTAACAGAAAATGACATCATGCTTCCACTGGCCATTTATTCATTCATTCATGTCTGTCTTGTCTACTTAGATTGCAAAGTGATAAGTACAGAAAATTTACACAGAATAAAGCCATTCAACTTACTGTTCAGAGACTTATATGCCTGGATTTTTCTACTCACTATTAGACAGTAACATATGAGATATTTATATACTTAGATAGCACCCATTGTATATCTTATTGTGTATCTCCATAGCAGTAAAATGAGGAAAAAACCAAACAAGACATACTATCCCCCCACATCTTGGAGTAGGGAAATCAGTAGAAGTGAGATGCATAAATATTTTGTCTTTTCTAGCATCTCCAAGTCTCTGTAAAGCAGATACTCAAGCATCTCCCAAGTCCTTGAATGCTGTTGATTCTTTCTACCAAATTGGACATGGCACTGCAGGCATTCAAAGTTTAGCCACAGAGTTCCCTGTAGCTAAGTGTGGTGTGGAACAGTTTTGGCAAAAAACTGTGCCATCTGGCATGCCCCCTAGGGAATGTTACTGTGGAGGATAAAGTTGTTAAAGAACGTTCCAGAAATCTCCTTTCTCTGTTAATGTAAATAGTTTGATAATAGTCCAATGCAATTCCTTCTTCCTTCTGGCAGCTGCAATGCCAAGAATATCTAACATGATTATAGACAAGAAATAGTGAGAGACAAAGAAGAGGCACAACAGCAAATTTATGAACTTTTGAGAAAATCAATGTTACTCCATTTATAATTTAATGCTCCTCTAGTATTTCTTCTTCTGTCACATTAAATCAAGTTAATATTGAATCTATTGAGACAACACATTTAGAGCAGGAAAAACCTCATAAACTCAAGGTACATTATGATCTCTACAAGTAAATGACCCATCTCCTGGGTAGTAATTTGATTCTTGATGCTAATTACCTTTGCTTTACTATGCTAACTAAAGCACTTCTTACTTTACAGCTTTATATGCTTCTAAGAAATACATATTTTCATTTTTCTGGATTTCCCCCCCATATTTTTTGTACAGTAAAGAAAGACAGATTACAATAAGGCATCAGAGCTAAAAACTTCAAGTCTTTTGCTCTGAGTGGTGGTTATTTCTTAACCATAGTTAAGAAATAACAATAGTTATTTCTTCTTATCAATATGTGATGTGAAATCTGTTAGAGAGACACAAGAGAATCCTTTTCTACGGTACGTCCTATCAGAGCAACTTAAAGGACTTTGCATCCACTAAATAATCATCTGATCTGACTTTCCAAATGAAAAACTCAGGAAACTTTGGTGACATTATTTTGTTTTTTCCCTAGCTCTCTGTAACTTATTCCTCACCTTTCAATACTCCTAAGGGTCCCTTAGTTTCAACTATTTATGTGGTCATGCCATGAGTTAGATCAAAGAATTCATATGGTACGAAAGCTCCACAAAAACAGTATTCCTTAAAATTTTTTAAACCCAGACCAGTTCAGAATGTAGCACTTTTGCTGGTACATCTAGCAGCACGGAAACAGAAATGAAAGGCAGCTGGTAGGAGGGGCAAGAACATCTTAACCCAGCATTGTTCCAGCCTGGTAACACAAAACCATGGCCTGACATAATCTGTGAGCAGCAGACTGGCGTGTGGAATCGCCTTTCCGGTGTGCCACAGACTCTCTTTTCTGGGAGAAATTGCAATAATCTTTTCAGTGAAAACAAGGCTTCAGTTTTCATCCAGGATTACCTTAGTCTGCCTTGTCAGTGAGCACACAAGCATTTCTTTTAGCTACATTCAAGTAAGCAGGTCAGGGTTTTACTGTCAGTGTGCTGCCTGTGGTTCAGCTGAGCTGAGACTGGAGTTCAGCTCTTATAGGTGCCCATTTTGTTCCTTGATTTCAATTATTTCCTTGCTGATTTACAGCAGAAAGTAATGATGGCATCCTGTGAGTCTATCTTTTTACAGATGCAGAAGCAGTACTGTGGGTGAGATTATTCATGTAGCTAAATGCTTAACTTACCTTATACAGTATTGAGTCACAGACACAGAAAATGTCAATGATGATGGGATTTTCAAGCAGGGGAAGAAGATGGTCAGGCATTCCTTGCCAAAAATGTAATAGGAAATGCTGGATCTAAAGGAATAGGAACCAGATTCATAGACATAAATCATGCTTTCTTGCCTTCCCAGGCATATGTACCAAGTGTGTGTGTTCAAACAACCTTACCTCTTCAAAGTTCCCATTAATTGCATTGTCAAGGACACACTGACAGTGTGTTTTGTACATCATGATAAGGGTATCTACCTGTTTTGGAAGAAAGAAATATTAAACAGAGTTTCTTAACTCTTTCCTTTACTGCCACGGTGAACTAAGTTTCTGCTTTGTGTAGCTAGTATTTAAACACATAATATAAACTGTATTGCAATGCATATTTACAAATAGGCAGCCTGTATATCGAGAAGTGATGAGGATGTCACTCCTCTCTAGTTTTATCAACAGCTTTATGTCATTATTATTCAAGCATTATTTAAGTCAATGCTGTGGTTAGACATGTAGCACCTGAACCTGTATACACCGTGAAAATGTGGATAATAAAGTAAGGCAATAGCTAGATTAGTCAGTCAGATGGTAAAGTAAATTCACCTTCCTGAAGCTAAGATTAATCCCAAAGAGCAGTGCAAGTTAATCATTAGGCTACTACAGGCGTCTATGAGTGTTCTGAAACATCTTCTAGTTGGACAAATGAGAAAATAGCTGCCAGTCATTTGGTCAAAGTTTAATCACTGCCTCACATGAACTGAACTTTTAAAAGCAGAACTCCCTTTCATCTCATCAGGCTACTTTACCTGAATGGAGTATTCCCTTATCAAAAAAAAAAAAAAAAGAAAAAAAAAGTAATTTAAAATAAATTGTAGCAAATTATAACACAAGAAATACGCGAAGTATTTTAAGGAAGGAAAAAATGCAAACCATTCTTATGATCCTGAATCACAGTAGGCTTGTCACAGCTTATGAACTTCTCCAGCAAACCACTATCAGATTTCGAATGAACCTGGTGCCACCTTATTGCAATAGGTTGAGGATGCAGGTTTCTTTGAAAACAGACCTTTCTGACTGACTTTCAGAGCTGCTTCTCTAACTACATGTCTTTGAAAAGCAATAGCTAAGTGTGAGACTCAAGAACATTTTAAATAATTGTTTTTGAAAGGAGTTGATGGAAGTATAAAGGCTGGGTAAGTCTTCTCCAGAAACATTAAATGCAGGAATTACCCATCTATTTTGGTGCAGACTGCTGTATTTATGGACTCTCCAGACATCTGAGTTGCAAGCAACTCCTTAAGAGTTTAATGCAGGAGTCAAACTTCATGTATGGGCTGTCTTCAACAGAGTACCTAAATACCGTTTCAGTAACCTTTGGTCAGATAAGCTGAAGGACGGAAAAGGCAGTATGAAAAGAAAACAGGAAATAAGAGAACACAAAACAAGGAAAGAGCAGCAAGGAAAGAGAATGCGGGAGACACAGAAATTCATCTTTCCCACAATCTCCTCATAACTCAGTAAGTCTGTCCACAGACAGTCATGCACAATGCTGCTAAGCCAAAAATGAAGAGAGAATGAATTGCAAGTTTTTCTCCATTGCTGGAGCAGTAAAAATCAGTTTGTTTATATTGCTTTGTTGGGTCTTCAAGGAACCTCAAACATTTGTCAGATTTAAATTTAATGAGCATGCTGTCTATATGAGAGATGTCATTTCACTGATGGAGACTATAGCAGCAGGTGGTGCACACTGCTGAGTATACCAGTTCTTGGGCTTTCTTTAGGAATAGTAAGATTTCCAGTTTAGATGGCTCCTTCTGTTTAGCTTCTCCCTGCAGGAATCCTAGGCTTCACTACTTTCTCAGAACAAGCTTAGGAGGAGGGGCTCGCAAAACAAAAGGTTTTAAAGCAATGTCTCAAACCAGTCACCATTATCACCCACACTGAAGACAAAAGAGAAAAGTTTAAAATATCTGTTAAAGGATTTCTAGCAAAATGTAGTAGCTTATAAGGTGACAAGAAACAACAGTGACATAACACACAGGCAAACGTCAAAGATATAAAACATGAGAGATACTTCCAACTGAAGAGTTATCCTTTGGATAAGTAATACTAAGTATTGATTTGAGGAATGATTTAAGTAATTTAAAAATAACCCAAACATGTTCAGATTTTCAGTCTGTTAATTGTTTTCAAACAATTAATGAGAGTAAAATTAATCTATTTGTTGTGAATTATTTGTTCTGTTCTAATCAGAACAAAATTTACCTTAAATCCAAAGGCATTTGTAAAGAACACAACTCTCAAGTTATTTGTTTTGCTCTCCCCGTCTTACATACCATCAGTTTGTAAAATACTGGGTCAGTTAATAGGTAAATAATTCAACCACCTTTCCATTGGAAAGCCGGTTAATTGGTGTTAGTAAAGGTTTGCCCCCTCTATAAATCAGTCACCTCTGTTTGATTATGGATATTTCTGTCTCTTTCATGTCAATACCTCAAAGGCTAAGACATGAAGAAACATTCTGTGGCAAATTTTTGATCTCTAAGACAGAAGAGAAGGAGCTCACTTTTTACCTTGTCTTTAGAAATGCACCCTTGAAGCAAAAGGTGTTGAGCACTTGGAAACTCTGGGAGGAGTGTTCCAGTTTTGGAACTCAGAGAATATTTACGAGTAAAACCACCCTGAAATGGAAGGGAAAAAACAGGAGCATTGAAACAGCTAATACTGTTACATCTGAAATCAAAAATTCATGCTAAACTTGTATATTATTTCATGAGTCTCTCAAGGTTGCACAATACTTGCATTCAGATAATCCTTCAAAAATATTGATGTTGATCCAGATCTGGACCCCAGCTCATGAAGGTTATTAAATATGTGTCTATATCTAAACTGCACCGAACACTCTTAAGGTCTCAAAGGCTGTGATTAAGGTGAAACCCTCATCCTCAAGAGAAGAAATATGGTTCTGCCCTTACTGGCTGAACTGTAATTATTCTCAAAGGATTGCATTCAAATCTAAAGAAGACTATTTGGCTGAAACCCTTTGTTCTATTTTAGCCTAACCAATCCTTATGTCAAGTCAGTGTGCAGAGCCAGGAGCTGGCCTGTGTATTCCTCTGGAAAACCTTATTACTTCTGTGCAGATTTCCCTGTACTAATAGATGACATTTATGATCTTACACAAGGCATTTGAATGGAACTGGAAGTGACCTTTTCCTACCCCTTTGCCTACAGGTAGATTTCACTGAAGTGGGAATGGTAGGTATATAATGCAACATATAGTGTAAAAGTGTGCATATTAGACTATTTTTCTGTAAATGTTGACTCATTCATTGGAGGCCAGTTGCGAGTGAAATTCTCTCAAATACTGAATTCAGAAAACCATAGGTGTAACTAACTTATTCAACATAAATGTAGCCCTATTTTATAGGGTGATATGTCTGACAGAACAGGCAGCAAAAAACCAAAAGCATACATCATACAAACTAATTTTGCCTGTGCTATCTACTATTCAAATACACATAAAGTTCTAAGTAAAAGAAATTGCAGAAATTTAGAAACATTAGTACTTTTTCATGTCAATACTTTTGTAGTGTTATAATTGCCTATCAGTATAAGGAGGGTATTTTTTTAACAGGAGTGATCCTAATGATTTTATTATGCAATTACCCATGAAATATATTAAAAGCTCTGATTAAAAGGGATTTGTTCATTTAAAAAAGGCAGTGATGGTGGTGGGAGGCTTAAGAAGATAATCTGCAATGTTTTTTACCTTGCTAATGGACTTATATGACTGTGCCTCAGTCCTACGCTAATATTTTAACCTGCTGCCACTTGCCCTTTCAATTTAATGCCATCTGTTTCTAATGGCCATTTAACATTAAGATAATGACAGTAATATTATCTGCCTAATTAACCATGCAGACTCTAATGGTGCACTAACTGGTTTAGATAAAAGAATTTGCTGATATCTCCCCCTACAGAGAGAATACTAGAAAATGTGATAAAACATACCAGAAGTAAACAGTGTCCCTGGCACTCAATAAGTGTTCATTCAAATGCCATTTACTCAGTATATTTAGACAATCAGTGCTTTAACATCTTTTCAATGTCTTTATGTTCCTACTGAGAATTACACCTTACGCAATCGTTGTAAATCTTTTTGGAATACCTAATTGATTTTTGGAATACTTAATTTCAAGCAAATGAGAAAGGACGTATCTATCACCTGTTCACACTAATGAAAATATAATGCCAAAATTTCAGTACACTGAGATTATTATAATTCAGTTTTGACCATGAAAGACCTTTTTTCTCTTAAGGCCTGACCGAATAATTTCAGACAATACTGAGCCAGACAATCAAGAACTCACAACGGTGTGCCCTTTCTCTTATCTGACTTATCTGTGGACATATGCTCTGGGAGGACAAAGGAACTTTGGGTCAGAAACAAGAGAGATTTGTGGGGTTGTCAATTCCAAGGCAGACTGGGAATGCCACATCAGAGATGGAAGAAAATACACATCCAGTTATGCCAAAGGAGACAGATATGTTCCATCCCAAAACTCTGAATGAATGAATGCTTCAGTAGTGCTCATTAATATATTGGGGGTATCCCATGGCACAGCACTATCTTTTTTTGATAAGATAGCCAATTATCTGAACAGGGAAAATGCAACAGATCTAATCTATCTGAACCTCACTAAAATACTTGACATGGTACCATGGGAAATTATCAGTTATGCTGGTGAGAGTGGGGATTAGTAAAAGAATGTAAAAATATTTAAGAAACTGACTCTAGCTGAAATGCTAACAAGATGTGTTGACAAGGAAACTACTGGGTTGAAAAGGGATTGAAGTGAAAATTCCCGAAGATGAGACTTGGGGCTGATCTGACCAAACATTTCATAGATTAAATTGGTTGACATGAGCTAATGAAATCATCAATAGAGGAAGACCAAGAGGTCATATAGAAAGACATGGATGGCTTTGAGATAATGGTAATAAGGGGGATGAAAATCAATAGAGCAAAACTACACTCTGAGGGACCAATAAAAAAGTCTGCTATCAGCTAGGAGTTGCTTATCTAGAAATGAAAAAGGGGAAAGACTTGCTGTGTATCAGTTGATCACAGAAGATATATTTAGTCTAGTAAATTAAATGGTGTCAGGAAACATTCCCAGGCAATACTGGAACAGTATTACTCAGAATGACCTCTGGCATTCTTTTGCCCTGTGCCAATTAGCAGTTTCCCAAACACCTCCAGTCATAGTTCAACATAGATACTGCACATTAGAGACATTTCTTTGTGGCAATGTGGCAGCGATGTCCCTATGTCCCTTTGCAGGTTCAGGAGTTTAATAATATGGACGCAGGATATTCCATGCCAGTTGAACTCAGTACAAAATAAAAATACTGTGAGCAACCCTTAACCTTTAATGCACAATAATCCATAATTTTCTACTATAAATATGACCAGAATGACAGTGACTATATCATAGCATACAGTAGTGAAAATGTAGACTACTTGTGGGGGGCTGGAGAACAAAAAAGCAACAAACCAGATACAGTTCTGGGGTTCATCAGAAGGGATATCTCTAACAGGAATTGGAAACATACCATTTATAAGACTTTATGATTTATTTTACTCTAAAGACATTCAAATCCGAACAAGTACAGTGGAAGGCGGTAAGGCTGATAAGAAGTTACTCAAAGCTGCTGTTTGTCCCATCCAGTGAGCAAAAACAGTAAAAAGACACAACAACAAAATGTCATGAAGAGCAAAAAATAGAGAAAGGCAATACTGACTAGGAGGCACAAATTTCAGTTAATTTAAAAAAAAATCCTTTTCAGCTTCCAGTCAGACATCAGATTCTGAAAAAGCCCTCCTGCAAAAGTAACGTGTAAAAAAAATACAGCTAGACCTTGATCCTTTGCTTAAATTCGGGTAACTGGATTGTAATGGGAACCCTAAAAGGTGTTTTCCAATCTTATTTTTCTTTGAATATTTAGAGGAGCAAATACTCAGTTTTGTTAAAAAAGGTTATGCGGTCAAATATTTAATAAAAAATAATGTTGTAATTCTCAAAGAATTAAATGTGAAGGAAACCACAGGTCACATAATATTTGTATTGTAACAGAAGTAAAAGGAAACAGATTACAGCACTTACCTCATTCTTTAGCTTGCTTCCAGAGAACCTTTGAAAGTAAACACATTTGATTATTTTTTTCTAGGCAGAACATTTGTAAAGATTGTATATATGTACGATCTATTAGAAAAATTATCACATTTTTCCAAATGCAATTACAGGTTTTTTGGGGTTTTTTTATGTTTTTTTTTCTTAACTTCTTCCACTGATTTTCAAATAACTGGGGATAATCCAGTAACCAGGAAACACCCAGGAAACCCACTGATGTCTTATAAAACATGAAGACTAAGACCACTGAGTAAACACTAAAGTATAAAATCCAGTTTCACAATTTTGTTTGGATCTTTGCCACTTCACAAACAGCAAAAGGGTAGCATAGGTGCAAGTCCATAATGTCTTTATAAGGAAACTACTTACAAAGACAGTTATTAATAGAGCTGGCACTTCTTGGAAAAATTAAGAAATCATAGTAATTTCCCATTCTTTTTCACTACAGTACTATTTTGATGCAATGAAATACATTTCTGACATAAAAGATTCCTTAACTGGCACAAATGAGTTGCAGTATAGTGAATGTTCTATTAAGAGTCCAGTTGGGAGATTCCCAATGAAGTCACTGGACTATCAGAAACCCTTCAGTGTAGAAACCAGAAAGAATATTTTAAATTACAACTACTAAAGTAGAGAATGTGTAATAATAGCGATTCTAATGGATCAGTATAATGATAAATGTTGTTTGATTATTATTTCCTGTACCACTAGCTGCCAACTGATAAGATACTGCAGGCAATATGAAGTCTCATAATTATTAGTGGCAATATCATTGTTTCCTGCTGTTGAGATGCTCTCTGGCTGTTTCCTGCTCTCTGAGATGCTCTCAGAAATCCAGAGGCTGAGCAGTTGTGGAATTCCTCCTGCCCAGGCCTGGCACAGGTGCCTGACAGTTCCCACCACATGCCAATCCAGCACGTTACCTAGACAGTTCCCTTGCGTGTCGATAGTTAGGTATAAACGAAGGCAACACTCAGCTGATTACAATGTGGATCTAATAACTTCAAGGCTAGATGTATTTGTTTTGGATTCTGGATTTCCACATGTTCAGCAAAATGTACACTGCATGTACAGCAAAACTGTGAGGCAGCATCTGCTAGCACCGCTCTTCCAGAGCCTCAACAACTAGAAAGAGACATAATGGACAGATTTATGCATCACTGTATGCAGCCAGGAATTGGGAGTTTTTGAATCCCTACACTGCCTGATTCTTTCATTATCCAGAAGCTTGTTCTTAGCCCCAGGCTACTGCATCATTCTCTTCACACAGAAAAATCCAGCTACTGTGATGGGCCAGACTGTGCAAAATGAGCATCTGAGCTTCTGCTTTAATTCAGATAGGGAGGCAGTTGAACTGCTGGATCTTGAAAATTCACCATCTCATACAGGACAAACACAGGTCCTAACATAAAGAAATGGTTCCTAATTAGTGAATTTAGTGAGTAGTCCTGAAAATCGTAGAGAGTATCTTTGCCATCTTTATGTGAGTGTATACTTTCAGAAATCCAGCCCTGGGCAATTTTGCAGAACCTCCACTTTCTCTGCACTCATTGCTACTAGATTGTGCCTGCCTGATATAAAGATGAGGAGTAAGAGTTATTGTATTCCTTTAAATGAAAATAACTGTCTTTTAGTCAACAAAATGAACAATTTGTTCAAGATAATTCTGTATTATGAAAGAAAAATACACTGTGTACCAGTAACACCTGCACAGCTGTGGATACACACCAGACAAAGAAATAGAATATTCTAATCTATTACACCCTAAGTACTGCTGTGGAGAGAACCCTCCCTTTTCAAGCATCATTGGCAGCATTACCCTCAATTTTTACTCTTGTCTTATTGTTTGGAAAAGGTCTCTTTGGATATAACCTAAATTTGCCGCCAGTCGAATTTTCTATGTGTGATTATAAACTCATTTATTCTTTTCCTTTCTCAAAGTCCCACTTATCCAGGTACACTGCCACAGACAATGAAAGCCGTCATTCAAGCCATATGTGAACAGAGACATTTGTTTTACCAACTATTAATCTTTGGCAAACCAACAGGCAGCTATCGTAACGTATTGATCCTGCTAGCTGTCTCTTAAATAAATATAATTAGAGCTTCCTGGGTTAGGTTTAAACTGATATTAGCCAGTCAAAGAACCTGTAAATATTAATCTACACTGACCCCTCCCTCCTGCCCCACAGGTGCCAGCTTCACACCATTCTCCAGACGTTTCATAATGGAAAGCTGTCCTGGAGAAAGAACTCACAGGGTGACACACAGGTAAATAAAATTAGACTAGTGTTCTGGAAATGGGATTTTGCTCCCTCATAGAAACTTGGAACAAATGTTCTGTTGTTAAAAGTTGAGAGCTCTACACTGACTGTGGTGGGATCAAACTGGAAGATGCTAGCAAAATATCAACCTTTTGAGCACTGAGATAACCAGCAATTCTAGTTCTGATAGAAACAAAAATTAGAGTCCTGCATACACCTTCCTAAGAAAAGGTTATAGTTATACCTTCACTGATTAAGTCTCAGGAGTCATTTTACCTGGTTAAACCCTTTCCAGAATACACAGAGTGGTAATATGCACTGCTTTCTTTAATGCCAATTCCATAATAGTGATACCTGCAGGGGAAAAAAGAGGAGTGTTTATGAATGACATGTCATGTAAACCAAGCTGCCAAATTGAGAGTAAAGCAAGCTGTCAGACTGATTTTAAATGCTTTCAGAAAGCTTTTCTAAACAGGGTCTAACAATTCCTTTCACTGACACGGAACAAAATCTAGTCTCATAGAAAAGAGTATGGTCATTATTTGATCCAATATTTGAGGGTTAAAATTAAAATACTTTCTCTCTTACTAGAAGAATGAAGGTAGAACAGAAAATCCAGAAACATGTTACATCTCTTTCCCCTAATACGCCTTCTGTTTCTCTTTACTTCATTTGTTTGAAAAGATGCTGGATTTGAGCTATCAGGTTCATTTTATCTCACTTGCCACTGTTCACATTTAGACAGTCCCTCAGAGCCCTTCTCAGTTGAAAATAGCTTGCCAGTGCACCTTATAACTTAGTGTTCAGTCTCCTATGACTAATAATGATAGTATGTCATTCATTCATTCATTCTTCTGTCAAGTTGTAGGCTGACTAATTCTAAATTATTAAGCCATTTAGGCACTTCTCATGCACGTTTGTCTCCCTTTTTGCTCTTCTGGAGATTACTGCTCCCAAATAGAGATTGAAAAAGGAAACATGCCTATTGCTCAGGCTTTGCACCCAACACCTTAACCAAAGACACCAAAGATGCAAAAAAAAGGTTGGGCTGGTGCTAAGAAAACTGGCTATGCAGTAGCTGCTTACTGCTTTCCAATGATTTTGCTACAAAGTAAGTGACCTCTGAGAGAAGGGCAGGAGAGCAAGCTGGGGGCAGCTCCTTCCATACCGGTCATAGCAAAGTTTGCCTGAGTTCATCTATCACAGTTGATAGGCCCTGTCTTATAAATTCCACTCAATAGATTTAAAAACTGATTGTGTTAAATCAAATTTGCCTAAGAATGTTATGGATAGAATAGAAAGGTTAATTTGCTTTTTACCAAAGTTAGCTTGAAAGTACCATAGCAGCTGGTTTAACTGAGCTGCTTCAAAGTAGCCCTTTGCAACACGTTGCACCAGTTTCGCTGAAACTCCCCAAAAGCTTGAAGAAATGCATTCTTAAGACATAAACCCCCAGCAAATAGTTCATAGAACACATTAACAAAAGAGTTAATCTCATCTCATCTCTGCCGTTCCTGGTGATGACCATTAAAAAGAAAAAAAATCACAATATTTTGTTTGTTCTTGTATGGAACTGTCACAGGTAAGAACAAAATCCTCACATGCTTTATATTTACAAAGCTGGTTAAAGGCATTAGATACAAATTATCCTTAAGAAAATATTCATTAGGATGATACATTTGCCTAGCCTAGGTAGCTTTGACAATATCAGCTGAGATTGTTTTTCTGTTTCTGGGCAGTCTGTTGTGTACATTCAGGATTTTACAGCCAAAGAACATGGTAGAAAGTAGCACCATCTCTTTTACTGCTTTCCTGAAACTGATGAGTCTACATAACACTGCTAGATCACACTGTGGCACCTGTCAACCCCTAGAAAAGGCAGAAGTGTCTCCCCTCTTTCCTTACTGTGACACAAGAGGTATTGAAAATATACAGGTACGGATTCTTTGAAATAGTAGCATTTACTTAGTCTTTACATTGCCAAGGGTGTCCATTGAACAGGATGAAAAACAGAATATAGTTGTGACTGCTTCTTAACAATGTTATCTGCTCATTTGTCATTGGCCATGTAAGCAACCAGTTGCCCACATCTCATTCCAACAGTTCAAATCTCCCAGTTTCAATCACATGCCATTTTTTAAATTCTAAAATAAAAACTTTTACACTTTAATCATAAATTTGGCATTCCCTGTCGTTAAGGTAGGAGTGGGCCAGAGGCAAGGAAAAGCATTACTTCTTTACAAAGTTATGATTCAATATCTAGATTATTCTACATCTAATTCAATATCAATACATTTGGGCTAGGAACAGGAATTGTTGTATGATTTAGATTCTTAAGCATCCAATGGTAGGCAATATACTTTCTCCTGCTGGAATGTCCCAGGATATCAGAATTTATCACTGAGACATCTTGTTATGTAGAGAATAGATATTTTCAGTATACTGTTGTATGAAAAGCACAGTAGGTATCATTCTGTTTTTCTTCAGTAATGTGTAGTTGAATTTCTACTGCTAAAAAATACAACTTTCCATTCACAACACAGAAACTACTAAAAATAATATAATTTTACTTTTCAAGCTCTATCTGGCATACTCCATTGAGTAATAGGGTATGAAGATTATTATTCTCTTACAAGCCATTAGTTGAACAGCTTATTTTGGGCTCCCTGTTGAGAGTAGTAGACCCATACCAGACAAATTGACATCTTTAACCTACATCTTCAAATGCCTTCCTTCTATCTCTTTATGTGCATATTTTTATGTGTAAGTACAATGTATTTGTATTTTACTATTTATTATTTCTACTGTGTAATTAACAAAGTGTAATCAGTTACTAGAAGGAATTTGTTCTCAATTTTTGAAACAAACATTTTGTAAAACAAGCTGAACTACTTTCCTCTTTTAATTTCAGTGGTTTGCTGTAACATATGTTCCTACACAACTTGCAGCTCTGATTTTAGCATACACTGACACAAATGATAGCTGATAAGGAAATGATAGGCTTAAGCTGTTCAGGGACTTGCAATAACTTCTTATCACAGGGCCAGCTGCCATATCAGTTTTATTAACCCACTAAATCACTCCTAATAAATAAGATAATAGTTTTCAGACATGATGGATAAAAGCTAAGATTCATCATTGATCAAAGTCTACAAAGAAATTAAATTGTAACTTGAGCTCAAACAGTCCATGTGTATGGACAGAGCAGTTTGTACGTTTTCCCAAATAGCTGCTTCAGGAGATTTGTATACTGTGAAAGTTACAGCTGAGTTCTAAAATGGTGTGTTCAAAATTACCAATGCAAAAAGGTGGATTCAGAACAGAGAACTGTTGCTTATGAAATACTAGTCTAAGAGAGCAGTTTGCAGTATTTATGGTGCTGCATCTTCTTTCACTTAGCAGAGTGAAAACAGAAAATTTCCCCTACTTCCAGCTATGTAAAGTGATTAGCATAGGCATGAGAGATTAATGTATTTTGTTAACAAAATTGTGTCCAATGTGTTGGACCTTCTTGGCCAAATGTTTAAATGAGTTTTAGTATTGGCATTTTTGCACAAATGGGTTGTTGGATGTAAATGCAGAGAAAGAGAGATTCTGACTTGAATTCTAGGAATCATCAGACTCAGTTTTAAGTTTGTCCTTTGCCCTGAATTAGAGATGACAAATGCTGTTTGTGAACAGAGGAGGAACTAACATTTGTCTATCTCACACCTTACAACAGCAACTGTATTCCATATGTTAGTGCAGGAGCTTTTCCTCAAGCCCAGTTCATGCTCATGAGGATGTCAGAAAGATCTTGTTTCAGAGTGGGAGAAAAACTATTTCTGCCACTTTGAAGATGGTGGAAAAAGGAAATTCCTTTCCTTGCTTTCTTCTGATCACAGCCAGGATCTACCAATAGATTACTGTGCATGCTTGCAGCATCCAGGAAGGCACTTATTTTCCCAGGGCGTCAACTTTTCTCTAAATTTAAGAACAATTATTCCATTGGAGAAGAATTGTCTTCTTCCTTTTTATGCTTTTGCATAAAGCATCTGACTCTATTAGAGTCCTGGACAATGATCAGAGCTCTGGGGCAATACTGCTATATAAAACATCACTGTCAGGAACAGTAAGTACTAATACTGCTCTTGCCAGCATTATATGGTAATAAAGATAGCAGCAGTAAAAATAATACAATGTCACAACACTACTGTGCTTTAAAAAATATGACTTAATTGCTAGTAAGAACTCTCCTATTAGTCACAGTAACACAGAAACAGCTTATAATATTTAGAGTCCATGCTAACATAAAAAGAGAGTAACCAGTCATTTATTGAAACTGTGAACAGTCCCTTAACTTTACCATTAATTTAATGGAAATACTTCTGCCAATATCATTTGTGTAACTAACTGCTACTTGGTGAAATCAGAAATTCATTTACTCCTCAGTGAGTCTGTAGTTCTGAGGGGGACACGGCACACAACACCAGAGATAGAAAAACCGATTATCAGAGATCATTAAACTGAAAAAGGGTAGATTTGGATTAGATATTAGGAAAGAATTCTTTACAGTGGGGGTGTTGAGGTGCTGGCACAGGTTGCTCAGAGCAGCTGTGGATCTCTCATCCCAAGACGTGTTCAAGGCCAGATTGGATGGGGCTTTGAGCAACCTGGCCTAGTTGAAAATGTCTCTACCCGTGGCACAGGGGTTGAAATTAGATGATCTTTAAGGTCCCTTCCAACCCCAACCACTCTATCAGTCTATGCTTCTATGATTTATACCGATACTTCTCTATGACTACTTGCTGCTATATTTGGTCTCTGAACTGGAAATGTTGTGATCTGTGCCTTTTGAGAGGTCTTTTTTAGCACAGCAAGATCAAGGCAAATGCATCTTAGCAGAAGTGAGAATTGCAGAGGAAAAGCCTCTGAGGAAAACTGATTAAAAAACCCACAGAGAAACAAGTGCCAGATGTTCAAACAAAACCTGATGATGCCTCATTCCTTTGAAAAAAATTGTTCAAGAACAGTTAATCCATATGAAAATATGGCACATAATACTAACAAGGTCAGTAGGGATAAGGAATCTGCCAAAGAACTGTTGGGCATGAGTAATTTCTATTATAATATTGTTTAATGTCATTGAGAAAAGGGGAATATAGTGACATGTTCCAACACAATTAATTTTGTAGCTATATACATATTTGAAACATATTCATTTACTTAATAAAGGCTGACATACTGTGTTTAAATCATGCAGTCACAGGATATGTTTTGGAAGTTTGGATCCTCATTGGATCATTTTTATCAATCTGTTAGTTATGTCAGAACAAATATATAATGAGCATGTGGGAGACTTCTCCCTTGCATTATCTTGTTCACTGTAACTAAGAGGTTCACCAAATATGTTGGGTTATGAAACTAAGAATTCACCACGGCATTGATGAATTAGTACATTGTCAAATATTCCTGCACAGATTGTGAATGCTAGATCTCTTAAAATCTTAAACACAACACCAGTAGCAAAGCTATGCCTACATCATCTTATGCCTGTAATCACAAGCTCACCACAGCAGACAATACACAAAAGCCCTCTTTTCCCTAATAAATAACCTTTCTAATAGCTGCTCTCCTCAAAACACTTCTACTCAGCACCTATACGTCACCTACAAAAAGAGAAATGAACTTCAGTTCCAGTTTTCCTCTATCCATTGCAGACTGTGCACTATCTCCTCAAAGAGATGAATGGATTACAAATTTGTAAGACTGTGAGAGACACTATTCAAGAACTATTCTCTATTAAAACCAGCAATAAAAAAAAAACTGAAAGAAAAGGAATAATGTTCTATGAAGACTTTATTTTCTTTGGATTTTATTTTTATTAAAGGCTATTTAAAATAAATGCTTGAGACATGCTCAAGAAACAGAATGTCTTTGCAAACATCTGGAATTTAAATTCTTCCTCACCTTCAATTATTTTCTGCAATAAAACCTAAAATTCACAAATGACATCTCATTCATCATTCAGCAAAACTAAGGCAGAATTAACTAGCTATTTCTTGTATTTCTAAGGCAGGAAGAAAAGCAAGTATAACAACATTTAATAACCCCCAAAAACAATGAAAATTAAAAATTTATCTTTCAGACACTTCTAGTATATTGCAAAGCACTTAGGAAAACAAGTCTTGTAGGGGTTTTTTTCTTTTCAGTATCCTTTTGTTTTAAGCTTTGCATATAAACTACTGAAAGACAAGAGTAACTTTGTCTTTCAAGGCTGAGCAGCTCAAAAGAAAGAGCTTTCCCAAACAAACAGAATGTTTTATGTTTCTGCTATTTTTATAATTATTCTGGTTTTCTATCTTATGCATTAGCAAAATGGATGTGAGGGATATGTCTGTTGCTACTCTTCACAACAGTTCTACACTAAATTATTCGTGGCCAAAAGCATAACGCCAGAACCAGAACTAATAAAATTTTACCACCAGGTGATATAGAATTGTATATGATCTATTCCTACCTAGTATTTCCTAGTTCAGAGTTTCACAATTCAAATATACAAATTATTAGGATACATTATTTCTGAAATGACTGCACTATAGATTGTGTATTTTTCAGCTTTACAGACACATACAAGAAAGAACAGAAGTATACCTTAACTCCAATTTAAAACAATGCTTTTTCTAGTGGGTATTTAAGTGAACCCATGTTGTTACATAGAGAACACCATGAAAGTTGTTAGGCTTGCAAATGAGAAATAAAATCACTATTTATAGAAAGATGAGCAGCTATAGAAAGACATGTGTTATAAATGCTGTTTATATCTAATATTTTGACATATATTTGCAACATACACATGGGTCTATAAATGCAACAACAAGATTTAGAAGCTTAATCAGTTTAATTAAAAATTATGCAGCAATGTTTTCAAACTTAAATGCCTGAGTTTGAGTATCAGTTTCATCATATACATGAAAGCTATCACTTGCAGTGTACCATCTGAATAAAGTCCCCTGCCAATTAGTACATGTTAAGGAGACATGGAAATACACGTCATTCCTAAAATGAGTTCTACAAGCAGATACACACGTAACTGTGACTTACTTTGAATGGCCCCTTGTTCCAAGCCGCCTTGTGGTAAGGAGAGGGAATTTCTGGCGAATGGTCTAAAGAGAAAATAACTGCATTAATTTCTAACACCGGCAAACTTCCTTAGCAATCTGTTCATAGAAAAATTGTAGTGTAAATACGTGGTCTAAGGCAGTTCACAAATAAACACTTTTGATACTTATGGCACAATATAAACGATTAGGGCATGTTTCACACTGTAGGCTTTCTTCCATCCTTGTCTATTTTGCACTGCATCTCCAGTCCTCCCACCTGTTCTCCCTTTCTGTTTTCACTTTCACATTTTAAAATCTAGTTTTCTTCACCAGAATCCTGTTATGTTCAACTTCCTAAAGTACAACTGTATCTTTTGCTTCAGAGATCTAAATAAAATCAGGGGAAACTGCCCTCTAGATATTCTGTTTTCAAAGACAAACAACTAGAAAGAATTTGATTTTTTTATTTGAAAGTGTGATCTGAAAAATTAATTCAGTAACAGAGGTAGATATAATAGGTATGTCCAATAGACAGATCACTGTCAAAACAAGGTCTAAATGGAACCTTTTTTGTCTTATTTATACTGAAACTGTGTACGAAAATTAGATATTCACTTTTTTAGTATATCCAGTTCAAGAGGAATAAAATAGGAAATGAACATTTTATGAACCAGATTTAAAATCCATTATTATTATTTAATTTAATTAATGCATTTTATTATGTAAAACCATTACTAGCTCAGAAGCACTTAAAAAAAAGATGATCCTTGAAGCATTTTTGGTTTCCAGTTTCACTAAATACTCAGGATTTAATTTGGAGAGTCCATATCTCTCTTTCATTAAATTACTTCAGGATTAATTGTAGGGAAGGGTAGAAAAGAGAATGAATCAACAATTTTTTCATCTGGGAGCTCTTTGTGTCATTCTTTCCCCCTTCCAATATGGCTTGTGTCACATCTCACTTTACACTGACTTTAGTATAAGTGTCTTCCATGTCAGACCTGGTTTTGCGGAAAGGACCTATTAATGCCATGAACGAAAAGGAAAAGAAAAGAAGCACTCAAAGAGAATGCTTTTTTTTGTGTGTGTGTAAAAAACAACAATAAATCAAAGGGAATTTCAGCTTCAATCTTCTAAAGGTGATGTTAAGAAATGCCTTCATAGGAGACAGTTATAGTTAGTCTGATTCCATGTACATTACTATTAGAAAACATGTGAATTTCAGAAGCATTTTTACACAGGTGTACTAAACTGTGATTCTTCCAAACAACTGATCTAACAAATTATGAAGGCATTTTCTTATTACCTTCCCAAAAGTTGCAGCACAGGCAGGTTCCAGCCTCTCTTTTCTGCAGAAGTCTAAATAATGTGAATAAAGGATGCATCTTGGTAAACAAACTCCTTCACATACAATGTAGTTTTCTTCCAGCCTGTGTAGAGAAAGAAACTGACAGAGTAAGAAGCAACATGCCATTTCTCCCTATTGCATTTTCCAGTTTTTGGTATTGCTCTCTTTTTTTGTTGTTGTTGTTGTTCTTCTTCTTTTTTTAATTTTACTGAAGAATTCCATCAGAGCACACAGATGAGTTTCTCCTGAACGTGACAGGCACTACAGACAGACTCCACACTTGGCGCTTAGGCTAGCTGCAGAATATGGAAAACCTGGAGCCAGATCCCTGTTCTTAACGAGTCTTTTTTAATGTCTGGACTTTTTTGCTTTATTTAGGTAACTAAATTATCATCACCTAAGAGCCAACCTTAGTCTGAAAATAAGACCCCTAGCTAGACTATGAAAGACCTGGGTTTAAACCAGTCCTTTGAAAAGATTTAAGAACAGGGATCTAGACTTGCATCTTCTGTCCCACTGTATCCTCAACACCTGAGCTAAAAGCCCCTTTTATTCCTCCTTTTGCTTTTTAATTTCCACTCTGGACCTGGAAATGCTTCAAACCACAGTGAAAAAAACAAAGAACAGTGTTTTTTGAAGAAGGTGAATTTCTATGTAGCTTCCCAATCACTTTACAGAATACAAGTGCTGAGTGATGGTCATTAAAGTAAAATTTTTAAAACTGAAGCAAAAACCTGACTGTTCTCACTTGAAGAGAACCCTTTGTAACAGCTGAGTATTTCTCTTCCTGTTGGTTTTTTTCTTTATCATTTTACATTGTTCACTACTCCTCGGATGATGTGCAATATATTTGTTTCTCAAATTACACAAATTTGTAAGAAAATACTATGTAGTGATGGCTGTATATTGAATAATTTTGCACTGACTTGCCAGACGTAAATTCTTAACTATTTACACTCAGAAGTCAGATGTAAACTAGAATAAGAAACTGAATAATTTGGTTTAGTCTAATTTTTCAGTTAGAAGGGAAAAAAAAAATCTCTACTGACAGTCTGCATTTTGTAATTAAGTTCCCATTTAATTCAACAGCATTCCTCCCTAATTTCAAGTGTACTTCAATATAAACATTTATCAATTAATGTCTGCAGAATTTGACTTCTTATTTGGTTAACTTTCTCCCCCAGATAAAATAAACCAAAGTTAGGGCCTCAATGGGTGGGAGAATATAACATAAAAGAAATGCATTATAAGATAGTGAAAATCTAACTGTGACAGCCTTAAAGGATCATTAAAGTAGCCATCCGCAAATGCAATTCTTAAATAATGTTTCATTTCTACATTTTGATGATACGTTTAATTGATAGCCACATAGTGTGAGAATCTGACTGAGACTTCTGTTAAGTGACAATAATTCATAATTTCAAACCTCAGAAATTTAGGGATGGGATGGGTGGAAAAATAAGGGATGGGTGCCCTTATTTGTAGATGAGGCTCATCCAAAAGAAACCCCCAAAACAAAAACAGAAAACAAAAACCAACTAACGAAACACTCCCAAAACGACAAATTCTTTCTAAAAGAACTGTGAGACGTCGCCCTCCTTGCCGGCTCAGCTGTTAAAGGTCCCTTTGAGTGTGACGGACACGCCGGCCCGGTCCTGGAGCCCCCAGGGCGGGCAGCGGGGGCTCTCTGGAGCCCTACCATTGCAGGGTGAGCTGCGTCTGCTTCTTCTTGTCCTTCATGATCTGCGCGATGCTCTTCTTCGAAGACGAGCTTTGGTCGGCGGCTGTCAGCGCGCCGTCGCGAGCATCCGCATCCTCTTCTTCCGAGGAGAGGGCTTCGCTGCCGAAGCGCGTTTCTGAGCGCCGCGGGGGACAAGAAGAGAGACCCAAGGGCATCATCACGGTCCCGCATCACGCCGCCCCCTCCCGCCTGCCGCCCTGCCCGCCACGGGCTGAGGGACGGCCCCGGCAGCCGCGTCCCCGCCGGAGCCCGAGCAG
>JANPWX010000096.1:9201997-9232300 GCA_024734555.1 Trochalopteron elliotii | reverse complement strand
ATTTTTCAGCTTTATTCATATCAGTGTGACTTGCCATTAACAACAATCTGCCTGAGGGGTTCTCTGTTTTGAACTGGAAAATGTTTGGAAGATAAATGAAGCAATAGAAATACAATTTGTTATTGATCTGTTCCCGTGTAATCCTGCATGATATTTACTTAAGTGTTGGAAATTGTTTCACCTCATATCCTCCCCAAACAAATGAACTAACAGAAGTCACGATAGGGTGTTGATGCCAGGACTATTTGGTCTGTAACACCTATTTCTTTCCAAATATGCTGATAGTACAATGAAAGTAAAGTATGTGGCATACCAGTATTCTATAAGGATATTATAAATTAATTTGTCATTATTGTCAGTGTTTGTCATTCTCTCTGCTTTGACATAGCATGAATCTATTTAGCTCTTCCTGAAACTCCATTTCTGGTTTTCTGTGACTCATTGCAAGAAACAGTTTTAATCACCACCAATTCAAACAAGATAGCTTTCCCATTTGTTTTGGTCCTTTCCACATCTCGGTGTTTACTTTTTCAGAGTATTTTGATCCTGAAAATGAAAAAAAAAAAATGGTGCACTAAGCTAGGAGCTCCTTCATTTGATGCTGTCACTGGCAACATCTTTTGAAAACATATATCCAAGAATAGATATTTTTATCACAAAAATTTCTTTAGATAAGAAATTAATTGAAGGGTCAAAGCACTGAAACATCATCCAAAATCTTAGCTTTATTGTTTCCAATAATTATTGAATCATTCCTTTTGATAAATTAATGATGGCTTGAGAACATCACTCAGTGATAAGGGAAAATTCTTTGTCTTTGCATTTTTTTTTCTGAACCCTTCTCAAAGTTCTTATATGTCAGCAATTTTTGCTAACTAATTTCTCTAAAGGATTTGCTTCTTTCTGGTTCTTGAGTCACCAGTTTTGTACATGCAACTGAGTGAAACCTGAGAGAAAGCAAAACGAAAGAAAGAGGAGGGCCCTCAAATTTTAGCACTTTTCCATAGGATCTCTCTTCTACCTCAGAGGAGGATACTTGTATCACCCACTGCTGCGACTTTGTGTTGTGGCTTCTCTGGTGCTCCTACAAGAAGGTGGAGAAAGATGTGAAAGTGAAGGGAGGGCACCAGGCAAGGGAGGTGGCATCCTTCAGTGTGGGGCTGGGGACTTCTGCTCTCAGTGGGGAAGGGAAGGAGGATCTTTCCCTACATGCAACCTACATTAGTGCCTTTTGACCTCAGCAAGCTCTGTGAACTGCCAGTCCTGATGATGTAAAATCACACAAATATGGTTGAACTTTATTTGTGCAGCCAACAGAGTGAAAAGTTAATATTCAAAACTATGGAACTGCAATCAGCACAAACTACCTGGGAGGAGAACCATTCAACCCCATTGGGTACATGTGTGTGTGTGTGTGTGTGTGTGTGTGTGTCTACACAAAAATACCACAAGAAAATAAATTGATTCTTCAAAGGATGCTATTGCCCCCATGCCTGACTATACCCACCTTCTTTTTGTAGGTTCTCATTCTGCCTTATTAGCAATTTCATAGCTTTTATTATATCACCCTGAACTTTCCGAATTTTCATAATGCTGAAAATCTTTTCTCAGCTTGGTATGGAAAAGATCCAAAAACCTTGCCAATAACTTTACAAGCAGGGCCAAATCTGTGAAAGCATGGGCTTGTCTGACAAGTTAATTCAGCACAGAAGCTTATGGTTTCCCTTGTAAGGAACAGTTGCTGGCATCCAGTAGATGGTGATGTTTAATAATGTATTTCCTGCTCTGTCTCCAGCTGATAAAGCCAGACCTGTCTCTCTGTCTCTTTACGTTTGGGTATTTTACTCACTGCCTGTTCCTATGATCTTTAAATGAAAACCCATTCTCTTTCTTATAGAAGTGGGCCTTGCTATTGTTCTTCCCAAAGAACAAACTTCAAAATAAGTAAACCATATATTACACTAACCCTTTCACAGTTCACATGTCTCTGTCCTCTACAAACTCAGGGGGACTCTATGCTCTGTAGGTAGTCAAGGTAAACTGTATAGTTCTGACCTTATGTAGCTAAATGTAAGCAAAAAAAAATCTCAGTTCTTACCTCTCTTCATGTCTCTTCAATTAATGTTAAACAGTTGTCTCAGGTTACTTATCTTGACTTTGAAATGCCATTTTTCAGTATGTATTCTTTTTTCCTGTGCCAAATTGGGAGAAAATGTTTGTACTCATATAAGTACATGCTCCTACAAACTTACAGACTGAACAGCCACTTCACCATTCATGTATTTGCATTGTGCTTTGGTGGGCTCATTCAGGAAAAAAAAATATTAAGGAAGCCAGCAGAGTTTTTCACTTGGCAGCTATTCAAACATCTTGTGTTCCTCTATGAATGATGCAAGAATAGAGCTGAACTTAGAGGATATGTTCACCCTTAAAGAAGTGATTTTGAGAGTTTCTGCAGATACTCCAAACAGCTCTATTAGCAGCACTTCTTGTATAACTAGCCTATCTGCAAACAACTTCTAAATAGGTGTTAACAGAGGCAAACCACTAAAGCCAAGGGACTATTCTCTCTATGCAAAGCTGAGTCCTGAAGGTTCTGCCACCAGCTGGGTGCAGCTCGCTAAACTGCTGCATTCACAGTCAGCTCACTTCTCAAAACAAGCTTTTTTCCCCCTCTGTGTCTCTCTCTCCACCCTGTTCCTAGCCATACACTCCCTCTGCTAGCATTCAGCACTTGTAGACACTTCTGTGTCAGTTTAATTACTGAAATAACAGAAGACAAGGCCAAGAGAAAACAATGAAGGCCTTTCTGATATTTCAAATAGTTAAATCAGCCCAGCAGTGTGATCAGAGCCAGAATGTGGGTGGGATGGTACCACTGGGACTGGGAGAAAGGGAAGGAGGATGGTCAGGATAGAGAAAGGAGAAGATATATAAGAATGGAGGGGAGAAATATTTCCTCACTTTTGTAGCAATAAAATCTGCTGAACTGCCTGTGGAACCATGGACATATTCATGGGTGATATGCAAAATGTGCTTTTTAGATTAATGCAGCTGCCTTTGAACAAATAATCTCACACAGTTACTGCAACTTTACAATTCTGTCACATAGAACAAATCCCCTTCCCTTCCCTTCCCTTCCCTTCCCTTCCCTTCCCTTCCCTTCCCTTCCCTTCCCTTCCCCTTTCTGTTTTTAAGGAATATTACCAATGTTCTTCCAGCTAGGCATGAACAGAAATGTGCTGTACTAGGAATCTACTAAGTGTTCTGTATCTGCATTTAGTGTTCTGTTACTCTGAATAATTTTAGGTTTCACTCCAGAATATTTTTTTTTTCTTGGGGTGAATTAGCCACACTACACAAAGCCACAGAGACAAACTGTGCCTTCACCTCAGACTCTCAATTAATCTGGAACAAGACCATTGCTTGCCCCTTTGCATATTCCCATTTCTAGCGTATGCTCTGTTTTGAGATGCAGGAGTGAGGCTTTGAATGATGAGTGTGTGAGGCTGGATGGAGAGACATTGATGCTCTGCTAGCCTCTGACTTACTTCAGTCAAGTGTTTTCTAAAGTCAAGAATCAAATGTTTGCTGTTACTGTCCCATTTTTCACTGATGAAATGGTGTTTCCCAGTAATGAAGATGTTATAGCCAATTATTTTAAAATTTTGGGACAGAAGAAAAAAAATGGATTTTTTTCTTCATTGTATATATGGACAATATTTTAAAAAGCATTTAATATATACATTATATTTAATGACAATGTGGGAGCAATTCAATGCCTGATCCAATGGCAATAGTATCCTTCCCACTGACTTCAATGGGCTCTTGATTAGGTCCTTATTTGCTAAGCAAACACTCAATAAAAGTTCACTTTGTCACATGCACACAGTCACAGAAGTGTTGTGCTCTAAAAAAAATCACAGCTTCTTGCTGGTAGCACATTCTGGAATCTGTTCTGGAGGAAAATTAACCAAATATCTGCATAAGAGGAGTTATGTTGCTTACTCTCAAAGATCTGACTTCAACCACAAAGTGGTCATACTGTTTTCAGCACTTCAGAGCATAAATCCTGGCCAAGGACAAGATCCTTGGGGTAGCTGGGATAGTGGACAGAAAGCCAGGCATGCCCAGGGGAGGGCACAGTGTGAAACCATGCCTGATGTAGAGGATCTAAGTTGATAAGGTTCCTTGATAAAGGGATACTGGATGTGCTCAGTAGCAGCCAGATTCCCAGAGGTCAGGGTGCTTCCCAAATCACTGACATTAAATGAGCCACCTTGCCTGTTCCCTGCTCCGTTTAACAGCAAGCTGAAGGAGGCTGAGTATCTCCTCAGCTCCAGCCAGCCTGAGCTAGTTCTTCCCTTCACCCAGAACACCTTCAACGCCACCTGTTCCACCTGTTGCATGTTTTGAAAACACCAGAAAGGTCTTTGCTGTGTCTCTTATCAACAGATGGATTCTGTGATTAAGGGCAGAGAACATTTGTGCAGGATTTAGCAATATATCCCACTGCAATCTGAACTAACTCAAGTTAAGGGCATTCTGAAGTGATGCCTGGGTTACTATGATGGTAGTAAAGGGTGCTCCAAGAGACAGGTTTATTCTATGCTTTTAGCATGTTGGATTTACCCTTCACCAGTTCTGTTGCCTTCATTTGGACTATTTTCATAGAATTATAGAACCATTAAGATTGAAAAAGATCTCCAAGATTATCAAGTCCAACCTTTGACTGAATACCACCATAACCACTAAACCACATCACATTATTTCAACAGCCAGGGGAAAACAGCCATTCCACAGAGAAGCTTAATAGACCTCATAATACATTCTGTTTTGGAGTGAAGAATGATAACACATGGCAACAGAGACCAGCCCTTAGTCTTTATCTAGCTACATTTTTAATTTTTCATATATTTACATATAAGCTTGACAAAAATATGCATGGATATATCTGCACATTTATCTAAACTCCAATCAAATACTACTGCAACACTTCATTTAAAACAAGACACATGGAAATGCTCAGTTTATGAATCGGAAATAACATGAATAAGCGCTCGAGAAAGAGAAAGCTCTCATAGGAACTAAATTCCTGATGAGAAACTCTGATGAGTATGGTTTTTTTCCAAAATATTTGTGTTGGATCTATGGGATTAAACAATTATGACCCTAAAATTCACTTTCTATTTTTCTTTCATGTTTCCATGAACATTTATTTCCTAATAGTACAATGCATATGCTACATCGCCATGTATAAAACTTCTGTCTTCAAAGACCTTGGTACTTAATAGATTACTTTGTGCTTTGAATTGGAAGGCATGATAGTCTCACACCTTATCTGGAGATCTGTCATGTTTCAGTCCTGGGGTGTTTTCAGCCTAAACATATCTGCAGAATTAAGCTGTAAATTTCTCTGGTGTAATGCAGAAAATAATTTAGTTTTCTGTTTCCTAATTTCTCATTAATGAGATAGGACTAGATGTGGCACTTGTGCAGAGACCTTTTTTAATGCCTCACTTCTTGTAATCATGATATTATGAATCACCTTTCATTAACCTACAGATGTATTCACAGACTCTAATGGGAACTACCATCATCATCATCATCATCATTATCATCAGGTTTTGATTGTGCCTTGTGGATGATTTGTGAATGCATTCATGTGGAAATAATCACATTACCTTTGTTAACCAAGATATTGTCTCAGGAACAACAAGAAAATATTTACAGTTTTCAGTACATAAAAGAGGCTTACCAGAAAGATGAAGAAAGACTTTTAAGTAAGTCCTGTAGTCACAGGACAAGAAGCAAAGATTTAGAAGTGAGAGAGAGTGGATTTACATTGTATATAAGAAAGACATTTTTACCATGAGGGTGGTGAGGCACTGGAGCAGGTTGTCCAGGCAAGTTGTGGATGCCCCATATTTGAGAGTGTTCAAGGCCAGGTTGGATGGGGCTTTCAGCAATCTGGTCTAGAGCAAAGTGTCCCTGCCCATTGCAGGAGGTTTGGAACTAGATGACCTTTAATGGTTCTTTTCAGCTCAAACCATTCTATGTGTCTTAAGAATCTGCTGCCCTTATTCAACTGCTTAGGCAAATGAATGTCAAAGAATTCTGCATCCACATAAGACCATTTATTCAACAGATTTAGAAGAAGCAGTATCTGCATTTCAATGTATTAGAGGTAGAGGAAATATTTTAACAATTTTGATTATAGATGCCACACAAATATGATTTTTTTTATCACTAGGAGTGACATTAAAATAGAGCTCCCCCAGTAGGTAATGGAAATTTACATAAAGGAATTGATGTGTGAAAAGAAGGAAACTATTCTAATTTAAAACCAAATCAAACAAACAAACAAACAAACAAAAACCCAAACCAAAACAACAGATGGAAAAACACCATATGAATTGGTCTCAAACTCCTTAAGTTCTTTTTTCTTGCTGCCCCTCTGGATTACTAATAAATGATAGAAACCCCTTTTTCTGTTGAAAGAAGGGGAATCCTTAGACCAACCTGTAGTACAAGGTTTTATACTTACCCTTTCAGACTTTAGAGTGTCCTTATTTAACAGAAAAGACTGGTACATATTTCTGTCTTTTAAACATAGAAATATTTAAGTATCCCTCTAGGAAAATACTAACTTTTTTTTTCTTTTTTCAGATAAAACTTCCTTGCCTTTCTATGAAATCATGAAAATTCTGTCTGGCAGTGTGGCAATAACCATTTCATCCATGTAGGTTATAATGTAAGCCCCTGAAAATTGAATGCCTGAAAATCTACTGGAGAAAATATCTACAAATCTCTGGCAACAAGTAAAACAAAAATTCACATAGCTAATGTATTTTTTGCCCTGTCCTTGGTAGATCCTAGTAAATTTTTGCTGTCTTTTGGATAGCTGCTGGCATAACTTGTTTCTTCTTTTGATTAATGGAGGTCAGGATAGTTGTTCTATCATCCTCAGCTTTAAAGGCTGAGTGATTGAAAAGAGATTTCATACTAAACTTAAGATCAAAATCGTTTATGTGCTGGTAGCCATTTCATATTGTATTTCTGAAAAATATGTATAAGCAGAATGCTTGTGAAAGTAACTGCAGATTAATGGGTTTATCCATCCTGGGGCTATTTCTTCAAAGACAATTTCTTATCAGGGAACAAGAAATGACTTACAGCAAAATTCTCTTCCCTATTTTCTTGTTAGTCAAAGTCAGTAATGCAGTATTTTTGTATATGTAAGCTGTCCTTAAACACTAGTGCTCAGTATTCTGTAGGAAGTGTGTAGAATGTTATGTTACTCTACAATATTATAACAGTGAACATTTTAGTAGTAAACATTCCCAATGGTTTTTATACGTGAAACATTTTTTCTTTTTTCCTCAGTCTTTCAATCTGAAGGTTGAAGTCAGCCTCCAGAATGACTCATGGATCTGCTATTTTGGGTTTTTCCTTATCTGGAAGGAATTTTTATGAGTGTCACCTGTTCTGCCTGTACTCTCTTTGCAGGTGTATGTTTACTTTTATAACACAATCAGTTAAATCTGGTAAGGTGAACTGAAATCTTTTAAGATCTCAAAAGATCTTAACCAAAGTAAATGAAAAAGTCCAGAATAAGGGTGACAATGACAACCTTGAATCAATAAGCAACAAACCTGGACTGAGGGATAAAACCTATCTACCTTCAGGAATCTTGATCCTTGCCTGCAGAGCTCCTCACAGCTGGGTAAGGAGCTCCTAACAGCTTATCTCCTGTACAAACATAAGGAGATTTAGGTTCTCAGAAACACAGTTCCCCAAGACCTGGTGGCTGAACTCAGGACTGCCTACAGTAGTTTGTCCTGAGAAGAGCCTCAAATCGCACTTGAATCTTCTACACTTTGGCATCTATGGACACCGATTGCCAGGCACTGTTGAGTGTGGCATTATCACAGAACTACACAATAGATGATGTTGAAAGGGACATCTAGAAATTCTCCAGTCCAATCCCAACATATCTTTCCCTGTGTCAGATAACTAAGTATTCAGGGGAAGGCTTTGTTCTTGCTCAGATACATGGTTTCAAGACCGTGACAAGATAAAGGTTTATGAAATTGGAAAATGAAGACCTGCTCTTTTCCTGCCATTCCATGTCCTGTTAGCCAGCACATTTGGGAGACATGGACTTGATTGTCTTTTCTATCTGAAGAGTTTTAAATCCATGTTTTCCAAATGTGTTCTTGTTAGAGTATGCTGAGGGGGGAAAGAAAATGAATTCTCTCTTCTCCTTATGCTGATATTTGAATGGACTTGAACATTTGGGTGAGTATTTTCATGATACATTTTACTAATTAAGGCATTCTCTTAAAATTAGGGTCCACCTGACTTTCAGTCCCTGCCTCCAAAACCTATTTTCATTTCTCTTATTAAAATTACTGTTTACTATTAGCAGTTCTGCTTTATCTCCAAAATGACTGAAGAAAAATGCTAATAGTTTTAAAGGAATTTATGTGGGGCAAGCACTGCAAGAGTTAAAAAATCACTAAGTTCTATTTGCAAAAGTGATTTAATGAGAATAAGCACAAGGTCACCAAGATGGCTATCTTGGTTTATGTGGTTATCTGTCCCTTTAGCAGCCTGTATTCAAAACCAACACTCTCAGATCCTCCACAATCAGTACCCTTGGAGATGTCTAAAAAGTGTAAGCACTTACATTTTTAAATTCCTATAAACCTGATTTTATTTTGAACTGTGCTCCTTATCAATAATATTAAGAGTTGCTTGGCATGAACTTCATACTTGCTTGCCAATGGCCTTTTTGTGTGAGATGATCTCCAGCCCGACTTTCTTGCTGATAAGCTTTCCCAAAACATGCCAGATGTACTAGGCAATACAACCCCAGGAACTTCTGAATATGCTGAGTCTCTCAGGACGGTTCTTACTGCTCAGGCAAGAAGGGCATTCTCAAACAAATTGTCAGTGATATTCCAGTAAGTATGGAACACTGGAAGAAGGAAGGTTTGAGTCTCCTTCTTTTGTGTAGCAAAGATCTCACGCTAGGATTGAGAGCAGTCACTGGCAGAGGGACTGCTGGCCTCCAGCCTCTCAGGAGAACGCCCAAATACCTAAGTTAGAGGTTTTCTTTCCCTCTGGGTGACCCTTTCACTATAGGCTGGGACCAAATATTTGCATTTGGTCATGCATCAACAGATGAATGACATTTTTGCTCTCTTGTTTTTCAGTTAAAAGTGGAGGAGATGGAACAAAGGAGAGAAATAAAACCTGGTGAAAAATTCTGAAAACGTCATCTCAATAAGTGGGGTCATGCCTACCATGCTGACTTTTATGAAAAATTGTCTGACATCCAACTTACTGTGTAGCTGACTATCTTGGCTGGGTGGGATAGGATTAGGCTTGCTGCATTATTTAAATAAAACAACCACGTACTTTACAAGTAAATTCAAGTTTGGAATGGCTAAAAATATTTCCCGTCAACATCAGAAAATTAAAATCCCCTTGATTTTTTCACGTTAAAATTGTGTCTGACTTGAAATTTAATCTATGTATATTAAAATATCAGAGAAAGGCTAAGTGAAACAAACATATCTGATCTGAACTAAAAAAAAAATGTAGGCATGAGTTCAAATGTAGACCCTTTTACAACTCTGTTTTAATTTCTTAAATCCTTTTTCTAGCAAAACAGCAGAGGTGCACTGAATATGTACAATGTGGACTATTGACTAAAACACTTTCTGTAAAAGAAATTGCTGTGAGACTGCCTGGGATGTCCCTGGCAGTCCAGGGAGGAGGTTGAAGGCTCTGCCATGCCCCAGCATCTCAGTTTTCCACCAGAAGTACTCCAACAAGGTCATTTGCATCGGGGGAAATTCGACTTTCAAGGAACATCAGGAGACACGTTACAACATTGTGATCTGATAAAGAAAAACAGGATTTGTCCTTCCCATCATGCAGCTCAGCTGACACTCTCTAGAGGACAAACTCAATGAACTTGAAAATTGAGTTAGTTTGTTTCTCAGGAATTAATGTGCACTGTTGGCTTCCATCCAAATTCCACTTCACTACTGATGTATTTTTAATTTTTATCTTTGTTTTTTATAACAGACCACAAATCAAAATAATGGGTATTTGTCTTCCCATTTTTTAATTTTCATATTTAGTCTATGCAGATCCCAATAAATAGAAGAATTTTTAAAAAGTACTTGAAATTAAATAATTAAATACCTCCTTATTTTGTTGGGGTTTTTTTCCATTATTTAAACTTCCTTAAAAGAAATTTAGTAAATCAAAATCACTGTGTTAAATACTATGGTTCTATTGCTTAAGAAAGTTGGCAATCCTAACCATTATTTGATCTCGTCTAATGCAAATGATGGAATTTTATTTGAATGCTGCTGGCTTTTTCAGAAAGGACAATTGCCATTATGTCAGTGTAAGTCCTGTCTGAGTGATGGTGGGCTACCCTACTCCTTTGGATAACAGTGAGAATATCCAAATTTTTTCTTTCTTCCCTTAGCTATTGTGCATGTCTAGAAGAAGATTTTGCTATCTGTTGTATGTTTGGAAACAGCCTAATTAAAACCAGTTTAAAATAGAAAGTAATGAAAAATGTCTTTCTCCTTTAACAGTACCAGACTGGATGGGCTTCAGAGAAAAGATATTCCAGTTGGAATCTAAGCTGTTATCATCTCCATGAGAAACAACAGCTAAGACAGAGAAGTTCAACCAAAATGTTGTTTGTTTGTTTCAGGTACAGTGTAGTCTCTCTTTGCTGGACAAAGCAACTGAGAGTTGCAAAACTTCCTTCTGCACAAAAACAGAAAGACCTGTCCATGTCTAGAGGCTGCAAGGACAGGAGGAGCAGGTGGCCATTTCCAGGTGTCCACTGCTGTGAGGGTACACTCTGTTGGTCTCACACTCAAGTCATACCCAGCTTCTCTTGTACATTTTTAATTATGGGTCCTTTCAACACTTTGCCAGGAGCTTACTAGGCACAAATTTACAAGAGGTCACCTGAAGGATTAGTGCTGAGGGCTTGACTGGGCCATCCTCCAAACTCTACCAATTCTGGTCCTTCTCAAAGTCCAAGTGGAAGAAGTAACAACTTTTTCATGGCAACAGGTAACTTTGAGGCACACAGGGCTACTGACAGGACGTCTTTGTCTCTCACAAGATCCTCTAAAGCCTCTCAGAATTTACCTATGGCTCTCACAGTAGCTTTGGCATTGTTAGGTCCTGTTTACCATGTCTGCACTGTCCATTAGAGGCAGCTTTCGAGAGATGATGGTGCTTCACAAAATTCCCCTGACTCCTACACTTGAATCTACCTGCCAGGAAATACTCCCATGCTGACAACTGTGAAAGTTTAGTTGTGTCCATGATATGTCACTACATTTGAAACAAGGAACACTTTGTACTATACAATTATTCCTATTGCATCTAAGTGCTGAAGAAAAAGGATATTTGCAAATGGTTTAAGTCAATTCTGCAATACTAGATTAGGCTGAGGTATTTCAGTAAGACTATTACATACTTCTCACTAGCAGTAATTACGAGATATAGGTCTTAAAAACAAATAAAAACAATAAACCCTCTTTCTTTTGAAAATAACACAGTGACATAAAATCCATGTAGTTGACTTGAAAGCACATCTCTTTTTATGGCGTTTTTATAAATAACATGGAATTATGCACCAATTATATGTGATGTTTATTTTGTCAACTTCCACTTTCCAAAGTGATCAAGTAAGGATTTTGTATTTGTAGGTAAAATCTTCTTCTATAGAAATTTATGGCTTTTTAGAGACTGGCCAGAGGAAAGTTCCTTTTCTGCTTCTAATCATAAACCATAATCAATTTGAAGTTTAAAATTATCAGTACTGTATTTCCATAGAGTCCTTTTTACAATACGTAGTATTAAACCTTTAATAGGTACATTTCATACTAATATTTCTTATGACTTGCTTAAGTAAATGGCTAGCTCCAGTCTTATGCTTTAGTTACCTAAGTTATCTAAGTATACACAAGTTTTATATACAGAATTATATGCAAGGTAAAGGACACACTAGAGTATGTGGAACCAGGCTTTAGGTTGCATTATATGGCTGGCAAGGAATGCGTGCATGAATATTTGCAAGTGAATGTCTCATAACTCAGGGTCAGCATCTGACTATATTTAATGCTGTTATAAGTCAAGAGGAAAACCTTTGAAATAGCTGGAATTTATGCAAGTCAGTGCCGTAGTAGAATAAACTGGTATCAACATCTGCCACATAAATAGATGTGGTCAGATACATTAAAGAAAAGGCTATCTGCACTGACCCAGCAGTGAGAATGCCACATGAAAAGAAAGAAGGCAGATGAAAGAAACACAAACTGTTATATTAAAATAAAGAGCCCAAATGTTAACTTAACTAGGGATTAACATTTGCACTTGCAAGTATTTTGTATGTTGCATTTGCATTTGCAAGAAATATCTTGGTTGTAAATAGATCTTTTACTACAAAGAGACTATTGAGAAAACAAGCAAAATATACTAATTTGAATAATTTATACAGTATGTATTATGCTTATTAGAAAGAATGCATAACAGACATTCCATTCCTAATTTTCTTTGCCAGTAAATAAACTTTGGTTGAAATTTTCTATGTAAACCTAGATTTTATACAATCACAGACAATAAATGCTATGACCGAACCCATTCTTTTGGGAGTGTTTTGGCATACTGTCAAAAGAAGCAAAATCTGAATAAGTCATTAAGAGAAAACAGGAAATAAACCAATGTCAGAAACAGAGAGGGATTGTTGTCAGATCTGTGTCCCTCACACAAATTGGCATTGTTTATTAGCCTAAGTTGTGTTTCTGTCCTGAGAAGGTTCACTTTGATGTTTAAGGTTGGGGTTTATGAAAGCTGAGTGTCCAGCTTCTGCTTCTCTTTTCCCTGAGTTGCATTCTGACACAGCATCTGATTCCAGTGAATCTGAGGGGAGCAGTGGCGGTGAGAACAGCCTCTTCCCAATCCTCCCACAGCACAGGGGCTGTTGTTCGTGTGCTGGTGTCCTCAGTCAGATGGGGAAGAAAGCAAAAATTAGGACTAATGTTATTGTTTCCCACTGTTCTGTGTTTATCACATTAACCAGCAGCAGACTTGGCCTGGTTTGTAAATATAGAACGTGATCCAAAGCCCACTGAAGTGCCTAGAATATGTGTCTCAGAACCACAAATATTAACTTATCCAAATAATTTTTATGCAAGGATTTAAGAACATATAAGTGTTCGAGAGAAAAGCAGTCTTTTGGTAGTTTGGGATTGGGATTTTTGAACCAAAATCTGATATAAAGGACACTGTGACAGGGGGGTCTTTTATATTTTATATTTTTTGGACCAGACTCTTAAAACATTGTCATAACAGTATCACTATTACCATATTACATAATTACTTCTTTGCACACTGCACTCAGTTGGAAGGAATTCAAAACAAGCCCAAATTTATCCCAAAATATTTGCCACGTGTTTCAGATAAGCTATCAGAAACTTTGAACACAACATAAGAGATTTAATGTCC
Organism: Trochalopteron elliotii; assembly: GCA_024734555.1. Classification (NCBI taxonomy): domain Eukaryota; kingdom Metazoa; phylum Chordata; class Aves; order Passeriformes; family Leiothrichidae; genus Trochalopteron; species Trochalopteron elliotii. The sequence continues at coordinate 9,218,740 of JANPWX010000096.1, read as the reverse complement.
AGCATTTCCTTTTAAACTCACTTATGTTTCTCTCTCCCTCTCCACTCTCATGCTCCTGCACCCTCACATTTTATGTGACAGTACTGTTTTAGCACCTTCAATAAAGCAGCCTTGCCTCCAATGAGGCAAACACAAGCACCTTGTGAGGTGTGACCAACTTTTGTGTGCAGACTTTGTCCTTTGCTGTTCTTTACAGATGACACAGGAGCCCTTGTTGGCGCTGCAGCTTGATTGACTCAAAGCTGGGAGTGAGTGAACAAAACAGACACATGGCATTGGTTATCTTTTTGGTCCCCTGCTTTGTGGTCAGCACGGACATCGCTCTCTCCTGCCAGGATGCTGACGACTTCGTGGGTGCCAGTTCTCCAGGGGACATCATTATTGGAGGCTTGTTTGCAGTCCACAGTGAAATGCTGCATCCAGATGAAGAGCCTATCAAGCCAATAATTCAGAATTGTGCTGGGTGAGTAATACTGGAAATTACACGTATAGCAAAGGAGAGACCACTGACACTGGGTATGTAATTCTCATATTAAGGTCAACGAATTCTGGTTCTCTTGTTTTGCTTAGTCTTTAAAAATTCCTTGGGCTTCACATAAATTTCACATAAATTTCACAGGATGACAAAATATGGCCAAGCTACAATAAAAAATACTGCAGCTTACTGAGGAAGGGAATGAGCATTTGATCCTATTTTGATCTTCACAGATAATCAAATAGCCTTGGATGTTCGTGTTATCATCTGATTTCCATGGAAATTCTAATTTAGCATTTTAGCATTTAGCTAATGCTTTAGGTCTGAAGGACTCAGCTGGGCACCTATTCATTATTTGTTATGAAGCTGAACCTACAGGTTTTCAACACAGGCAGACTATTCCATTTTACCCAAGCCCATAGTAAAGTCTGCCTCCCATCTCTCGGGCAGCTCAGTTATAATCTATGATAGTACCTTGATGGTGACACTGTAGTTATTTTTTAAATTAACATGATTATTATGTATAGTTGTGCCTTTATGTTATAGGATAGCCTACATATAAACACCTCATCATGCATGCATTCTGTGAATACTTATTCTGTTGGCTCCAAATCCTACTGTGCTTGAAACATCCATTTTTCTGGAATGCATAAAAAAACCTGGTGAAGAATTTTATTTTAAGTACAAAATAAACCATTCATAAGACCAGAAATTCCAAACATGCATGTTTAAAAATTGAAATACAGGTGCAAATCCACAAATTTTATTTGACTTTTACAACTTAATCCCACATCTGAATCTAGTAATCAGCTAGGCATGCAGGTATCCATCTGGATTTATGTCAAAATGTTGATTAAGTTGATAATTTTGTCTGTCTTCCATTATTTTTCTATGGAGGCATAAATTGTCTCCAGTCCATCTGAAATTTAATTTAGATTACAAGATTTGTAATCTTCAGTGAAACCTGCCTGAGAGAATTGGTTGTATTGTAGACATTTTGTGCTAGCTCAGTTCTGATTAATCAACTGTTATAACATCCGCTGGAGATGAGGGGAAATATCTGGGCTAACTTCATCAAGTCTGAAGAGTATTTCAGAAACACCAATGCAACCACTAGCGACCCTGACCTCTGAAATATTTTCTTCTATTCTGAAATACTTAGCACTTTCTTTTCTTTGCTTCATGCTTTTGGTGAAAATAAATACATTTTTTAAAAACTTACTGGGCAGGTATAGTAAACTGGAATATCTTCACTGACTCTGACAGATGCTTCCTGGAGATATCATGTGGAAATTTTCATGTATCATGACTTTTATTACCTTTTTCTTTTCCAGAAAAACACTTTTATTCAGGTATATTTTAAATTTTGCGTTTATTTTACTTAGTGCCTCATTTGATGTGAAAAATATGTGTGGTTTTTAATCTTTTATACACTAAACCCAAGCAAATCACACAAAACTTACTACCCATCAGTTCTTCTCAGCAGTTGTAAAATTCTAAGGGATATGCTCAAAACACACTTTGCTTCACCCTTGCTTCCAACAAAGTTTTTCTAAAAAATACCACCTATGTTTCTCTGACAGCTTTGAAATTCAAGTTTTTCTTCAGACACTTGCAATGATACATGCTATTGAAACCATCAACAACTCAACACTGTTATCTGGAGTTACTCTGGGCTATGAAATCTATGACACATGTGCAGAAGTTACAAAAGCCATGGCATCTGCTCTGAGATTTCTGTCTAAATTCAATTCTTCTGAGAATGCTGTGGAGTTCAAGTGTAACTACTCAGACTACATCCCAAGAGTCAAGGCAGTCACTGGAGCCAGCTACTCTGAGGTGTCGATGGCAGTGTCAAGGCTGTTGGCTTTGCAGTTAATCCCACAGGTAGGTTTGAGGCAATTATTTTATTTTGGACAGAGGTTCAGATTCACCATGCTGAGAATAAAGGCTCTGATCACAGAAATTGCAAAAGGCATATATTTACTACAGGGCAGGATTTGGTTTACCCTAAGGACATCAGGACTGGGTGGGTTTCAGCTCCAAGGGGAGGCCTTGATTCACCTGCCCAAACAAAGGCAGTAAGGGATATTTTATATACCCGAGGTACATTTATCCAAGTGTTTTTTCAGAGTCATGCTGGGCTCTTGTCAGCCTGGGAGTGCCTTTAGTCAGTCCTGGTTACTCCAATGTACCTTGGATGACACTCAAGGATTTTGTTCAGGCAGCAAATTTACAGCTGCCATGCCCAATTTGCCTGGTGGTGAATATGACAATACTCAATCTCAAGGTAAAAAAAAAAAAAAGTGACCAGATCAAATCTGGCCAGTAATTCAGGAATTCTCTCCAGCCCAAGAGAAACTGAACGTTGGAGTGAATTAAAACTATGGACAGGAAAGTGAAGATGATTGCCCTAAAACAAAGATTTACTCCTTGTACTCTTCAAACAATTGTAAAAGTGAAAGAATACAACAGTTTAGATCCACACTAGTCCTTCCCAAAATATTATTTTCCATTTCTGACCTCTCTAGGACTAGTACAGTCCAACATTTGTGCTCAGGCCAGTGACCTTCCAACTGACACCTTTGTAAAAGAATTGGGGTCAAGGCCAGGACTAATAAGGAAGAAGCAGATCCACTTCCACACCATCCTGTCTTGCACTTTGGTTTTGGCAATAGATATAAATTAACCAAATGAATGGAAAAAACATAAAAGCTGAGCTAAGAATAACTTCTAACTGAATCTTCTCCTCTGCAATGGTAGGAAGTAATTCTGACCTCCAACGCCACCACAGGAACTGTAGTAAGGATGAAAACTAAAATGCCACACTTGAACATAATCAAAAGGCAAGTGACTAAAAAAATCTGCAGTAGGGCATAGATGGAAAATGGGATCCAACAGATTTTTCTTATCAATAGCATCTGCAGTGTTCTGACACAGTAACACTTTATCTATACTGGTATCCCCTCCAGACAGGTGACTCTTATTTTGGAAAGCTTAAATTTATTTTTTTAAGAGCTGTCAAGCAATATAGGGGAAAAAAGTTCCAACAGAAAAAAAAAAAAGGATTTAAACTGGAGAGATTTAATTAGCAATATTATTTTAATATTTTTCTGGCTACAATCACAAGAAAAAATAAATCTTTTACATGAAAGAATTATAGCATTTTGTATTATTGGTTACTGTTTGTTTGTCTGTGAGGTTCTCCCATCAGATTTAATGATCCTTTTAAAATTTAATAATTAAATATTGGCAAGAAAAAAAAAATATATGTGTGAACCATACTGATGCACTCAGTGATAGGAAAATACAAAATAGAAAAGTACTAGCAATTTGAATACAAAATAAAAAAACAGCCAAATTTTAAATATTGTTTTGAAGAGCACGTTGACAGTATCTGAACAGACTAAGCCAAAATCTTCATACCATCATTACTGTCATATGCATTTTGGAAGATTTTGTTCTCAGCCTTCACTAAATTATGTGGAAGAGAGTGAAAAAAAAAAAAGTGTTACTGGTACTGGGCACAAGTCTGCATCCTAAGAGCAGGGAGAGAGAACTTGCCCCCTTTGGCTGCAACTTGATGCTCACTCTCAGGAGGAGGGAGCCAGGGTCAGCTGGGAAGAAAGAGCAATCATGGCAGCTTTGGATCTCTTGGCATCCTTTAGAGGAGACCATAACCATAACTGAATTGTTCGCTCTTCCTAGGTCAGTCCTGCATCATCAGCTGAAATCCTCAGTGACAAAATCAGGTTTCCTTCTTTCTTCAGGACTATCCCCAGTGACTTTCACCAGACAAGAGCAATGACTCACTTGATCTATGAATCTGGGTGGAACTGGATTGGAGTGATAGCCACTGATGATGACAATGGGCGGTTCGCTGTGGAGAGCTTTGGGGTCCAGGCCATGGTGAACAATGTTTGCATAGCTTTTAAAGAGATGCTGCCAGCCTATCTCTCTGACAGCACCTTTCACACCAAAGTTGATCAAGCAATTGAGAAGATTGTGAAGGAAACAGGAGTAAATGTTATTGTTGTCTTTATGAGACAGTTCCATGTGCTCAAATTATTCAAGAAGGCAATCGAGAGGAATGTTAATAAAATCTGGATTGCAAGTGATAACTGGTCAGCCGCAGTCAAGATCAGTACAATTCCCAATATCAGACAACTGGGAACAGTTGTGGGATTTGGATTTAAAAGTGGAGACATCTCCTCATTCCAAGAGTTTTTGAGAAACCTTCATGAAAAGCCCACTGAAAACAACAAGTTTTTACGTGAATACATTATGCTTTTGTCAGTCTGTGCACACCTGGAATATCATGATTTTCAAACGTGCATTGCAAACCAGTCCCAGGATGATCTGTTGGAAAATGATGGGAGTAAACCTCAGTTCTGGAGAGATGATTTTTTGAATGCTAACGTTGAACCAGGATTTATCCACAGAACTATGCTTGCAGTCTATGCTATAGCTCATGCCATTAAAAGGAAATGCAAAGACAGAGACTGCAAAGATCCATCTGCCTTCACTCCCTGGGAGGTATGATGATAATTCTTTCAGGTCTCATTCTCTCTGCCTAACTTTCATCACATTTTTGCTCCCATATTCCTGGAGATAAAAACTTGGTCCTTTTACTAAATGGCTTTTTATCAGCCAGTAGACTACTAGTGGTTGTTCCCACTGCTGCAAACCACTGTGATACACACTGGGTGCTCTTGAGAGATGGGGATACTGCAGGATAGGAGCAATCACCAAAGAGCTTCAATCTTCCTCTCTCTTTTTCTCTCACCATTGTATCTGTTTTGTCTTAATTCAAGTATTTTCCTCTACAATGAGTTTCTACTTGAAACCGAAAATGCAATACATTATACCTCTGTCTGGTCTTGACTTATATACAAAGACATAATCTTTAAGATGGGTGAGGTACTTGTTATCACACTACCGGGTGGGAAAAAAAGAGGAAAAATCAGACAAGTAAATCTGACCTGACCTTTTACCCAAGAACCTGCTCAGGACTATTCACTTTTACACACTTTTACTCAGAGGATTAAACAAATGTTCACTTAAAAGTCAAACAATCTCTGAAGCACTGTGATTTGCTACTCTAATTTGCTCTGACCTCTTGTCCTAGGTCAGGGCAGGTCAAACCAAGATATGGAATTTGAAAATAAAACCAACCAACCAATAACTCAGTAACAATCAGACTCTTACATGAATTAGTAAACTCTAATGGGGCAAATTCAGGACTACTTTGTAGGAATGCAGGTTTATGGAGCTACATTTACATCATAGCTGAACTAAATTCCAAACCATCCAAACTAAAACTCCTTTTAAGTTGTTAAGCACTCATAAAGAGAACTGAAAGAGATAATTATTTCCCCTATGATGTTTTCATAAAGCATTTCATCTACATGGAAATTCAACCCTCTAGGAAGGGAGATATATATGTACAGAAAAGTCTTGGGATCCAAATAATCCATATTATATATCTCCATATACAGGGAAACAATAGAGTGATTGTTGTTATAGACTTTGCAAAAATAATAACCAGTTGCACCAAAATGTTGCTAAATATTAGCCCCTTCTGTCTGAAGCTCAAGATGTATTCAAAAAGCTCTGGTGTTCTCATACTGTTAGACAAATTGAAAAAGTGGAGAAGAGTTACATGACTAGTCTGAGTATATACAGTAAAAGAAAATCCTATTCAGTTTTCCACACAACTAGGAATCATCCAAATAAAATGCACCAATCAAATTGATTAGAAACACACCACTCCTTCATAAATTATATAAGCACTGAAAAAATTACATTTTACATGAAAAAATGGCACATTATATACACCAGATGTATTACATATATTTGACAAAGACTATTAAGGTAGTATACCTGTCAGCACATTTGTTAAATGCTATTAATATCATAAATGGACCCATGCAAGAGTATGCTTTTTAAATGCAGTTGAACTCAGCCTTTCACTAAACATTGAATTTTTTTTCTTGTCAGTTAATTACTGTTGCCAAAAATCACTAGGCCTGCAAAATAATAAAGCTTTTGTTTCGACTAAGAACCATGACATCTAATGGGAGTACTTCTCTGATCTCCCCACGAACTGGGAGTGGGGATATATAATGTGCCTTAACCTGCCCTTTTCTAGATTCACGCAGACCCTGTTTGATCTGTCTGTGATGAGGGAGGCAGAAATCTTCCCCTGTTGAGCAGAACGGATTGCAATATGAAGCTGGACAGTTGCCTTAACAAAGCATCCTTGGTCTGGAATTTCCTGTGACCTGTCAAATACAGCCTTGCTGTTTATTGCCATTGTGCCATTGATCTCCCATGTGAGCAAATCGGCATATATTGTTCATTGATCATTAACAGTTCTGAGTGTCACCTTGCCATACACAATTTCAGTCAGAGTCACAGCTAGGAACAGTGCTAGATACTTCCAGACATGCTAGGGGAATTTACTCTGGAAGCAAACGTTGCCCAGATTGACTCTGCTGACAGTAAAGTAACAACAGGAGCACTGCCCACCACTGTTCTTTACAAGAAGGGGAGTGCCAAAAAGATTCTTAGGTTTTGCATGCAAAAATATTTTCTCTCTGGACATCACACCAAAATTTTCAAGGCTGGAAAACAAACTATGATCATGATTTTATGAAATTATGATTCTTTTTAATAATAGATTTTTAAGGCCAATGAGGTTGTCTGTATAATATAATTCTGTAAACAAAATTAATTTGAATTTTAACGCTTCTAGTTCTAAAAGCATTTCTTTTTAACTTGATATTATCATATGTATGTTAAACAATTCAGTTTGTCACACTGAGTGTGTGTATCATGTGTATCACATATGATACTGGTGAATGTTTTCATTCCTTACGCTTATGTGCAGCTCCTTGAAGAACTTAAAAATGTTACAGTCATTGATGCTGATAAGGAAGTCAAGTTTGACTCCAATGGAGATATGAGCACCAGTTATGATGTCCTTCTTTGGAAAGAAATCGATGGCCACATGGAAATAACCACTATGGCAGAATATGACGCAGAGAAAGGTGGCTTTATCTTTGAGGATGAAGAGAAAAAAAAAGATTTTCTGGCTTTAAAGGTAACTTTTAATTTGTTGACATAATGTGTGAAATTTGTTTCAGATAATTTTTTTCTCCCTGCAGCACTTGCAACTGAAGCATGTGTCAGCTAGAAATCTCTTGTGTGGTTTAATGTTCTCCTCTTAGAACAAAGAATCCTTTCTGAGTTTATTCAACCTCTTTAATGGATCCTGAGTCCTGAGATGCATCTTAGTCTGTGAGCAGGCTCAGTGATACAAAATTTATTTACTTTTCCAGAATGCCCCTCGAAGTTTATGTCTGTCCTAAGGATACTATTCCAGAATCTTACAAAGGGATTTTAAAATAAAAAAAGATCGTGTACAAAAAAGCCCTCACTTATGTACCACCTTTTTTTTTTTTTTTTTTTTTACATGAAGATTCAGGTGTGTTGACTTCATTGTTTAAAAAACAATAAATTGTTTTTTATTTGCCTCTGTTAGAGCTGGGGTCAGTGACATGAGTAGGTGGTGCCGCCTGGAGCCCCAGCACTGGTGTAGACAGGACTAGAGGGTGGCCCTGGCCAGTTCCAGCTGGACAATCTGTCCTCTGTGCATGGGTGGAGGTCTGAGCCACAAGGCATTCCCCACTAATGGGACAGGGAGAGGCTGCTTACTATGTGGGCTGAATTCCAGTCTCCACATGTGAACTTAGCTGAGGACAGAAGGAAACCCCAAACCTTGTCTCTCTTTGTGGTGTGAGGAAATGTTTCCACCTCCTTGTAAATATCATCTTGGAAGAAAGGAGATTGGAGTGTGCTTCAGGACAGATCATCTGACAAAAACTGTCTTTGGAAGGAGGACCTGAAGAGAAGGCCCTGATCACACACCCAGCAGTAGAGCTTCATGATTCAGGAATAAGCTGGCAAGGGTCAGGAGGGAAAGAGCTGCAGTACAGAGCACCCTTCAAAGTGCATCCCTCAGGCCAAGGTGTCCCTCCGGGGCTCTGAGAGGCAGAGCAGGGTATCAGGATCTCATTTGTGAAGCAGTTCACCCAAACTCCCCATCAGATGCTTCTGTGAATTCTTTGAAGATGATCCTCTGTAGTCTAAATACAGGTTCAAAGCTGAATAAAAGACTTTGATCTAGACTTTAAAGATACACACAAATCCAGGAATTAGCATTCAGGGCCCACAAATAAAATTATCAGGTAAATAATGCCCCGTTCTATTACTCATTGACAGTGTGGAGAAAATACAAGAAATATGGATCCTACAATGTCTCTTTTTCAACATCATTTTCAGATTTCCTTAAAATATGAATGATACGAAAAATAAAATACAAATTACAAAAATCCTGGAGGTTTATATTAATGTTCCCTTGTAATTAGCTGTACCTGAGATGATGATTTCTTTTTTTTTCCACTCTGCACACTGAAGAAGGTTCAGTCAACATGCTCCCAGCACTGCAGGCCAGGCCAGGTGAAAAAAGTTACAGAAAGTCCACACACATGCTGCTATGAGTGTGTTTACTGCCCAGAAAACCATTACAGCAACCAAACAGGTAAAAAAATTGTATCCAAATAAAGGTTTGCATACATTAATGCAATTGTTTTGCTTGGATATAATGTGCCTTGAGAACCTTGGGTTAAATTTCAGAATCGGATTTAAATATTTGTTTATGCTCAGTTTCCTGTAAAACTTGGTATAAATGCTTCTTAAAAGGCCAAGTTTAAAGTAATTAGACTGTTCATCTGACTAGCATTACCCTTTGCTAGGGTGGAAATTCTGGCTGATTTATCAGTGAGATTTGCTTTCATTAAATAGAGCCTTTCCTCCCTGTCTTTCCGTCATACGTTCAGTCCAAAAAGGATCAATTTCTTGACTTTGAGCTTGGCGAGGCACTGGAATAAGATGTCCAGAGAAGTTATGGTTGCTCCATTCTTAGAAGTGTTCAAGGCCAGGCTGGAAGGAGCTCTGAGCAACCTGGTGTAGAGAAAGGTATCCCTGCCCCTGGCGCAGGAATTGGAACTAGATGGTCTTTGAAAGTCCCTTCCAACCCAAACCAACCTACAAGCCTATGAATCTATGAAGGTCAAGGGTTATGTATTTTGCTTAGCAGCACATTTTGTGTCTTACCACAGGGTACTGTGTAATTTGATACAACTGTACAGCACTATTTTCTAGTATCAAATCTGATTTACCACTGGCTTAAGCAAAATCTTTTAAAGGGGAAAATTAAATATGGGGAAGAGAGATGGAATTAAGAAAATGAAGGTAGCATGTACTTTTAATATCCTGAGAACAGAAGAAAAGTGAATTTCATCTTCTTATTCAATTAATTGTGAAATTTCTCCATATCAGAGAAAAGGAATTGCAAAGCAAAAGTATGTTTCAAATCATAATCTAAAGCAGTGTTTGTTCTTGCTGTTGTACTTTTTAAACTATCTGCAAAGAGAATATTAGGATGTTTTCTTGTTAAAATAGACAAATGAAAGAAAAATAGTTCAAGTTTTTGCAAGAGAATGGATTACTCTAGAGTCATTGTTCAGGTTTCAATTAAGTTTACTGTCCAGAGCTCTGACCAGGCTATATTTCACTGATCTGGCAATACAGTTTTAGAACCCTGGTCGTTTTCCCTCCTTGCCCCTGGCTGCAGGCAAGGCTTGCTCCCAGCTGGCAGGGAGCTCCAGGCGTTTGTCCTTAGCTCCTTGTGCCACTGTCACCGCAGCCACCGCAGCCCTGCAGCTCCTCCCCCTGGACAGCGACAGCCGGAGTCAGGAGCAGTCAGACCCATCTTTTCCCTTTAGCATCTTTTCCCTTTAGCATCCTTTCCCACATTGCTCCTCTATCTCAAATCCCTACAATCCTCTTTGCAGTTCATTAACTTTGGGGTTCTAAGATATCTTCCTTTTCTCCCTGCTTCCAGATATGGATTACTGCCACCGATGTAACAACAAAACCTACTGGGCTCCCATCAACAGCACCACGTGCTACAGAAAGACAATCTATTTCCTTGCCTGGACTGACTGGTTTGCTATCTTCCTCCTCTTCCTCTCTGCTTTTGGGGTCGTGTTGGTTTTGTCCATTTGTGTAATATTTACCAAAAACTTGGACACACCAGTCGTAAAGGCGTCTGGTGGTCTGACTGTCTGCTATATCATCCTCTTCAGCCACTTCTTAATTTTTTTAAGCACTGTCTTCTTCATAGATGTACCCACAGAATTCAAATGTAAAACTAGGCAAGCACTCTTTGGCATAAGTTTTACACTCTGCATTTCATGTATTTTAATAAAGTCACTAAAAATTTTACTAGCTTTCAGCTTTGATCCCAAGCTTCAAAATTTCCTGAAATGCATGTATAAACCTATTCCCACTGTGGTCACCTGCACTGGAATTCAAGTTATCATTTGCACCTCCTGGCTAATATTTAGGACACCTTTTGTAAATCAGAATTTCTCAATCCCAAGAGCAATAATTCTGGAATGCAATGAGGGGTCTATTGTAGCTTTTGGGATTATGTTGGGCTACATCTCTGCCCTAGCATTCATTTGCTTCATATTTGCCTTTAAGGGTAGGAAGTTGCCAGAGAATTACAATGAAGCTAAATTCATCACTTTTGGCATGCTAATTTACTTTATAGCATGGATCGTCTTTATCCCTGTCTACGCAACTACATTTGGCAAATACTTGCCAGCAGTGGAAATTATCGTTGTTTTAATTTCTAATTACGGAATCCTCTGCTGCACTTTCCTTCCAAAATGCTATATCATCATTTACAAGCAAGAAACTAACACAAAATCTGCCTTTCTCAAAATGGTTTACACTTATTCCTCCAAGAGTGCAGGCAGCATTGCTGTTAGTCAGATTTCTTTAGATTCAAAATCTTCCAGCCTCCAAGCTACTATCACAGACTCATGTAAAACTGAGAATGACTCTGTGGATGGAAACTGCCTTTTCCAAGTGCCTGGGCAGCCACTAATAAAAGGCAAAGTTCTTCCTAAAAATGCTGTAAGGACTATGGTCAGGAAAAGAGTCTCCAGCATATGACTGGCCAGTGTTAAAGTACCAGAAGTTAAAAAGCCATTTTAGGGAGCTCTTTGTCTTTCAGATCTCTTTCCTTTTGGTATCCCCAAGGAGGGCAGGCCACATGAAACACCTTTCCCTGTACTTAGACAATTATCCATTACCAGATCTGAAAGGCTTTCCTGACTCGCGGAGTCCATCCCTTGCTCCTGAAAACTGCTTGATGTGCAGTCCCCTTCAGCAGCTCCCTTCCTTCCCCGTCCACCCCACATAGACCTGTGGGAACCTATTCTGCAACCTCCCTTCCTCAAGTGAGGCAGAAGCATCACAAAATTATCATTTCTCGCAGTCATGTAAGTGGGACCACATGAGTTTCCCCACTTCTTTTGCCTCTTTGATGCTCAGTTGTTTAAGGAGCTCTTCTTCTCATCTGGCCCCATTATACAGATCAAAGAGAACATTGTCCCTGCCTTTGTTTGCCAAGATAAACAAGTCCAGTCCTTTAGTCTCCACTTTTAAGATAGGCTTTCCATTCTTCTGAACTTCCAAAAGTAACTCTTTTCATCTGGTATCAGTGAATCTTTTTTGTTCCACTCCAAAACTGCACACCTTATTCCAGATGAGTGATGTAGTAACATTTAAGGTTCCTTGTGTTTACCAGCATGGTAATGAACTAGAGACTGATCTATAAAGAAATCAGAGAATTCTTCTGGGGCTCTGTAGTTATACATAGGTTCATCTGCCTTTTTTTCCCATACTCAGGAGAAACACACTGATACACCTCATGCACTTCCTCTGATGCACGAGGAGAGTGAGCCCCAGGTGTCCTTTTATTTGGGACTGTAAAGTCAATGTGTAATGTCAAAACTTAAAATTTATTCCTCTAATTAGCATAAATAATGTAATGACAAGTATCAGCATGAGTGCATCCTGGAAAATTTAAGGGGGTTGATATATATTTTAAAAATGTGATGTTCAATAAGAACATGACAATGCATCGTTATGATACACAGAAATAGCACGAGGATGACCTGGCATGATCTGCACTGAATGGGTCTCTGCTGTGTAGCTCCATGAGCACAGCTGTGCTGTGCTGTGCCTTCTCTATGAGAGGCAAAGGGCATATTCAGAGAAGGAGGAATTTTTCTGTCAGGCTAATGGTATCACAGAGCTTTTTCAGACAGAGCTTAAACAGCAGAGCTACATTGTCAATACAGGAACAGGAAAATACTTTTCCATATTCATAAAGCCCAGAACACAGAAACTTTGCTATTTTAAGTTCTGTGCCATGTTACTTTAAAATAATACTAAAATCCTTGCTATTGTGTATCTATGAAGGTATTTTAAAGTCATTTAAAAGGCAAGAATGCAATTCACATACAGGTTTGTGTAAATACATATGCTCTGTTGCTGATTGTTGGAATGAATGGTTATGTGTATATATTTATATGTTGAATGCTGTTTCTATTTCAGTTGTTGCAAATACTTTTCTGCATATGAGGTTATGCGTGATAAGGTTAAAATGCCTTTTGACTGTCAAATTGCCAAATGCAATTTGACTGTCAATGCAGCAAGAAATCTTCCCCTAAAAGAGAGAAGCAAAGCTCACATTGCACAACTGTCAGCAATCAGCTGGTGAGAAAAGTTAATTTGGCTGGAATGTTGTACCTGTATTTATTGTTTTCAAAAGTGTTGAGTGTAGCATGCCTTGAAGCTATATGAAAGGGAATGATTAAAGCCATATTGATATTTAAAATTGAGTTTGGTTACTTAATTTCCTTACCTCTCCCCATGAGCTTCTATTTGGCCTTGAACAGCAGCAATACATGCACCTGTAAGGTGTTTCCACTGTGGACCTCAGCCTGCTTAGAAATATCCTTTAGATTGAAAGCTGTCTGTGGCAGGGGAATCTTCCTGCAGGACAATGTCTTGATGAACAGGGCCTGGTGACAGCAGTGTGAAGGTCTCCACCAAGGTATCTCTGAGGAAAGACATCACATGTGGCAGAATTTCAAAGGAGCCCTACATCCTCCATCTAATTCCCTAGCTATTCAGGTCTTCTGTGCAAAGTGGTGGAGCAGAGAGGATGTAACAGGTTTGGGAGCTTGACTTGGCAGCAAAAAAGAGACATTATACCAAGATGTGTTACGTGGTTTTAAATGCCTTGTCTGCACGAAGCAAGTGATCAAATGTAGGTAGAACATAAAGGGATTGTGCTACCCTGCACAGAGGATATGAAAAAGCTTAAAATAGGAGTTTATTATGCTAAAGGAGCATTTGAGCACATTCTCCTGCCCAGGGCAGTAAGTATTCCAGCAATCTATTCCTCTTGCCAGTCATGGGGACATTAAATGAGCCTAAGACAGATTTTCTTCCCCAGAGCACAGAAGAGGAATCACTTTCCAGAGTCATAGCAAAGTCTTATCCTGCTGCTCCCAGAGCCATGGACCATAGGTCAGGCCACATGAGACCAAAGGGATCAACACTTTTTTCCTGGCCCAGAGCACACTCTGCTTGCTTATTTTGGAAAGATCCTGAAACCACTTCTCAAAAAACTAACATCCCACAGGCACATTTTCCATCTCTGAGAGCAATAGAGAAAACAAATGTCTCCAAATACAGTGTTGTTCACATACAAATCAATAGGGAAATGCTGTTTGTTAAGGTCAGCAGGAGGCTGCTCTGGATGCAAACATTATTTAAGCTTTTTTGGGCTTATGTCATCCATTTTAATAATGCTAAATGATGCATTCTGAAGCCACTATCATACAATGTAGAATATCTTCGGGAGAATGAAGATCACGAAGGCCACCAAATGTTCAATGTCCTCTTCTCCAGAGCATAATTCCCCCAAGATTTCAGTAGCTCTGGCTGTATAGATGCCTTTCAGCTGCCCACAACCTTTAGAGCACTTCTTTGGCCAGTGCTGGAAATTACATGAGCTTCAGGCTTCCTCCCAGCAGCTCTGCTGATGGCCATTGGAACTACTGTGACTCTAAATGTGTGGGTGGCCATCAGGAGGGGCAACTAAAAGCATTGTCTGGGATATTGCTCATAATGAATGACACTGAGCCCAGCCCAGATGTGCTGATTCTTCCTACCCTTCCCAGCTGTGTCTTCAGGGACAAGGAGCACTGCTTGACACTATAGCACTCTCTTTGAGCAAAGGTAAAGTATCATCCTCTAGGTCATTTCTGTTGATGTCTCTTCATCTCCTTGACAACATTCTGAAAGAGGGCACAGCTGCTCAAGGAGTGTGTGTGTGTGCGTGCAAAGAGGTCCATCTCTTCCTTTTTGTGATATGTTCTGCTCCTGAAGAAAAGAGAGCTGGAGTTTTTGGCTACAAATAGTTCAAAACTCCTCTTTTGTGCTGTCACACTGAGTACAGGACTTAAGCTGTTGCCAGACAGATCCATCCCTGCGGAGTGGAACTTCCTCTGTTCATCCACAGCCATTTTGGCTTTGGCTGATGCATGTAAAATCTTCCACTGCTTGGTGCATCAGACACAGTTCTGTCAAGACAGTCTTCAACTGTCATTAATATCATGCTGACACAGGCGCTTACTTAGTAAATGTCTATTTTGTGCTGATTTCTCTGAATATTTTTTCAGGGTTTGTTTTTTGTTTGTTTGTTTGTTTTGTTTTAAATAAAATTCTGTCTAGGACATGAAAGGAAAAACAAAATAAACTTTTTCAGTTGAAGTAGATGGAGAAGCCTATGATGCAAATTAATATAATTGAGCATTCTGAAAGCAGTAAAGTGACAGAAACACAGATGTGGATTTCTGTCACAGAACTTCTACTCTTCATAGAATCATAAAATGGTTTGGGTTGGAAGGGACCTTAAAGATCATCTAGTTGCCATGGGCAGAAACACCTTCCAGTAGACCAGGTTGCTCAAAGACCCATCCAACCCTCCAGGGATGGGGTATCCACAACTTCTCTGAGCAGCCTGTGCCAGTGTCTCACCAACCTCACAGGAAAGAATTTCTTCCTAATCTAACCCCCTCCTGATTCAGTTTAAAGCCATTACTCCTTGTAATGGGGGTACAGCAATTACTACATGCCCCTGTAATAAGCCCTTCTCCATCTTTCTTGTGAGCCCCCTTTAGGCACTGGAAGGTGCTGTAAGGTTGTGGGAAATATTAAAGGTAAGGAATCTTTCAGAAAGCTGTGGTTGCAGGCCCCAGAAACAGAAAGAGCTGAAGAACTTAGATTAGCTGTATCTGCAAAGCGTGTAAGTAGAAGATACAATAATATGTCAAGCAAGGACATAAAACAATAGTCTGAGTCTTAGATTTGGCTAGGATAGATCTTAAGGCTGCAGAAAAATATGCTTAGCAAGATAGTAGAAAGTTTCAAGCTTAATAATGGAGTATTGTCTATTATTAATAGAAAGTATACAAGCAAACATTGTTTGAAACCAGGTGTACGTGTGCTTTCAGTGATTGGCTAGAACAATTGTCTGTAAGCTTTAGCAATATACTATTGGCTGGAAAACTTTTAAAGTGCCCTGTAACAAAGAAATCTGCTGCTGCTGCTGGCAGACGTGACCTGTTGCCATCCTTCAATTGTGTAAAAACCCTGTTATATGAGCCTGATCCCGCAATAAAAGCTCAGTAAATGCCTAGCAGTAGTCCCGTCCCGTTCGTGCCCGAAGCCCCAACACATAAGGTCTCCTTGGAATCTTCTCCAGGCTGAACAACCCCAGCTCCCAGCCTGTCTTCACGGGAGAGGTGCTCCTGGCCTCTGGCCGTTTTTGTGGCCCTCCTGAGGACTCGCTCCAGCAGGGGCACGTTCTAACTCGAAGCTGAACTACCACGTCTGTTTCTTCAGCCGAGTTTTGTCTCGGACGCTGACCTTTCCACACTAGAGTTGCAACCCGTGAGTGCAGTAGGTGAACAAGATGCCCTCTCCGGAGGACCGAACCCCGCTGGGTGTCGGCCGCCATCCAGCCTGCCCTCCCCTCGCCTTGCCTCTCCTCCGGGCGCTGCTGGAAGGATTGGCGGGGCGGGGCGGGGCCGGGCGGGGCCGGAGTCGCTCCGACTGCTACAGAGGGTCCGGCCGGGACAGAGGGTCCCGCTGTGGCAGAGGGTCCGGCCGGGGCAGAGGGTATTGCTGCTCCTCGCCATCCTCGCCATGCTGCCGGCGCGCCTCCGCCCGGGGCGGCTGCTGTCCTTCGTGATCGGGCTGATCAGCGC
>JANPWX010000096.1:9176436-9201668 GCA_024734555.1 Trochalopteron elliotii | reverse complement strand
CACTCGGGACCGGGAGGGAGCGGGGCCGGGCTGCCCGGTGGTGGCACCACAGCTCGGGTGGTCCCGAGCGCTCTCCTGCTCGCTTGGGTACCCGCACCCGCGGGCGGCGGGGAGGTCGAAACAGACCCACAGAAACACTCGATGCGTGCGGGGATATTCCAGAGACGGCGTGGCCGAGATCTGGAGGTCAAATCCCTAAATTACTCCTCCAACGACCAAAATGGGTAGGGTGTTTCCCTTCCACACGTTACTATCAGTCATAATTCTCTCTTAGTGCATGGTTAACAAAGTGGGGGGTTTTTTCCTACTCTTTAAGCTGAGCAGGCTCACCGGGTGGTTGCAAGTTACAAACCTTCGAATTTTGACAAAAAAATCCTTCTGTGGACTGGACGTTTCAAGACAGAAGAAGAGATTCCTCTGAGGATCCCGTAAGTACGCTGGCATTGTCCAAGGGTAACACGGAGCTGAAGGGAAAGCAGTGGTGTGATCCTGATCCTGTGGAAAATTTAAAGCTTTTCCACAGACCTTAAAACAGTTGATTTTACAACACCGAGGCTTGGAAACAAATCAGAGGGCAAGAGAATTTCCTGTTCTGGTTAGAGGTTAAGATGAGAAAATGTTCCTTGCTGGAGTCCCTAGAGCCTGGGATTAAGAACTGGATCCATCTGAGTAGACAGCTTTGGTTACATTTATGTACTCGCTTGTTTGTTTTGCTTATTCCGAACGTGCAGAGAAGGATGTTATTGGTAAACAGTATTTTCTGTTTATAGCTCACATAAACTGTTCTAAGGGAGCTGTCACTGAATGATTACTTACAACAAATTATTTTTTATTATAGAATTTGAGGAAAAATAGGGAAGGAAGTAATGAGAGGAGAATCTCTCATCAAGGAAAACTGAGTACTTGACACAGCCTTGGTCTCCTATTCTTGCTGATCCACTGAACTAGATGGTCTTCAAAGGTCCCTTCCCACCCAAACCACACATACTCTTCTGACTTGCTGAAAACTAGCAACTCCTAAGGGAGTCAGGTATTGAACACCTGAAACCCTCTAATGTTTAAGGCTCCCTTTTCCTGGGATGTCAGATAGCGTGTTAGACATCTCCCCAGGACACTTCTTTTTATCATCACGGTATGTCCCTGCCTTGGGTGACACGTTGAGAATGAACAGTGTGCAGAGCTGTGTAAAGCAACAGATACATCCTCTGCCTGTTCTTGCTAGTTCCTGACAGTTTCACTGGAGTTTGCTAAGCTGCATAGTGGCTTTCTGGACAGTCTAACCTCTCTTGTGCTGCTAGTTTCAGCATCTAACTCTAGAGGAAGGTTCAGACAGAGCTGTAAATGCTATTCAAGTTATTGGGAGATGTTTATCTTCATGGCATTTGCTAGTCATACAGACACATGCACAAAAATAACTCCTGGCCTGGCAGGTGAATGTCACCACTGTGCTTTGTGGGTGAGCAAAGTATTTTTACAATTGTAAGACCTGACCTATGCTATGCTATGCTATGCTATGCTATGCTACGCTACGCTACGCTACGCTACGCTACGCTACCCTATCCTATCCTATCCTAAGTAATATACTAGAAGTAGTTAATTGTTAGGCATTGAGGCTGAACTGTGGCACTGTTTTAACTCTTGTCAAAAAAAGAATTGCAGGATGTTGTGAACTACCTGTGAACACAATCTAACTGCTGAAGATAGTTTGTACTATGAAACAAATCTGCAGGCTTTATTCAAGGTTGCTGTGGTTTCTTTCGTTTTTTTAAAAAAAGCCCCAGCTGTTGCTGACTTCAGCAGAGGTTTACCCGGAATCTTGATTAAGGATTGAATAGCAAAGGCCCTAATATGCAATTAGAGAAGAACATTGTAAGGCCTGTTTTCCTTAAAGCAGATGAAGAAAGCAGGGATAAAGTGAAAATCTGCCTCAGAGGAGTTTCAATTAGTGCTCTGTGAAATATAATTAGGCTAATACATCAGACTAATAACATTTATGGTTTTGCCTTTGTTGCCACAAATGGATTATTGGATTAATGATCCTACGTGCCAGTCTGATGTGCAGTTTGTTTTGAAGATGATTTTTATCATTGTACAAATCAGATGCAGTTCCTGAGAACTGCAGGCATTATTAGTCACCTGCAAGAAACACTGTGCACAACGTGCTCCTCCTGTGTGTGCTGGCAAGGAAGGGATGGATGGTACAGCACTGCCCACTGATGGCACCTGTCCTCTCCCACTATACTGAACCTCAGAGAGAAGCACTGCAGCCCCCACCCTTGGTTCAAGCTTTCCTGGGCACTGTAAATCCCCAGCTCTGCCCCATCCCACCACGTTACTCTTTAAAGTAAATCTAAAGGTTTTTTTCAAGGAAAGAGAGCATTGCACCACGTTTACTTAGAACACAAAATCAATTCTTTATGCAGCTATTCTTTTTATACATGTAGTTGTGGATTTATACATATGTATAAAATGTACTTATATCTTACAAATATCTATATATCTATAAAGCATTCCCATGATAAATTATGAAAGGAAAATGGTGCACAGCCAGTATTATTACGAACATCTTAAAAACTGCACTCCCGAACTTTCCATGTTAGACTTGGAAAAACTTAGCTGAACGCTTTGGGACAATTTTCATGATTTCCTGTAGTGCTGGTTCCCAAGAGGGTGCAAATGGAAGCTGTACCAAAGCAGACTGCTGGGCTGTCAAACGCCTCCTTTGCACCTACTACTGCCAAACAGAGGACAGCAGTTCTCACTACTTTCACCTTTGATGACCAGCAAAAACAATCCTGTAGATTGTTCCTGGTTAGGTGTTTGTTCCTGAAATAGAGAGGTGGCTGACATCATCTGCCCACTTTCTGTCAGGCTGCTGCTTTAATAAAGAACTAAAACATTTAACTGTAGTAGTACAAACTGCTTTAATCAACAATCCACGGATGTAAAGTCCTTAGCCTACAGAACACCATCTGAACAGGTTAGATATAGCAGTAATTGATTTCTGAAGTTAAGTTTGAATAATGGGAGCTTGCTTTTACTCCATCCAACACCACATATACATCTCCATTTGTTTTAAACAGATAACCCTGCTTAATTTTCACTATGTTTAGAGTTTAAGGTATGATTTCTGGTGTATTTACCCCAAGCATTGGAATGCAAACATTTATTGCCTGAGCAATTTTTTTCCCAGCTTAAAAACCCCCAAAACAGTCTAAATCTATGAAATGTTGCTTTGCCATGGGAAATGGATTAGGATCAGAAAATGGCTGATACATAACTAACCACAGCAAGCTGAAGATGCTTGTTTCAGAAGCTAATTCTATATTTATTTTTAAAGTGTGATGTTATGTCTGCAATGCTTTGAAAGAGATACTTTGCCTTTTTTAATGACTCAATTCAACTGCTTTAATTACAGGCCAGAGATGCTAGACAAGGCAAGAAACAAAGCTCGAGTGAAAGCCTGTTACATCATGATTGGGCTCTCAATTATTGCCTGTTTTGCAGTGATTGCTTCAGCCAAGAAGGTGAGTATGACCGTGCAGCATACTTTAAAATAATGGCATTCTGTGAAAAGCACACAAATCTAAACCAAGAGCAGCAGCTTACAGCTGCCCAAGCTTTAGCTAATCTAGTCTCTGTCACCCCTGCCACCCTAGGTGGCTGTTGCCCATTCCTGAGGTTGGATAGCTTTCCCTGGACGCATCCTTACTCCTATGCTGTTACTTCCCCAGGCTGCTGCACGTCACGAGTCCTTAACGAGCTTAAACTTGGCAAAGAAAGCCAAGTGGCGGAAGGAGGCTGAGCTGGAGGCAGAGGCGAAGACAAAGTAATTTCATCTGAAAATGCTGAATGTCCCCAGAAGAGCAACATTAACTGCTGCTGAGAGCAATTAGTGAGTTTCACCCCTAAATGGACAACTGTATTATGCACACCCTGGAGCCAGAAAGGGCAGCTACAGCATCACAAAAAGAAAGGGAAGGTTTCTTTCATGAGGAAGATAGTCAGGATACTTGTTGCATATAATTATTTAGAATGTTTTGTATATGACTAAAAACAGTAATTTGTTTTAAAGGAGATGAGGTAGTTTCCTAAGAATGTCAGGTACCTTTGGTTAGATAACCACAAAATATTTAAACCCATGTTTTCTGTCTGGTGACAGTTTTTCGTGCACAAATTGCCACTTGGAACGCACTGGCATCAATGCTGTATTCAAAATAGTATTTGTATTTTTTAGTTTTAAGAAGCAACGCTTATTGAATCACCAAATAAATACAGCCAACATCTGTAAAATAGGTTTTATTGGTTTCTGTATGGTATTTGGAGATTTAACATTCCATAATATTGCATACTGCTTATATGTGTTCTGTTACAGTCACGGGCCTTTGGCCTGGGCTTAAAGATGCACTATTACTATCTGAAGTTAATACAGGTAATTTGGTTTCCACGCATTATGTGAAGACACTGTGCCATAAGTAATTAGAATTTCTCATTCCAGATTTCAGTGAAATCTTGAGGTCACAGTTTAAGTCCACATAACTATTTGCAGACCTATTACAAAAATCCTCAGTTGTACAATTTAATAAATTTAAACCAACTGAGAATTAACCATGGAGGAAAGACAATAGTGCATCTTTACTATTTTTTTAAGACAGGCCCAACAATAAATAGTTTCCAGTTGCAAACTTGTTCTACAGCAAACATTTCTGTGCCAACATTATTTTTTGATTGCTGCTAGCAACAGTGTGTAAAGCAAATACTAGAAAATGAAAAAGCTGTATGAACCAGTCCTCAGACAAAAGTGCAATGATGAAAAAATTAGATATGATTCAGTGTAACAAGAGTAGGGAACTAATAAAAAACTTATGCTCTGCATAGTTGCATAGATTACCTAGTTAGTATTCACATTTAAGCAGAACACATGGTACCCTTTTAATGAAACCCAAACCCCTGCATTTTTAAACAGACTTTGTAACTGATGGGGCACTTCAGATTGCATATAAAATGCTTAACTTAAAGAGATTTTCATATCACAGTTTTATTTTGTTTCTCTCTCTATACTGGTTTCATCTGTTTGGCAACATCATCATAATCATGCCCCTACATGCAAATGAGTACACCGGAACTGACCTTAAGTCATAATCTTGGGTTTTATTTTGTTCATTTATAGGAGATAAAATAGGAGAGACCATCCTGAATTTTCATTATTATTTTTTAACAATATCAGGGCAAACCAAATGCTGAGTTTAAATAAGGATTTTCATTACCCTAAGTCCATCAATTTTAGCTCCCTTTCTAACTGTTCCATTTAAATGGTATCAGAGGCATGAAACAGTTTGTCTAAATGTGTAAAGTGCAGTCACTAACCGTCCATAAGATAGAATAATATATCCACACAACTGAAGACATTCTTTCAAAACAAATATAATACTTTAAATGTCCCCTCTTTTCTTCATTTTCAAGTCTTTCAATTAAGATTTTCAGATTTGGTTTAAGTAAGAGAGGCTTATAAATGTAGTTTTACAGGGTTCTCCAAATAAAGAGCAGGCACAGCTGGTTGTTATCAAAACAAGGTTGTTAAAAACAAAGGAATACCCTGTTACCTGAATAATTTTCTTACACTAGAACACTGAAATTCAGTATTTGCTTGTAATCTTAGCAGATTTCCATGATTGTTACCCTGTTCTTTGATAGATGGGAAGTGGGGAGACCATGGCAAAGAATGAAGGTTGGTGTATGAAAACCTAAAACTGTGAGAGTAAAAAGGGCATAAGTAAAATCATTAAACATTATATGAAAATTTGGCAGCTGTACTCTATTATCACACTATTCAAAACTGTTGTATGCTGTACAAATCTAGGTTTAAAGTGTCATTTGCTAAAATATCTCATTATTCAGAGTTCTTAAAGTAACAGCAGTCCTATATACACTTCTTACACTTCTATCTTCCACTAAAAAGACTTCAAAGGGAGGTTGCTTCCCTCCCAGTTATATCTTAGTCAAAACTGACCATTAATTTTAGAAAATCCACTTCAAGTCCCACATTCAATTACAATACAGAATATATTGCTGTAACATCAAAGTGAAACATCTTAGAATCTTAACTTGCATGTAAAAAAAATTCTAAATATAAAATGGTACTGTAAATGATACCACCTTTAACCTGTATTTTTCAGTGCATTAAAATATTATTTAGTGACAAGCACAGTGCCATGGGCAAGTGATTTGAAGTTTGAATTGCAGCTTTTTATGAAGCATGAAATGCTCTCATATGTCACAGTTTTCACTTAACCCAGGAGTTTGATGTTAATACATTAATTACAGGTAATAAAAAATAGCAATACTTCAGAGTTAACCCAAAGTATTAATTTCTCCAAATGAGATATACTACTAATACACCAAAAACACTACTTATATGCAAGTCAAAGCAGAGCATACATTTTTCTGTACTCAAAACTGTTAACGTAAATATTAGAATTCTATTTCTTTTAGTGTTTAACAGCAAACACTGTATATTGTAGAGCCTAAATATTTAGATGACAATAACTTCTAGTTAGTTTTGGTGTCCACATACTTAATGCTATTTACAGTACAACAAACTTTTCCTTCAACTGGAGTGATTCACTATTCATTTTTCACTGCAGTATTTCTATTGTCTTACCAAAAGCAAACCAAATTCATTAACCTAAGGAACAATTCAAGTGGCAGTAGCATACTTGGTCAAAAAACAACACCTATTGTCTAAACTTTTGAGAAGCTATTGTACTAAAAGGCAAACATTGCAATGTTTCTCAAACTAAAGTGGTGTTACCACATCCTGACAGAAGACAGCTGTAAAACATCAGCTTGGTGCACATCACCCTTCTGTCATTCCTAATTGCAGCTTCCTTGTGGTAACTGCAGCGGCTGCTTCCACTGCAAAGTACTGCAGTTGTGGCTGACTTGTAATGCCATTTAGCAGCTTTCATCACAGAGCCAACATCAAATGACCAGCAAGGTCTCTGCTGATTCCAATTTGAAAACCTCTGAAATAGTCCTCTTCCCACATAATTCAGAAAAAACTTTTTCATATATTCAATATTATATTAGGTAATTAGCATTATATATGTATATCTATTATGTCTTTAAATACATTTTATAAATAAATTCCAACAGTGTGTTGTAAAGTAAGTAATGCATAAAAGTTTCACAATTTAAATAAATATTTTTCACATTCCAATTCAGCTTCTTACAAGCTCATCTTTATTTCATGCCTTAGTTCTGAAGCAATGCTTCTGCTTCAATACAAGAGGTAGATTTGATAGAGACTGGGCAAGTCAAGCCTACTGCCAAAAATTCAACTGTCAGTAACTGTATTGCTGATATGAAGTTTGAGACTACATGAAAAATTCAGAGCTACTACCTAAAATCCTACCAAGTCTTAGCTAAACAGTTCTTGTTAAATCACATTTAATGCTTTTAGACATGATTACTCACAGTTGTTTTCTGTACATAAGAGATAATGAAGAACACAAATACAAAACAGAGAACAGTTGTCTCTAACACAATGTATAAAAGTGCATGAGCTGTTTCTTCATCTATTTCTGCAAAACATATTCAGCTTTTCCTCTAACTTTGGCCATAAAGAATAGACCTCTGAGAAAAAAAATCCAAACCATACAAGCGTTTAAATTTTATGCTTATATTCACTTCAGTAGTTTAGAGCTGGAACCCCTCCATTGGAGCCTCCTGCTGTTGAAACACAAACTGCTGCTGACTTTCATCCACCTGAGGTGCAATACTAGAGTCCTCCTCTTCGACACCAAAATAATGTTCTATGAGTTCAAAAGCCTTTTGGTAGATCTCTTGGTTTTCATGCCTCTGAAGAAATTCAATTTTATCAAGTCCTAAATTAAAAATAGAACATTTTCAAAAATATAGCTGCTTAAATGAATGATGAATTCAAATGGAAACAGCTTATAGTACAGCAGTACTTCTTAAGACAAAAAGATGCAATCCCAAGTCACCTCAATTCATTTGATATCACTGGTTCTTAATTTTCTAACCCATGTATTTCTAGTCTTTATTTTCTGCTGTCCAAACTCATTTTAAAACTATGCTAGAAGAATTTCAATTGAACTAATACCCCAATATCTGTTCTTCTACTCTTAAGTCTCCCCCACCTCTAAATTCTATCTCCACTCATGGAGTCGTCACAGGGCACAGTCTGGTATCTTTTTTTGAATTTAATTTTAAGATTTAAAGGTACTGCCTTTTGGAAAGCTTGCCATTTTGCAAGTAGAGGACATAACCTCTGCTCCTTTGGCTGAATTAAGTGCTAGGCAGTCAGTTAAGTTGATATGAAATTCCTGTTTAGCTTTTTAAGGTAATGTAGTTTCCACTTAGATTGGATTAGAAAGAGCTCAGATGAACCCTTCTGGTGACTGCAGAAGCCAAAGCAATGAGGGTGATATAATCAGCTGTTTTCCTTACTTGAACTTATGCTCTACAGCTTCAGCAGTCTATGCTTAAGTGCTAAAGGAAAGAAGAGAACCTAGAGAGTCAATACTTAAAACTGTGAATGGACAGAAAATCTGGAGTACAATAAATTCCATTTAAGTCTTCAGTACTTATTCCTCTTATGCATTTAATTGCTAAGTTCTTCAAGCATGCACTTGATTTAAAAAATTAAACTCTGTAACAGGGAATTCAGACGTAAAGACTGCTTTACAGAAATGTTAGTACCATCTAAACAGATGTAATGCGGTCAATTAGAACCACAGTTCTATTAGTTACTGCCAGTTTCTGAAATACAAATATCTGCCAATTTTGTTTTGTCAGGGCTACAAAAAACGAGACTGTCCATATAAAGAATGCCGGTTTCATTATAAGCCAATTGTAAAATAACCCAATCATGAAATTCTACAAATTAGTTTTTCTAGAATGCCTTTATGTAGTGGTTTAATTCAAGAACCTTTATAAGCAACTCAGCAAAATACTTGCAAAAGTAAAAACTTATTTAGTTTTATGATCTGAAGTTGATTTTTCTGTTACTAGTATTTACTATATTAAGAAATGATCCAACTTCGGCATCAATTAAAAAAACCCTACTCTTATATCCATCCTTATTGGTAATAAAACTATAGCAGACAGGACTATGTATTAAAGTATTAAAAACTGTATTTAGGAATGGCTGATAAATTAATGCAAAACATGGTTCCAATAGACTGGGACACCTGTTGTTATACCCTTCTGAGAATGCTTGTCTAGAGGGGCATTTAAACTGACCACAGACAAACACCCATTTTCTGCACTTAACCACTTTCCTCTAAATATTCCATTACTTTATTTGTGATACTTGGTGCATGCTTATGCTTGGAGTAATTCTCATATTAAAACTTACCAGCAAATTTCAAATTGACTCACAGTGGTTTTGTTTTTCCAGCCTAGACTAAGGAAGTTCAGGTATGCAGTTTTACAAGAAGTGTGTTCTTACCATAGGCCTCCTCTATGAGGGCACAGTAAGGATTAATGCCGATCCCGTTTTGCTTTGACTCCTGTTCTCCGAGACGCAGAATATTTTCCAGTCCATTTAAAGCCACCTGTACTATTTTTGAATCCATCACAGTCAGGAGGTCACAAAGAGGCTTGGTACAACCTAGTGCTACCAAATATCTTTATAACAGAAAAAAAGCAGAGGAAGAGGAAAAGAACTCATAATCCAGCACATTTATTCTGACATACCAGTCTACTGCTATTGATACTTTTGCTAAAGAACGTGGCTGAAACAACAAAATTTCTAAAACGTGCAACAATACAAAGAGAAACTTAGCCCAAAATGAAATAAATAACTTATCCTAATAAAAAAATTGTGTGTATTCCTAACTGGAGTGTGAAATCTGTAGTCTTTTTAACTTCTTTTTAACTATGATCTTCATGTGGGTTTAATTAGATATAAGAGAAAAAATTTTAGCAGAAGTTTTCTTTTCTCAGGCAGTTGAATTTTCTAGTGGCAAAAATATCAAGTAAACACATTAGATACATGTAAGAACACTGGGCACTGTTCTGTGCTAACACAGTCCACAGTAGCAGTCCATTAAGATATTGCCATCGCGCTATAAAGAGAATGATGTAACTGTAAATGCAAGGACAAAAATACTGGGATTCTGGGTATCCCACTCCTTTTCCCAGCTTCAAAAAAAATTGTGCATGAACTTTCACAGTCACAACCTGTATCTTTGCTTCTAGTATGTAAGTAAAATGAAGACAGCAATCTTTGCCTAAATATAGTTTAATTCAGTGTTTTAAAACTATCCTGCAGTTAGACAGCAGTACCCTAAGGACATTAGGAGGACTAAAACTTCATGACACCAATAATGTAAATGTATCTTTGATGAGAAGCCGTTGTTATGGTATTATATGCACAACTACTATTTGAAGATCCTGAATGAAAATTTATTTTTAAAATGCTAAATTTTGAAATGTTGCATTATATAAGCAATTAGAATAAAATTCTAAAAAACAAGACACTTTCCTTTGTTATCCCTCTGATAACACTTAGTGGTTATAAGAAAATCAGGATTAGTTACATTATAAATAAATGAGAACATAATTCTTTCAACAGATCTCCCAAATATGCTGGAAAAGTTATCACATCACTTTCAGTTCTGGCTTCCAAATAATACAGTAACTTTTAAATCAAATTATCAGCTACTGATTTAAAGTGATCATTTTTCTACAGTATACAGAGAAACCAGAGAGTATTTTATTCTAGCAATTCTATCTTTGCAGCATATAAATAGCTACTGACAGTAAAAGTTTAATCAAACTCAGTTCTGAGCAAGGAGTTTAGATGTCTGCTTTAAAATAATACTGATAGTCAGTTTAAAATACATGAAGAAACCACTAAAATTCCTGAAGTCTGTCCCCAAATATACAATTCCACTGCACAAGTTTTCTAAAGAACCCTCTACAGTTTTCCATTTTCAAACACTGAAACAGTTCATCAACTGTTCCAATTGTGTTTGACCATGTAATATCAGCTGTGAAAGATAAGCCTGTGAAAACTCTAGGTGCAACACCCCTGAAATAAAACACTAATCATTTATTAAGTTTGTTGCATGCACTTGATTTTTCTGAAATTGTACATTTAGCCTCTGTACAGAGTTTCAAGGAAATGAGGCTACGTTCAGGATTTTGTTGCTATAATGGTCACAATTCAAATGCAGAAATCCAAATGCCCTATAGAAGATCCTTAGGCAGCAAAAATAGTAACATAAACAAACTCACCTGATCTGTTCAGGGGTTCCTCCTGATGTTGCATTAGTTATGGCCCATGCTGCCTCTTTTCTGGTGCGAAATTCAGCTTTTTGAAGAATTTCAATCAATATTGGAAAAATATTTGCATCTATAACAGCCTAAGAGACGAAATTGTAACATTTTACAATCATTAATAAAGATTTCAGAAAACTTATAGCCTTAACTACAAGAATTAGTGATGCCTGCTGATATCAAAACAAAGAGTATCTTGTTTAGATGATGCCATACAAATGGGAAATGCTAAACTGAAATTCAAAACAACTCCAACATTGCAGCAGCCATCAGAATACCTTGGGTTCTTTATTTCTCTGTTTCTGGTGGGCAGAGCACAGATTATGGGATTGGCCCATTTAAAAATCATACAACACATACTAAGTTTTAGAACTGAACAAACTTTTCCATTTTATTGAGGTCTGTGGTCTCCATCAAGACATGTCTGTAACTGGAGACTTTATTACATGTTTTAAGTTACATCAGGAAGTAACATTTTCATCTCTGATTGAAACAGAAGAGGAAAAAAAATTTTGGAATATGTATTCTGATTCAAAATTCTCCTTTTTATTGATCAGAACCTTTTTTCAGATAGTTCCAGACACCTGGAACAATAGTCAGGATGCAGCAATTTCCACAAGAATACAACTCGAGTGTTGATGACATCATGTCAGTCTTTTATGCAAGCAAAATATTCCCCATTTCCGAACTGGCTCACTTTTCATTGGACAAATACATAGTACAAATTGTGACAGCTATTTCTATTTAAAATAATATCTCAAAGTTTAGAAGAAAACATTTAGGTTAGGTAAAATTACAGACAGTTAGGACTAAAACAAATAATACAGAATCAGAGCAGTATCTATTTACATCTTGTGAAGGAAAATGAAGTGAAGTAGTAAAATGAAAGCAAAACCAACCAAATAAATTCCCATGCTTTACCTGAATCTGAGCTCTGTTTCCTGCAGTTATATTAGAAACAGTCCAGCATGCTTCCTTTCTGATAGATTCCTTGGGACTACTAAGCAAGTGCAAGAGACATGGTAATGCAGAGCAGTTTAGAATCACCTAAAATAATTTAAAAATTGAAAACTGGGTTGTACTATACATATATATAGCCTTGTGTAATATACATATATATACATATATAAATATAAAAGCATTTTATAGAGGACTTCAAAAGATTTTGCAACACATTTATATTATATGAAGTGTCATATCCTGCAAAATTAAAGTGTTCAATACTGTAGTGTGACCAGACAATCCAGCAATTTGAAAGAATCTGCCTTCAGTTAAGTTCAGACCAAAAGACTGACAATAGCAAAACTAAGTAAGGCTGCTTAAGGCTTAAGTCAAAATGATTGACAAGTGCACATCTAATTTGTATAGTTATTTGTTAGTTTTTTAAGAGATAAAGTTTTTCATTTAATTCCTTAGCAAAATCTTTTTCTCCAGAGCTCACAAATTATGCAATTAGCATTTTTCCTTATGTTCTTTTCACACTAGTACTGTCAGCCTTTTAGAGAGAATTATTTTTAAAGTAGGAGCTGTCTTCCTATTTCCTGCATTGCTTCAAAAATCAATGCCATTGCCTAAAATTAATAAAATAGGTATTTAGAATAAATTCCATCAGTAAGACTATCACATACAAATTAATGGAAAAATCAAGTATAAGCATAGCTTAGAAGTGAAAACTTTGACTGCCTTTACAACTGGAAGAAGGGGAACCATAATAAATAACTGAACCCCTGTAAGGAAGGAATAAAAACAAAAAACAAAAAAAGCAAGAGTCAATGTACCATACAGAAATGATGCAATCCACTACACATAATGCTATAAAAAAAATGTTCATTCTTACATTAACTTAATGCCTAAAACAGAAGCCTAAACTACCAAATCAACAATGCAGATTTCTAGAAAGCTTCTTTCAGTGACATATGCAGATACCTGTACTGGACATGTATTCTGTCAAAGATTTTACAAAATTCTGTCTTGCCAAATAATTCTTCTTAAATCAACTAGTCTTACCTGTGTTTGGATATCATCCCCAGTAACAATATTTCCAACTGCTCTTAATGCAGGGGATACCACCTTGTAATCATTATGCCTGGAGACAAATATTATATTGCTTGATATTACCAAGTGTTAAAAGAATAATTTTGCATTTTCAGCAAACAATGGTTTACTTCAGGTGCTAAGTATTTAGTTGTCAAAAACATTGTATTACTTATTGCACTTTCCCTGTTTAGCCACATTTGACTACTGCAACCCCACAACTGAATTGCTGATTCAAAGACCCCTGTGGAACAACACAACTTAGAGCAATCTGCTCAGCAGATCCTTTATTAAATACGATACTGGAACGTGGCATTCAACAGCCACAGAAACAGAGGGGGTGTTATGAGGTGTATACTGAAGCTTAGTGTGTTTTGTAAGCAAAATTATCCCTTTGGTGAGTCAATAATCACAGAAGCCAGCACATGAAGTCCA
Organism: Trochalopteron elliotii; assembly: GCA_024734555.1. NCBI lineage: Eukaryota > Metazoa > Chordata > Aves > Passeriformes > Leiothrichidae > Trochalopteron > Trochalopteron elliotii. The sequence continues at coordinate 9,187,889 of JANPWX010000096.1, read as the reverse complement.
TATTCAGCTGCCCGATGTGTGGGGGAAGGAAATGACATAGTTCTCCTAGAGCTTCTATGGAAGAGAAGGCAACCTTCCCTCTCCTGACAGGTATAAAAATGAGCTTTTCACAGGGAAGTGTGCTGAGCTCCCTGTGCTGGGAACTGCTATCCCAGACCTACTCTGCAGTTCCATGTGAACACAGGGATTTAGTCTCCCTTTTCAGGAAAATAATGAACCATAACCCAAATATATTGCAGCAGTTTAAAAGCGGCTCTAGCCAGCCTCTGGACTTCACTGAGTCTAAGAACTGTCTGTAAAGTAATTATATGTCCTAGAAAGGAAAATACAACAGTGAAATAAGATAAATAAATAAATAATTTTAAAAGATAAATTAATTTACAATTCAACATTGGTCTTCAGTCTTTGCCCTTCTATTCCTTCATGTATATGAAATCCTACATTAAGTTTTAAGGAATATAAAGGAGTACTTTGGAGAAAACTTTTTTTCACTGTCAGTGTCAGGAATAACTGCAGGAGCCGAGCAACCTAGCAAGCAGCTTAAAAGATTTCAGACTGAATTCATGTTCATCACTTTTCACAAAAAAAAATTTAAGACTTCAGGTAAGAAAACACAGCTCTATTTTAATATTAACAGTACTATAAAACCTTTATTTGGTAAGATGACTTACATCAGCAGCTCTACCAATCTTCGACACACTCCAGAATCAATAACAGCTTGAATTTTATCATTGGGACCATCTGACAGGTAAGAGAGGGCCCAGCAAGCATCTGCTAATACATCCGGGTCACTGCTAAACAACAGTCTTGATAAAACATTTAAGCAAGGAGCAACCTAGGTTAAAGAAAAACATGGCATCAATTTAGCTGTTCCATGCTTTTCAAGTTTCAGAGAACACTCTGCAAAGGCATAAATATGCAAAACTATTTACTGTTCAAGTACATGAGTCATTAATGAATGAGGACCCAGGTGGAACACTTTCTGATTAAACCAGATAGCCAGTTCAAAGCAGCAAATTGGATAAATTCTAATTCACAGCCTATTTATTGAGAGATACTGTATTAAGTAAATAATTGCACAACTTAAAAAAAAATCATCTGCATTTACAGGAATTACTGATGCTTTTTTTAATCATTCAGGAAACAGAACCTCGATGTAGGAGCATCCGTGGATGGCAGGGAGAGGGAACTCTGCCAACTTGAGACATTCTAGAACATGCGGTTTTATTGCAAGGGTCGTGGGTAAAAAGGGCCTTGCCTTCAGCCACCAGCCTCGGCTGAAGGGAAGTCCCAAAGAGTGAGGGAGAGAGAACAAGAGGGTAAGAGGTAAGAGAGGAGAGAGCAAGAGAGCCAAAGAGAGGTGGCAGGGGTTGGAGCGCAGGGGCAAGAGAGCTAGAGAGAGAGCAAGAGAGGAGGAGAGTCAGAGAGCAAGGTCTTTGTTACAATACATTATATCTCCTTTTGTGTTGAATATTCTAATTTACACTAACCAACCAGTACATGACACAAAACCCTATAGAATCTACATGTAGCCTATAAGAACTACTACATTACCATACTGTGTTATATTTTAAACTCTAAAAACTACTCTTTAGACTATTCTCTTTTGCTACATTGACCTTTGGATTCCTTAGTCAGCAGAAGGGTATTGTTCAATCAAGAGGGATTCTCCTTCAGCTGGCTAGACTATTGTTTTCAGGTTATATAGTAACTAAAGCTCAGTATCCTACAACTCAAAGCAAGCTTTCATTTCTATTTCGATTATAAGTTTCATATTTTCAGAATCTTTTGCTAAGCAATCATATTTATAAGGTTTCCCTGATTCATCTTCCCCAACACCTCGAAGCAATAAAGGTGGGGTTTTTAAGGTTTTCTTTTTTTTAATTGCTGGCTTTGTAGGAGTACTGGCAGTTATTTGTAACAACCAGTCTAGAGTAACTCACACAGCACTCACCGTTCACTGAACCAGTGAAACAAGCAATGTCTCATTTCAGTTCTCACTGCCACTGCACCCTCTGACCTTAATCTCTGTAATTTCCACACAGAGCCAAATGAACGAGACCATCTTAACACCATTTGGAAACTGACAGGTATCTGCTGTGCAGCCTGGGAATTTCATATTCTTTGCAGAACTTAATTCTTTACCTTACATGGGTTATGCAAATTCAGGCTCTATTATGTGTCCAACTGCTGCTGTTGCAAAGGGCAAAAAAAAAGAGGACCTATTCTTATTAGCATCTACCTATAGGGCATCCTTTTCCTGTGAGATTTTGTATTCAAGCTGCAAAAAAAGTCTTGTTTTCTCATTACCAGAACAAAACACTAGCAAAGAATATAGGTTAGGGAGAGTCATTGTGAGGTGATCAATTAACTGACACCAGAAATCCCCCCCCTTTTTTTTGTTAATATTTCTTCAAGAATTCATAAGTAGCAATAAGTATTAGTTAGTAATCACTAACTCATGAGGTAAACTCTCTCCAGATTAGCTTTAATAATCGTTTAACCTCAGTCTCTTCTACCAGAATACCCAATGTTCAGCTTTTTAGAAGTCATTAACCTTACCAGAAATTAATTTCATACTGAAAATAAGCTGAAACTCCTACTTGTCTCTACAGTCTTTACAGCCACATACTAGAGAACAAAAAAAAAAAAAACCAAAAAAAAAAAAAACCCAAAAAAAACCAAAAAAAAGAGAGCATATAGGCTCTCTCTACTCTCTGTCATCATAGTCTGATTTAACTGCATCTGACAGAGCAGGAAACTCAAAATTTTATTCATGCAGCATGCACTCACAATCATAGAACAAAAAAAAAATATTGCAGAAGCTTCAACTATAACTCACACTCTCCACAACAGTTCTGGAGAAAATACAGCCCCACATGGTTTAGTGCTGAATGTATAATTTGTCCATCTCTTCACACCAGTGTATGACTATTTGCACAAGACTGTAGTCTCAAGTTTTTAAGTGGTATGATTTTATTGTTGATAGATGCCAAAGCAGATGATTTTTCACAGACACAAGAGATGGGCAAGACTGTGTGATGACATTAAAAACATAAAATGTATGTCTATATCCAGATTCAAAGATTCTGTTTGTTATAAAATATTACAAATGTAAGTATTCTTTTACTTTCTAATTTCTCAAAATTACTACTTTATTATACCTTACTGAAGTCTGGAGGTGGGTTCTTTCCTCTACAAAGATTTGAGAGAGCCCAGACTGCATTTCTAGTTGTTGTAAGACGATTTGAATTTGTTAACAATCTGTAGGAGACAACAATAACAAAAAAAGTGATTTCTTATTAAAATTTAGATAATTTTATGACTATTGTTACCAACAGAACATGAAATAAGGAAGAGAAAGTCTATTATTGGTCACTAGTTTGAATTTATTTATCTTCATCTCTCACATGCTGCAACTATTTTCTTAAAATCAGCTGAATCTGAGCAGATTATTTTGCATAATTTTGGGATGTCTCATTCCCAAATCACGTACATGCACATAAAGTAAACAACTGCTTACGTGAAAAATCATTCAACTAAACCTTTCTGAGGGTGTCTAGAAGGGGCTGGGAGATGCAATCCTGCAGGGAATGAACTTTGAGCTTTCATTCAGGAATGAAACTAATAATAATAAAAATAGTTCCAAAATTATCACATTATTTTTGTTTTTGCCAAATAGAACATGAAAAATTCAACACCTGAAAAATCAGGTTCACTTTTGGATACATACCAAAATGTCTAAAATATTAATTCTTTAAGCCCCTTGGTGAAGGTAATCATGTTCTCCTCTGCTATTCTAAGTTATTTTACAAATGTTTTAAGTTTTTTTATTACTTTAACTGAGCAACATTTGTGCTGTGCAAATTTTTCCCTGTGATGAAAATACCATGGCAAGCATATAGTAAATGCTGGAATGATATTCCTAGTGAAGAGAAATCTAGTGGAACACAGCTCATGTAACAACTACTCTGTCAGCTCACCTCAGCAAGCAAGTAGATAAATAGGAAGACTAGAGCTTGGAGCTACTGAACAAAGGTGGAGAAAACAGCCATACAAACACAAGTGGGAATTAAATCATGCCTCTCACCCCATACATTCAGAAATCTGACAACAGAGTTGGCACAATACAGAAATTTCATACCTGTGAACTAACACTTCTCTCCTTTTGCAAACATTGAAAAGCTTCCGGTCATGGACTAATTGAAGCTACGCATGAAGCTCATGTAATCCAAAACATTAAACTGCTTCTTATTATATCGTTATGATTCTCAATTCAGACAAAACTTCTTATCAAGTAAATTCTAAGTTGAAGTTTTCATTTATCTATACATGTACAACATATTATAGTACTAATTTACAATACTTACTCCAAGAGAGGTGGCAATATTCCACAGTTCAAAACAAAGTCTCTGCATTCTGCATTATCACCAGCAATGTTTCCAAGAGCCCACACTGCCTTAAAAAAGCAAAGCATCCAAGTGAATTTACACATGCTTGCAAATCAACTTTTACAGATAATCCATACTTTTTACAGCAAATATTATAGAATAGAAAAAAAATCCATGAGGGAAAAAATAGTGACAGTAAATTTTTATCTTCCTGGAGGCAGATCAACAAGCTAGTGGGCAACTGGGGCTCAAAGCCTCTCTAACCCCACACACCCCAAAAGAGACATTCATAACTCATTTTTAATTAGTTATAAAACCCCTCAAGAAGACAGTTACCTGCTCCTGTACATCTTCATGTTCTGAACTAAGCAACTTAATAAAAATGGGAACAGCTCCAGTTTCAATTACAACTTTGGTGTGTAAGAAAGTTCCAGATGCTATGTTTGTCAAAGCCCAAGCTGCTTCAAACTGTTGAGGAACACAAACATAACCATGTTAAACGACTGCACAGTAAAACTTAAAAGTCATGACATGAAGTTTGACATAAGAGTTTCAGAGGTTAATTTTCCAACTTTTTTTTTTCCTTTCCACTGAAATACAATTACTATCATAGTACTCTCTATACAATAAAATACCTGGCGTTGACAAAATCTCCATTTAGTAAGAACCTTCAGTAACTACATTATTTTCAGGTTTTGGCCTACAGAACTAAAGAAGATTTTGAATCACTATTAACTAATACAAATACCTTTTGTTTACTCAATATTAAGTTAATTCTTCTAGAATAAATGCCCATGAGGCCTAAGTGCTATTCCCATGGGGGTGTAGACAGAACTAGTTACTCCTACCATTAATTAGATATTTTTCCAAGGTTTTCTAAAAGAGTTTCAAACATGCCTTTCAGTTTCCTGTAATTTTTCTTCCCTAAGATTTCAGCTGAAAAGTTCTACAGTATATTCAACACTTAACGAGACAGATTCTGTCCACACATCATTGTGATGATCTTAATATACCACTCTGTAAATCCTCTCAAACACCTCCTGCTTTCAACACCCAAGTTTATGACCAGTTGAACATATGACCCTAAAGACTACTGTGAAATTCACAAACTCAATTTTTAGCAGCAATAATGAAAACATATGGCTTCAGTGGTGACAAATGATTACATTTGGCTACTAAAAACACCCACCAAACAAAACAACGTGTGCCTTCCAAAGCTCTTTTGGAAGATTTCTAATCCCATTCCAAACCCCCCATCAGTACCAGCCCAACTCACTTGCAGAGTGTAATTTTCACTCCTCTCTAGAAATTTCACAAATCTTTGTACTACTCCTGGTTTTTGAATTACTTCATCTATAGGTGGATTAGGCTCTAGGGAATAAAAACAAAAATATCTGTGTAAAAAGACCAAATAAATTACTATTTCAGTATGACAAAAAACATAAATATGATTTGTAGATCTTATAATAATTTCATTCAATCATTTTCAAACTTTTCACTTGAGAAGACTGCATGATCTTCTCTATGAAGTGCAACAATGTAGTAAACACCCTGTTACATACAATAACAGTAACCCATACTATTATCCATTTGCACCTTAGTAACACATCACAAAACACTGTTCCTTCCACCAATAGCTCAGGTTGGTGGAAGAGCAATTATGGCTACTGGATACTATTTTAAAGACCAAGCACACCTTTACCTATCATGCTATACACATACCAGCATCACCTTAAGATTGCATGTTTTACAGCCTCAACAAAAACAAGTTACAACTCTTCTTTGCCAGCCATGTAATTTTTTTCCCCTTGAGTAGAGAATGGGGATGAGAAGCTGAATCACTGCAACAATTACTCTAAGTATGTTAGTGCCCAGCTAGTTACTGCCCTGGCCACCTCAATCAAAAACATCCTTGTTTTTTACTTCGTCTGAAAGGCTTAAGATTAAAATAATGAAGATTTCTGAATTTAGCCATTAGGTCAGAAAAGATTTGGCAGTTTCTTTATAAACAGAACTACAAGTTTCTGCAAGATCTATTTGAAAATAAAACATAACTAAAGGTTAACTGACTAAGTATAATTCATAATAACACAGAAGGAAGAAAACAGAAAAAACAGGCAACGTTTACCTACCTTTAGAGAGCAATTTTCTGAATTTCTGAGTTGCTGTGAGTTGTTGATCAGGATCATCCGAAAAAATCATCTGCACCATATCTACTGTAATAACTTCTTCCTAAAAATTCAAGGAGGATTTCTTATAGTGTAGTACTACGCACACTGATAGATAACATTCTAAACACACTCTGAAGTATTTACCTCTGGAATAGGAACAGTAGAGCTGACATCAGGATCCTGAATTGGGCTTTCTACCATGGATTCTTCATTTCCCGGGAGAGATACATTCCGGCGTTTAAACAGCTGAACAAAGGGGAAATTTTTGGGGAGACATTAGGAGTTACCAGAGTGTGGGTACTGATGACATACACTTCAAGAAATACTTTCACCAATACCAGTCAAAGAATTTTACCTACCCTCCTTCCTATTCACCAGTGCAAGGGAATTCTATACAAAAGTTTAAATAACACAAAGAAGAAAAACTATCATTTCTGTGTCTTGAGAAACTGCACAGTGACATTTCAGATAGACATTTAGAACTAAATTCTTACTAGTTATAAAGATCCACAATTTTTTCCACAAGAAAAAGAAGATACAGATCTTTTTGCTTTTACTCTTTTATCCCTTATAATTAGCATGCATTTTAAGCAAGAAATAGTATTCTACAAGCTACTTCCCCCTTTCTTAGTTTATATGCTAAAATCACCAACACATAGGCAATGTTTGTGTTTCAGCACACTGCATTCTTCCCTTCTACAGAAGACTTCTAAGCAGCCCCTGTATCTTATACCCAGCTGAGGAAAGATTAAACGTAATTTTCATATAGAAGAGAAAATATAGTGTAGCTTCAAAGTGAACTTTCAAACCATGCAACATTAAACATTCTCTGTGTCCAAAAACTGGCTGCACACACTGCCTATGCTCAGAATACACACCAGCACTGTAGTATTTAATAAACTATATTCAATGAGTGGCTCTTCATTTTCTAGCATACAGGCAAAACACTCACATCAACCTGTTTTCTTCTAGATACCAAACCTAAATTTTTATCTGTATTCCAGTACTACACTTACAACTAGTGTAACCAACATTTCTAAGAATATTACATTTGTACCTTTAGAAAGAAATTATAGACTCTCAGTCTATCAACTAAGATTTCATCTGTAAGCATAATAATGAAATCAACGATAAATCCTGACAGTTTTGTCCCTCTAGGTGTCTGCAGACTTAGGTTTCTGCTGTTCTACATGTCCAAAACTGCCAAACAACTCCATGTTTACATCCAGTTCTATTCAACAGAAACCTACACCAAGGCATTCTCTCCCCTGTTTGATGCACTTATGGGTCGGGTGTAATTCTGCACACAAAACAACTATGGAATCCTATATGCAAATGAGACTTAATTCCATTTAAACCCACAAGGGAAGAAGAAACAACATTCCACTTATGGAAGAACAGCCATTCTTTCTAGCACTCAGCAAGGACACAGAAGCTCTTGGTTGAAAATTATAAACTTATTTGGTCTTTCTACCAGTCACAATTTCTTTTGGAGCACAAGCAGTCTCATCTCCCTACATAAACTCATTCTCAGGGCAGGAAGAGCTGGAAAACACCAGGGTCCAACAAACTAAGACCAGGCAGAGCATAACAGCAGTCTCATTGTTACAACAGCCAGCATAGGAGAGGGAACACCCATTATTTTCATAATTTATCTAGGAAGCATTAACTACAAAATATATAAACAAAACTTTGAGCAGGAATTGCAATGCAGTTACCCATGCCCAGGTCAGTGCTCCAGTACCACAACACTTCTGACTCTTACTCCTCTGGCCTAAATAATTGAAATTCTTTTTCCATGCACCACTTTCTCAGTAGAAGGGTGAGAATTCCCACCTCAGAGCAGACTGTAGATCAGAGCCTGGGACACTCTCTAGGTTATGGGAGACAAACCCATCCACTTTAGACCAAACAGAAAAACAAACGACATTCCAAACTACCAAACATTTTGTGAAGAGGAACTATGACAAACTATTAAATAATACAATGTTCCATGTACTCTGATCACTAAAAATTCAATGAGAACAACTGCAAATGTTTGTATAACAGTTTAGGGACACTAACTGGTAGCCACTTTATTAGTGTAGAAGAGCTCTTAGGCAATTTGAAGCATGGTATCAAAGATGAAAATAATCCTCTCCCTTTGCACAGCAAAACTTTGAACCCAACTCCAGCAGAGAATGCAAGGTTTCAAATTCTTACTGGAAATATGAGTGTTCTTTCGGTCTAGTCTCATGTTTAAACCTAGACTATGGATTAAAATTAAAAGGCACAGCTCTCTCCTCTGTGTGCCCTAGTAACTTAAAAAAAGCTTCTGTTCATTTTTTTATTATCCTATCAGAGGTGCCTGGTGCTTCCCACAATTGCAAAGAAAACAGACATTCAACCTGGCACTTCTGGATTCCATTCCAGAGGATGAGTTTGCTCAAGTCCTTTCAGGCCCCTGAATCCAGCTCCACAGGCACTGAACAGCTCACCAAGACACTTACCTGCTCTTCTCTTTTCTGCTTCCGAAGCTGGATCCCTTCCTCCTCTCTTCTCCTGCGCATCTCTTGGGGGTTAAGAGCATTATTCTTGTAGCTTTTCATTCTGAAGTTATCTTTACCCGGGCTTGCCATGTTGTCTATTGAAAAAATACAAAATTACTCCAAAAGGCCAAACCTGCCATCTCTTGTACTACAAAAATAACTACAGCAGTGCTATATATTTCTGCATCTGTTTGCAATACCCAGTGCATCAACAGAAGTCTTTAATGCAGAAATCACAGAAAACCGATGCTTAGATAGGCACTTCCAAACTGCAGATTAAACTACAGTTCATCCCAAGTATCAGATACAGCACTGAAGGGCATAAGCTGCTGTAAAAAGAAGCTCTGCATCTTACAAGCAAACTGAAAAACAAAAAGCAAAGACATTACACTACAAAATTTTGATTCTCTCAGCAAGCAAGCAAAGAAATTCCCTTCATCCCCTCAAAGATGACATTAAATGTGTCACAAATAAGGACAAACCCAAGAAAAAAAGCTGCAGTAATTACTGCTTCATTCAACATCTTATGGCCTTGTTTCTTTACTTTCACTCTCTCACAAATATAACAGAATCTAAGGGCTCTTCCTGTTTAACCATGTGCAGGCAAATAATTTAAGGGTCAGTAGCACTCAGACAGACATACTCTTTTTCATTTTAAACTAACAAAATTATTGTCTCACTCCAACTACCAGTTCTTTTAATGACTTTAGAAGATTAAAACCTGACTGTCACTTCAGGTATATCAGCTGTAGAAAGATAAAAGTGATAGTTCACAATTCTGTCATCGGAATGATCAAACAGAGTGGAAAAGGTTGTTAATAGCATGGTGCCTTTTTTTAAAGCTAGAACTGAAGCCTTCATCTGAGAAACAACTGTCAAAAACAAGACTCTAGACAAACTATCACTGGTCTGGAATTCTACAAGGAGAAAACGTGTAAACTACAGCTCCTGAGCTGTGCACTACTCTCTAGCAACTTCCATGCTGAGACAAATTGTTTTGGGGTTTTTGTTTGTTTTAGGTTTTGTTGTTTGTTTTGGGTTTTTTTTTTATCAGCAGTACCAAGGACTGCTAAGCAATAAACACGAGCTATGAGAGGAGAACAGACTGCAGACTTAGGCTGATATCAAGACAACACCACAAGGACTCAGCAGACTGTTTCACCCAAGGATTTGCTTCACAAGAACCTAAGTAAACTACTGACATCTCTGCACAAGAGATGTACAATAGTATATATATAGTATATATAACAGCATAATAACAACAAGGCTAAGTGTGCCACTGTCTAAGGCAAATTTCTGGCAACAATCGTGTAACTTTATTTTCTCAACAATTATACTGGATTATCTAGCCCTAGAACACCATCCCTTTCTAAATCGCTCACGCCTTGCTAATGTAGTTGTGCCAATGAAACTGTCAGGCCAAGAAATGGACTGAACAAGAGAAATGCTCATTCAAAGTAATTCAATCACCAGCTCTCTGAAGAGTTACAGAAGGTCAGCTGGAAGGAAGGTCTCATCAAAACTGTTTTTAAAAAGAAAAGCTGAGAAGTTTATAGCTTCAGTGCCGCCACAAGGCTTTTAATACAGCCATCATAAGGGCAAGAAGACCGGCAGTCCCTGGTTTCATACCTTCTGCATCTGGATCCAAGCAAGCCTGCACTTCTGTGCTACAAAACTACACCCGTTTTAACATTAAATCCCCCCACCCACTACACCCTGCATCGCACCCACTTGTTGTGCATAGTCTAAGACCTATCGTACTACTTTTTTCTTCTTCTCTTTCTCATCTACACAAAGCTCACTAAACACGGCACCCTGCTGTCCCTCCACCCCCTCCCCGGCCGGACACTACTCACAGGCTTCGCACCGGCCGAGCCCGCAAGGACTGACCGGTCCGAGACCGCCAGGACTGCCTGACCTGCCAGCCCGAGAGGCCGGACACCCAACCCGCCCAGCCCGGCTACACACAGCGAGGAGCGACACTCCTCACTCACATCCCCAGCAGAAGGGGTGGAAAGACCCCTCCACCAGCAACAAGGCAGGGAAGGGGGAGGACGAGAGAGCCCTCCAGCCTGAGGAAGAGGACGCCCCGTCCCAGCCCCGACCGAGCTGCCATGAGGGCAATGCCCCGCCTGAACCAGCGGCAGACCGGCCTGCGCAGGGAACCCGACTACACCGGGCACCCCGCCCCACAAGCGGTGCAGCCTCTACTGCCCCTACCCGCCGGCTCTCAGCGTTTTTCCCCCCTTACCCATCGCGGCGGACACGCCCGGCGCCCGCCGCCGTCCACACGCGAGGTCTCCGCTCCGGAGCGCTCCGCACCGGCGGCACACACCGACGCAAGCGGGCGAACCCTGTTCCTC
>JANPWX010000096.1:9155178-9176148 GCA_024734555.1 Trochalopteron elliotii | reverse complement strand
CTGTGGGGAGGCGGCGGGGAGGGAGCTGGAGGAGCACGTCAGGGCGCGGCACGGGCACCTGCTGGGCGCCCCGGGCGTGGGTGAGCGGCGGCGGGAAGGGAGGGAGGGAGGGAAGTAGGGAGGGATTTCTCCGCGGGGATCGGGGCTGGCAACGGAGAACCGGCCCGGGGATAAAGTTGGAGCAAAGGAAGCAGTTATGTATTTAGATACTGTAGTTTATTCTAGGCGTGATCAGAATTTTATTTGGACTAACTGGCCGAAATGCTGGTAGTTACTTCAGAAATTAAAGGTGGCATCTCTGCTTGCGGGTAATACCCTTAGAAGACTCGTATTTGTGACGTAACAAGCTGCATATGCTGACTGTGCAGATAAATGTTGCTTAGAATGCAAAATGTGCCCGTGCAGTCAACCACACTGCGTAATCTGTGATTAAAATGTTTTTCTTAGCAAGAAAAAACCCCAAGAATACACCCACCCCATCCCCAGGTCGTAGCAGTGAACAACATTTTACTTCCGCGTGTGCAAATAATGCAGAGCTTGAATAATTTATTTGCCTGCATGCGTGTTTCTGCTTTAAAAATAGTTGTATTAAGGTGTTTTGGGGCTTTGTGTGTTTAGCACGTTTCAGGAAACGGTATTTTGCAGTGTTCCATTAAATGCCTCTGGTGAATTTAGGTGATTATACCACCAGTTTTTCCTCCAACCAGTCATAAACATTCAGCTGGGACAAATGCCTTCCAGAAACTGCTAACACAGGATATCGATTCTTGTGTTTTGTGAACCGAGGAAGATGCAGATAAAATGTAGGGACTCGAGAAGAGCAATAGAGATGGGAGTCAGGAGCTTGTCTGTGGTTCCCAGTGACAGAACAACAGGCAGTGGGCACAAGTCAAAATACGAGAAATGCCGTTTAAATGCAAGAGCATTTCTTTTTACTGTGAGAGTAGTTAAACACTAGAATGTGTTCCTCTGGGGAGTTTGTGAAGAGTCTATACTTGGAATTATTAAAAAAAATGACTGGGAAAAGCTGTGTGTAACTTAACCTATTTAATGTGACCATTCTACCAGAGACTAGATGATCTCCAGAAATCCTTTTGAACTTTACCTATACTACGTGGTACCCTCAATAATAATGCTAAAATTGCAGAAAGAACATTTATTTGAGGAGATGCAGGAAAAATCAACAAAATAAGAATGACAGCACTTTCTAGTCTTTCAGACCAACAACTCCTGTGTTATTACAGGAATGTTAATTTTTTTCTGTTAGCAGAACGCATCTTATTAGTGGTTTGATATTTCAGGCTAAACATTTCTTGATACAAATACAGCAAATTGTGATCTGTTAAATGGGGCAGAACTTAAATTAGAAGGAAAATATGTCTTCAAATTTTCGTGTGTTTAGGTACAAATTCTGAAGTGATGAAGAGGGTAACGCCTGTGTAGAATTTGCTGCCTTTCACTGGGAAATTTCAGTGGCAACACAAACTTCATTACTGTGTATTTGTCTTAGACTGTATATCAGTTAGGGGATGATGCTAGCAAAAATCTACTTTGCATTTATTGCGTTTATCAAGAAACTGCATTTCTTTTTCAGACACAGGAAATGATGAACAGCTGTATGAATGTCCTATGTGTAGTCTTACCTGTACAAACATTCAAATTCTTCAAGAACACGTGGAGTTACACTTAGAGGAGCATAACTTTTCAGAAGGTATGTGAAAGGGTATAGGCTTGGTAATACTTGAAAGCATTTGCAAATATTTGCATGTCATAGTGTAGAATCTCACATAAAATCTAAAATAAATATTTTTGTATTTAAAGTGAACTCGGACACATGTTTAATGAAGTTAACTAAGGTCCTATCACTTGCCCAAGTGCTCTATTTAATTACTATGCTAATAAAGAAATCTTTTTCTATGCATGGTTGCTAAGTAAATGAACTGCATATTAGCCAAAAGAAAAACTTAGAGCAAAAAATGTTTAAAAGACAGTAGTATGATACATTTGTTTTTCTAGCTCTGTAGAAGGTTTACATAAATGGAGTTTACAGTGGTGTGTTCCACTGTAATGAGTTGAGAGTTTATAGCTTATGAAAACTTTCTTTTTTTCTCAATTCATATCTGTAAATACTTTGCTGATTCATTAATCATGGCATTAAAGTAAAAGATCTAAATTGATTTTATTTTCCAACATGGCTAACAGAATCTTAGAGGTTCCCTATTCAGTTCTCTGGTTGTAAATTTTTGGCACTTCCTTATGAGACTGCTGGCAATGGTCTTAGATGCTAATAACTGGTATTGAAGGAACTGTGACTTCTTGCTAACAGTGCACTGAAACACAGTAAACAAAAGCTGTCTTCTCAATGGTACAGGTATATGCATTATTTGCCAAGTAATTGCTCCAGTAACTACATAAAGTTTGTCCAAGTCAAGAGTCTGAGTCTTGGTAGACTGAATGCAGTCAGTCCTGTTCAGCATTCACTGCCAATAGCTCAAAATAATGCAGGGTGCATCTCCTAAAATTAATGCCCAATTGTGTTTATGTATGTCTGCTTAGAAAGGAATCTCTAAAAATGAAACAAATGATCCGTCAAAGCATTACTAACCTCCTGACCACATCCCCTCACTTTGGAATGTTGTTCTGGGATAGGTGGAAACATTAGAGATCTAGAACTGGCTCAGCAGCTCCAAACTGAAGAAGATGAACGGCAGAGATCAGAAGAAGAGAAGCGAGAGAGGGAAGAATTTAAAAAACTGCAGGTACACTCTTGTTTCTAAATGGTAAACTTAAAACCAGTTGTGCCTTTAGAAGCTGAATATCTTGGAATTGAAATGTTCTGGAGTGGCCTTATCAGGTCAGACTGTGCAAGCCACACAGTCTGTGTTCAGGTAATGGCGCAGGGATGGGTTGGGAGCAAATTCAGTCTCTTGGCAATGCTGATCCTGGCAGAGTGTTGGATATGGCAGCCTTGAGCTACTTGGCTCTACAGCTTTGAGTGGTGCTGGCTCAGGAAGGGGCTGGCTGCTCCCTGTGCTTGCTATTCTACTCTCCTAGCACACCTGCTGCCTGTCCTCCAGCCAGCTCTAGTGCTCTGCCTTGCAGTGCAGCCTGGAGCATATTCCCTGCCAGAATGCCAAAGGCTCTGAGCATCCTGGCTGTCCTTTACTGGAATACCATCACCTGCTCCAGGTCCTGCTTCCCTCTGCCTCCCATCTCAGCCCTGGTAACTCACTTCCCACTCTCACTACCTCCTTGCCAGACTGCTTCTGTGCCAATGGCTCTGCCAAGAGGAGCAGGGGGATGTGTCTGCTCTTCCAGTTGTGGTTTTCCTAGTCCCACATTCATCTTTGGGAATGAAGCTTGGTCTTCAGCTCTAAAATAATTAATTGTAATTCTGAAGTTATGTCTCACAGATTTTTCAAAGTTACTGGTAGTGATTTTGAGAAACTGCACGGACAAAAGATAAATTTCAAAAATGTGATTTAAATCATGCACATTCCATCCCCAACAGAGACAGTATGGCTTGGATAATTCTGGTGGCTTCAAGCAGCAATTTTTAAAGAATATGGAAAGAGAAGTTGATAGAGGAAGGATGCTGCCCTTTGAATATCATAAGAGAAAAGCTGACATGATGGAAAGTTTGGCTTCTGGTATAGATGATGGGAAAACAAAGACATCAGGTAAAGATGGTGAAATTGTACAACTAAAACTGTACTTTCTAGACCTTATATTGTAGTTACCACATCAGTCTTTAACAAATCATATAATTCATTGTTTAGTATTGGTTATGTCCTAGTTTTTAACATTACTTTGTAGATCAATCCAAATTGTTATAGTCCTAAAGGAACAAGGAAATTAAATCTTGATACATTTTTAATCTGCGTTCTAACCTTGCAGGCTGTTGGTTTTTTTGTTTGTTTGTTTTGGTTTGGGGTTTTTTGGGTTTTTTTGGTTTTTTGTTTTGTTTTGGTGGGTTTTTTTGTTCTGTTTTGGTTTTTTGTTTGTTTGTTTGTTTTTGGTTTTGTTTTATCTCCTGTGAAACTTGGGACCAAGTTGTCTGGTTAAGGGCACAAAGACATGTATTGTATGTAACAGAAGATACAAATAGATGCAAGTGTGTCATTACAAGGTGGTTGCCCTTGACTCTGTGCTTGTTTACTGCTTAGTACTCATTGGTTCCTAATCCAGTGTAGCTGTTCAAATTTACAGCAGCTTTTTGTCTTTTGTTTCTGTTAATTGTTATATTGTGTAAGCTGATTGCAGGTAAGCACAGCGTTCGCCTGATTACTAATCCCAAGAGAGGACTGGGAGGAGTAGACATCTACTTGATACATCTTCTTTTAAATGTTTTATAGTAGGTGGAGAAACACAGGGCAGATAGGTCTCTGTGTCCCTTTCAAAAAGCTCCCTTGTCTTTACTTTCCAAGACCACAATTGAAAGGTGTTTGAGCCTATTGCTAGTGGTTCTGGCTTACAAAATATCTGCTTGGTTCTTGACAGGTAAAGTAAAATTTCTTCTGTCAAATGGATTGTGTGGAAATAACACATTTAAAGTTTTCATTCTTGCTAATTTAGATTTCAGAGAGGTTCTTAGAAAATAATTCATGATGACTATGGAATAATTCTCCTCACAACAGCATGGTGATAAAAGGGCTTTGAGGGTTTACGTATATGAATTGGAGAGAACATTCCCAAGCATATTCTTTCATGTAACAAATGAGAACTTGGAATATCCTGCAAGAGGATTGTTTTAAAATATTTTTCAATAATTCTGAAGTTCTGTGCCGTTTCTGCTATTCCTTTTTTTTTTTTTTCCTCTTAGTTTCTCCAGGAAGAATAAGCTGGGAGGGAGTAAAAGGTTTACATAGTATGCATAAGTATTGCTGTATTTTTGAGATGATGTTGTGCTGGAGGTGGCAGGGGCATAGGAATGCTTTATTGGTGACATATCATATCACCAATAATATATTTTTTTTTCTATATCATTGTAATAGTTCCTTTGACTATCACAGTTTATAATTTAGTCCAAGCTGATTAATTTAAAATAATCATTGTGTAGCAACAGCAAAAATATAGGTTTAGTTTTGAAAGCTTCATAGCACATAAATTCATCAAAGTAAAGACCATTGAAATTAAATAGGGGCAATATCCACTGCTTTTGTGATTTGGGCTCTAAAGGTAGTGAAGTTTTAAAATAAATTGTGTTAATCTGTATCTGTTCCAAGTTGGGGAAGGAATCTTCTGGTAAATTTAGTAGTTCATTTTACAGATAAATTTCATATTTTGTCTTCCTTTAGGAGTCATTGAAGCATTGTGCAAGTACTATCAGAATGAGAACAAAGATGTGAGGCATGTGTGGCTCTCAGCAGGAGTAGATCACTTCCACTCATCTTTGGGCGACAGGGGCTGGGGTTGTGGTTACAGGAATTTCCAAATGCTCCTTTCCTCACTGCTGCAAAACAGCTCCTACAATGACTGCCTGAGAGGTACTGAACAAAATGCTGTTTGTTCCACGTACCTTGGATGACAAGCTGCTGAGTGATGTTTTGCCTTTTCATTTATGCAGCAAGTCTTACAAGGTCAATGATACCTGTTAAATGGCTGTTATACCACTGGAACTTACTGTGAAAGAGCCAGAGGTGAATACTGGCAAGAAATGATGTGGTTGAAGTTTTACCTTTAGTTTTTTTGGTACATCTTTGTAACATCAACTGCCTGTTATAAAATAAGCTGAATATTTTTAATTAATAGACTATTTCAGTCACTGTAACAACAATTCAAAAGCTTTTCTGTTCCAGATACTACACTAATTCCTAGTATCCCAAAGATTCAGTCCATGATTGAAGATGCCTGGAGAGAAGGTTTTGATCCTCATGGGGCATCTCACTTCAACAACAGATTACATGGTTCCAAAGCATGGATAGGAGCATGTGAAATTTATTCACTGTTAACCAGTCTCAGGATAAAGTAAATATTGATTTTTGTTGTGGTTGTAATTTTTAACTGCTGATTTAAGTGCTGTACCTTTAAAGGTTAGAATTCCCAACCGTGCGATGACAAAGCCAGCTTAGTGACTAAATTTAACCATATATAAACAGATCTGATTTAATGCAGCATGAAGCTGTGTAACTACTTCCAGGTACATGTAACTACTTATAAGAGGTATATAAGCTGAGTAACTGCTTAGATCATTGAGACTTGATGCAGAATTATGCCACATATGCATAAATTAAAGCACTGATTAAAAAGTTAATTTCTCTGAAAGTTTCTTCTCAAGAAGAATCTGAATTTCAGCTATTTTCTGTGGTTTTTAATTAGATTCTCTAGTGTACGTGCATCACATACAAAAAAAGTAATATTAGTTTTTGCAAGTGTTACAAGTTCTTGTTAGACTGAACAGAGTAGAGCACTTCTTTCTTATGTAATAGATTTTTCATATAGTGTGGGACAGTATATGTTTAATTGCTTTGTAATTATGTGTCCTCTACTCCTGTATTAAAAAATACGAAAGTAGTAAGGGCTACTGGGTGCAGGAGGCAGGGACTCAGAGGTGAAAAAATTGTTTTAACAAGCAACCTGCTTGAAATTTCATTGTTGTTTGAATTCTCAATGTTTTGTAGGTGTCAAATCATTGACTTTCACAAACCCACTGGCCCTATGGGTACACACCCTCGCTTGTTTGAGTGGATTTTGCATTACTATTCTACAGATAATGAAGGTGGTGCAAAAGTGGTGTGTACTTCCAAACCACCTATCTACTTGCAACATCAAGGTCAGTGTCACGATATGCTGGTTTCTTTTACTATTCTCTGTCTCTCTTTATATGTACTGCAGTTCAGAGCAGCACTTTTTAGTCCTTCATTGAATTGGAGGCATGGTTTTATTTCCCCTAGTTTTCCTATTTAGTAAGAGCAATGTTAAAATTTGGTTTTTTATTGGATGGAAGAGCTGAATGTGATTGGGATCTCAACTTTTTGACGTACACTCTTATAACTATCTTCTTAAATTTCGAGTAATGCCTTCCTTGATCTGAAAATCAGTTGTATGTTATGAGGTAGTAAATGGGATTTATGTGTTTCTAAACTACTGAAACTCTTATTTTGCTATTAGGTCACAGTCGTACTGTTGTTGGAATAGAGGAGAAGAAGAACAAAAGCTTATGTTTGCTGCTGTTTGACCCGGGATGTTCTTCCCAACAAATGCAGAAACTGCTGAAACAAAACAGTGATGGAACTGGTCTCAAACTGCTTCGGAAATTTGTGGGTAGCCTAAAAGAAAAGCAATACCAGATAGTGGCTGTAGATGGGGTGCTCTCTTTGGAAGAGAAAGCTGTAAGTATCTCAGAAAACAGTTTCTGTTTGTGAAAATTTAAGACCAGTTGCATCTCTTCTTTGCATATGCATAAATGGTTGCGTGGTGGATTTTTTGCGTCTTTTCACTTTCCTTGATTGTTTTCTCTCCTGCTTTCTGCTTATATAATCCCAGGATATCAAAATCAAAAACATTTTGCATATAAATGGATGCCACCTTGATGCAACTGACAACTTCTAGGTCTCATATGAAGCTTTCAGCTGTTTGCAGATGTAAATTAGGCTTTTCTTAAACTTTCCATTTTCTTACAATGTTTTCTAAATAACTGACCATGAGCATGTAAGTTACTTACAAATACTCATAGTGTTTGTACTTACATTCAGAGGTTTGAGCTGTTGAAAACTTTATAAATCCTATCTGTGTGTTTGACTTTGGGGCATTTTACCTTTTTTAAGACCTTAGAAGTTTTCAGCAGATTGTCAAATATGGTTTTTGTTTCTTAAGCTTTTTCTTTCCTACACTAACAAATTGATTCTGAGGACCCATGTTCCAGTTCTGTGGAGTCTTATCAGCACGGTTCAGCACGTTCAAGCTTCAGGACACACTTTTATTTAAACTGAAATAACTGGCAACTGAATCACTTGCTCAACTATATTTAATGTATATGTTGAAATGAGGTATTGTCTTCAGTGTTTTCTGGCTCTGAACGTCAGAAATATCAGTGAAACATGCCCATCCTCTATTCCTACTGGAAAAAGCCTTAAAATTCAGGACATGATGTAAAAAAAGTTTTGTTTGGGATTTGGTGAGGGTGGTGGTGTTCATTCAGTTTTTGTTTGCCACTTCTTTTCAAAAATGTGATTTATATTTAAAAATACCAGTTGTTGAGTGTGTTGTCTTGGAAGCTCCCATTTAATTAAGATGAAATGTAACCCCTAACAGTCGTTAAGATTACTAAACTACAAATTTAGAAGAAGCTCTTGAAAATGCTGGTTTTGTTCATTGAAATATTTTCTTTTCCTCTCTCCCCACCTGTTTTTAGGCTCGCTGCCATGCTTCTCAGGTCTTAACAGCAGAGAAAATTCCTTAAAGGACACCTTTGTAACCTGCTTCTGGAACTTGCTGGGTGCAAAACATTAAAATTCTAGACTGTGGAACCTAACTCAATTTTTAGACTTGAACTACGTCCCCATAAATTCTTGGGAGCTCTGGGGAAGTACAACACTGTAGTAAACCTGTAGGTTTTGTGTTCAGTCAGAACTCTGGCATCCTGATACAAATGTAACTCTTAACTGCCGTCCTTGTCTTACTAGGAAATGTGTTATTTTCTTAGTTGCCTAGAATTAGCAACAACTACACTGCCTTGTAGCAAATTATGCACTATTGTTAATGAGCAGTGGATAAAGATACTTACACAACTACATAATTGGAGTTCCTGGTCATGGTTTACCTCTGCAAATGTGTTTATGCTGCCACTGTGACCAGTCCTCAATTTCTTCACAATTCAGTCTGTTCCACCAGGAATTGGTTTACTAGTAAACTTTATTTTCGATTAGCTGGCTTCTCTAGATGTATCATTTGAACACATGCACTTAGGTGGATCAGTGTTGGCATTGGCTAAGAGGTCTAAGAAAGCAGTGTCCAAAATAGAGTGTGTGTGTGCTTTAGGTGCTGTGCAAGACAGTCCTTTGGGGTAGTGGAAGAAAATACTCCTTTTGTACCATGAATGAATAAAATTAATATATTTTTTAAAAGTGTTTATTCCATCTTCTCTTCATCCTTTTTGTTTCAAATTTCTATTTTTTGTGTGGTTTATAATGTATATCCCAAAAGGATGCTGCCTTTTGACTAGTGCCTCTGTTGTGCAGGGTTAATTCCATTTAAGAGACTGGAGCTGTCTGTGGAAACAAGTCTCTTGGGTGTTTGAGGCACTTTACCTAGGATATGCTACTCTGGTTGAGTGTAAGAGCCCTGCCCCTCCAGGAGGGGAGCTGGAGGTTGGGAGGGATGATGGACTGTGTTGCAGGTATAGCACAGGGTGTTCCTGCTTTACCAGCTGTATCATGCATTTTAACTGGAGTTTAGATAAATCCCTTTCATTTAGTCTCCCTTCTATGCTGACACCTAAATACAGGTGTAAGAGCCTTACCAGTGACCTCTTTCTCTCACGTTTCATGTGCTCTGGCAGTAAGAACTTGTCATTTTTGGAAGCAGTGAAACATGTGAACATGTACAGATACTACAATCCATAAATCACTGATTTTTCTGAAATATGCATGAAATTAAAAGAAGTTACAAAAATGCATTGATTTCAGTAGGTGTGGCCTGTAAGCTGTGAAAGGTTTAAATACTTAGGACACTAGAGGGGCTCAGAGTAGGGAAGAGAGTTTCTGGGAACTGGGAGACTATCAGCTCCGTTATTAGCCCTGGTCTGTGAGGCAGATGTCAAACAGATGGAAGGAAGGAAAGAAAAGGAGAAATGCCAATAATGCAATCATAATTTGGATGCAAAATCCTAGGCTTTGCAGCATGCTTGAGATTTTACCCACAGCATCTTGATGTGGTAGGCACCATCCTCTGAATTTTAACAGAACTCTGGCACCAACTACACAAAACACTCAGCCTGTTCAAAACTAAATTCGCTCTGGTCAAGGTGCGGTGTGGCAACTGACTATTGCCTCCATGCATTTACAGTGCATGCTTTGGACTGAGGCAGTTAAACATACAAGAAAGGTTGTCAGCACCAGGACTTTAAATTACTGTAACTCTGTCAAAGTTTACAAATGGGATTTTATTCAATTAATAAGAATTAGTTTTCAATCTAATCCAAAGTACATAAGCAAATTTAAATATCCCAGCTAAACTTTTTCCAGCAAAAACCCCCTTATTTCTGTTCATTTCAGCAAACTAACACACACACAGCCAAGCTTACTCTCAGTCAAATTCCCTTTTATTTCACAGATGTTAATTGCTAACAAAGCTAAACAAATCTGCAGTTCAGACTGAGGCACTAAAACTTCTTCCAAAGACCTGGAGGAACAGACTTTATGCAATTTTTTGTTACTTCAACCCTTATCGTTTCCTCTGCTTTGAATTATAACAGTAAAAACACATTTTCACATTTTAACTTGTTTTACATAATTTTAACATTTTTAAGCTATACATTCTCTGCATGAAAGCCAATAAATATGTTAGTGTGAAAACAGACTAGAAAATTTCATTATTCTAGAAATATAATTAATGAGAAACTTCCTTTCATATGTAGATGACTTAGCAGTGATCCACTTGGAAAATTTTCTGATTACCACATCTGCACGGACTACACAGGATTCTTGGATTTGACCCAAATGCAGAGAGCTCCAATTCACTCCTTTTATGAAAAAACACCAGTTTTAAACATCCATAGCTGGAAGTGGAAAGCAGCCTTAGGAGTTAAATGGGGTTTTATGCAGGTGAGTTGAGACATACCAGAAATAAATTAAGTTCAGAGCTGAAGATAATTTTAAAGCAGCCTAGCAATTACACAGGAAGCTGGATGTAGTAACTATGAAGCTTTCAATCCAACTGTATCTTTGGAAAAGATAAGATTTAGTATCACATTAGCTCACATTTTTTTAATGTATCTGGTAACTGTTGGAGCACAGATCCTGCTTATTGCTTTGAAACATAAAACATTATCATTGATATCTAGATGCATATCTAGAGTTCTTAGTAGCCAAAATTAAAAAGAACAAAGGGACAACATTAGGAACAAAGGCACATGGTTAATTTATAAAAGTATTTACAGGGTACTTGAACACTTATTTCTATCTACTAGAAATTCATTCACCTTGAATGAAAAAAAAGGGGAAAAAAACAGGCTAAAGGAGGTCATCCTAAATAGATGTTCTCAAGTGATATGAGCAGAGAATCTTATAACCATTATTTCCATAATTAAACTTCTCATCTTGAATATGGAATTTTCAAATACTAAAACTCATAAATTCATTATTCCTCTAAGCAATGTGATACTTTAGTGCAACCCTCTTCAAAGATTGAAGCTGGCACAGTTAAGGCAGTCTACTAACAGTGTTTAAAATTCAGCACACAGTGTTCAATCATGGAGGTGCTCGTCTCTCTGTTTGGAAAGCTGTCTTTTGACACCATCATCCTTCTAGCACTGCAGTTTCAAACACATCATGTTTAAACACTGCAGTTGTTGCAGTGTTTGGGCTTTTGGAGCTGGTAAGGGAGGAGTCTTGACAGCTGTGAGCTCCAGAAACAACTCTGAAGGATGGGCAACATCCCCAAGTTGACGTGTAGCTTTACTGCATTCTGTGCTAACCTTCACAGGCTGCCAACACAATGCTTCTAAAACTACATCAGTTACATTCAAACCCTAGAAAGCACTCTATAAACCCTGCTGCTGTAATGTGCATTCCACTCATAGTGTTTTCATACAGTCTACTGCCAAAAGCAAACTAACCTTCCTAAGGTGGGTTTTGATTTTTCATATTAGTTCATTGAGGCACACATTCAAAAAAACTCAAACCCTCTCTGAACAAATCAACCAAACTTGAAGAGGACTTCACATTCTGATTTTTTTTTCCCTACTGACCTGAACTGGCCATTTTGAAAATAATATTCATGACTATGGCAAAAAAATTCACTGATTGTATGGAAATGGTTTCCACTAGACTTTAATAAGGCTATATAACAAAGGTGACTAGTGCTGTCTATCTATAGCTGATAAATTGGGGCACCAGAACTGAGCTGAATTATTAAAAAACTCCACAGGAGGAAGAAACAAACAAAAAAAAAATAACTGCATAGTATGTGATCCCTTTTATTCACCAAAGCTGCCCATGTTTATCCCAGGTGGAAGACAGCAGAACAGCTGCTCAGCATTCAGATGCAGGTGTGCTTAGTGCTTGCTGTAACATCTTTCCATCTTGCATGTTGCCACATCTCTTCAAAGGACAATCACAGAAGTAGGGAGGGAAAACAAATTAGAAAAAATAGAAAAGTGTTTTCAGACAGATCAATATTTCTCAAATTTTTCATTTGAAATATTAAAGTAAATTTATTCATAGTGAAAGTCATCAGAAGACCATTCTCCTGGATTTAAAATATGTTGGTTATTTTCTTTGAAAAAAAAATTAAGAAAAAAGAAAAACAATACACATTACTAAAACCACAGATGCTGTGGCTTTCCTGCCTGCCCCTCTTTCCTTAAATATGTCCATACTGATGACAGAATCAGTTCAAATAAGTCTAATCACTATCTAAATTAACAGGGTTGTAGTCAGGGTCATCCTCTTCATCCTCCAGTTCTAAATCATCCATTTCTTGGAATAAAGATTCATCAACCTCCACATTGTTTCCAGCTGTAAGGAACAGAAAGATACTTTATTTTCATGCAACACAGAAAACATTAACAACAACAAAACAGACAAGATTTTTTTGCATTAGTTCTTCAATGTAGGTAGCTGCTAACTTCCTTGGCTTTTTATACATCAAATAGATACGGAAAAGTAAATGCCACGTTTTATCTTTTTACAGCTGAAGTTTTTATTCTTTGTATCAAAACCCAGTCAAAAGAAGTGTCACGCAGAACCTCAGAATTCATTGGGAACATGAAATTAACATTTACATTTGCCAGAAGCAGAGATCCTCCCCAGGACAGCCAAAGCAGGAGCTCAGGATCTCACAGCTGGAATAATTACTACTATCCTAGAGAGATAAATAAACAGAGTTCATCCTTACACACCCTATGCTGACATACATATATTTGCTTTCAAATTTAAATTTTACAAGCAAGATGAAGCTTTGGCTACTTTCACATTTTCTTCTGAAAGAGATGCTGCTGACCTAAGGATAAAACTTGAGGACTGCTATTTTGTTTTTATGTATCAACAGTGACATCTTCTGGTCACCAAATAAAGTTTCTATTACTTCATTGGACTTGGAAGCACCTATAAAAGATAATGCCATTATCCTCTGAAAATTAGTAATACATGCTACTGTAATACTAAAATAGACTTAGTAATCTGTTGCATCTATGATAGAATGCAAGCAGCAATAAGAATGGAAGTTTTTAATCACCAGCAGCTACAGGATTACAAATTAATGCCTTAATCCCAAATCATCTGGGCACAGAGCCCAGGTAGAGGTCTGTTCCTCCCCGAAGGCAGCCAAATATGCCATCAACAAACCATCTTCCTTTTAGGTACTTTGAAGGAAGACAAGACTAAATTACTCCCTGTAAAAGAAACTGAACTTCCCTATTACTACCGCTTCAAATTTATACTCACTGACATTCATAAACTTTTTAATTGTTACTTGCAGAGAGGAATCTTGACTCTCTTCTGCCTGTGTTTTGTGATACCAGTAGATAATGCAGATATATTAAAGAACTGTCTTACCTCAAAACTCAGGTATTTTAAACTAGGATACTAAAAAGTGCTACAGCAAATTATATGGGTATGCTACTGTGAGTACATATGTTTTTATATCGTTTATCTCCAACTGGTTTTCCAAGTTTGGTATTTTTCTGGCACAGGCTTACAGAATTTTCATCTGGCACCAAGTCAGTATTTGAGGTAAGGTAACAGGGACATCTGCAGAAACCATGAAAAAGAACTGGGTTGCACAGAAGCAAGTAACACTTATTTCGACCTGCAAGATGTTTACTATTGGTGTTGAGGTTCAGAGAAAAGGTGACAGAAGTTCAAGACATGTGCTTGAGATCAGGGGTTAGAAGGCTGGCTATTAGAAAAAAAAAATAAAAAAAATCAGGGTTGAGTTGGGGTTTTTTATTTTCTTGTTGCTTTTCTTTTTTTTGGTTTTGTTCCCAGTCCAATCATTTAAGCAATGTAAATAAGATCAACTCAAGCACAAGGTCGCAAATAAATACACTTTATCATCTTGGTAAGGTTTTGGTTTTGAGAAAAGTTAAAATTACTTCTGTTCACTCTGCAAAGCAGCACTTCTCAGAAAGTTCTTCAATGTAAAAGTGATTCTGATGCAAGATGTTATGTTAGAAATATAACACAGATTTTGCTTAAGAATTTTGACCTATTTTAAGCCACTGCCTTTCAGTTGTGGAATCAAATAGAAATTTACCTTCCTCCAAGAACTGGATGTCAGAGGTGTCAAGGTTGTGATCCATTTCAAACAGCTGTTTACCTGGAAACAAAATTAAAAAAAACCAATATATAAGCAAGTACAGTTCTGAAGCAACTGTCAACCTAAGGCAAAAACAGTCAGCATATGTATTTTAGTCTTTTCAAATCTACCAGTTCTGGCAGTCTTTTGTGTTTTTAACTGCTCATTTCTATAAGTGCCCGATTCTGTTGTTTTTTTTTAATTCATCCAGGATTCATCCCCACCAACAAGCTTCCTCCTCTTACATGAGAAACAGGTCACTGTAGTGTTATTAAGACTTTAATAATGAGGGGCAGAAAAATTTACACGCCACAGCCTGTGTTCAGTCCTTATTGCTTTAGTTTTCACCTTGCATTCCACAAGAAATCCTCTGTGGCATTTGGGAAGGAAATCAGCTGACTCCTCCACCTTTCTTCATATATTCTCCCATTCAAACAGCAACTTGGATCTACACAAATCACCAGCTCCTACACACACACAGAGCTGTGAAGGCAACATCACAGAAGAATGAAGCCTTTCTGACTGGGAGGGACAAGAAGAAAGGCTCAGGACTCTTTCCATGTAAATCACCTGTCTTCCATCTACATCTCCTGCAAGCTTCCACAAACAAGACTGGTTGGTGTCCGTGGTAACACTGGAATTATACTAAGAACATCCAAGAATAAGCCTGGTTTTGGTTTTGTAAAGGGAAGCTTCTATAAACTACATTTGTATAGAGGAAAACAGACACCACGTACTAAAAATACTTTAAAGAATGGAAAAACTAAAAGGCTGATTTCTGTTATCTCATCTTTGCATATTGCCAAATGCACACCCTTCAGAGAGGAATCAAGCATGTCCTCTGTCCTGTACAGCTTTTTATGAAACTTAATACCATTATAATTTCCACCTCTGTCAAGTCTCATCAAAACTAGCCAGAAGTGAGGAGAAAACAGAACAGTGATACAGCATGACCACACTGGTTATGTTTTTTCAGGTAATTAGGTCAAAAGTAGATACAGCATCACAGGAGAACTAGTTCAAAGCTAAGTCTTGCAGACTATGGAGCAGGATACCAAGACCTATCATCTGTGTAAAAATTACTTTTAGATTTGTCATTACATGCTGATACCATTGCAGAAATTTCACAACCAGTATTAAAACATACCACTTAGCTTATTTTTGCCTGCTTGTTCTTCTTCTTTCATCTTTTTCCTTTTTATTTCTAGAAGCTCTGCATCAAACTTGGCTTTCCAGTTAAGGAAATTCTCAATGGTAACAGGAGTGCCATGAAAACGTTGCTGGAAGAATAGAAAACAAGGCTGCAAACACAACTTGCAAAGCTACAGGTGAAGATAAAGCATTCTCTAAATTAAATTACAACACTCCAGATGCTCTGCTTGCTGTGGTGTATTCCAAGAAATTAGTCCTAATCCTGAGAATATATAAAGAACACATGATTCTTGTGGTTTTTGTCATGGCACTCTCCCGTCAGAGAACTATACTGAGGTGGAAACTCTCAAGGAAGAATGCTGAATACTCCTTTTGGACCTAGAGTGCACTAGTTCACAACTCCCCACTAATATAGGTTATTTACAAGCAGGCAGCACTTCTTATCAACTCTTAAGTGCAATTTACACCGAAATATTGTCCATTAAAATACATTAACCCTTTTATATTGCTGAAACAGGAAAAAAAGATTATTTTTTCTCAAGATATTTTTTTGCCAATTTTCAGAAATACAGAACCGTCCAAGTCCCATCACCCTCCAGCTATTTCTCAGGAACTGAGTGAAGACTCATTAGTTGGACTCACAGCACAATCCACAAATGGTAAAACTATTCTACGGAGGGTAAATCAGTCTTGAAGACTGGTCCCACCACTTCCACCCTATCCACTCAAGTCTACCAAGGAAGACAGCCTTCCTCAAACCATGGAGCCCATGTGCAGCATGACATATTCTAGACTTTTTTGCTCCCCATTCCCTCTTGCTCCCCCTTCTTCCAGCAAAAAACTGTCTACAACAAATCTGATTTCATTTGGGAAAAATCCCTGCCTTAGGAAGCAATGCTAGAAGGGACTGTGAACATGCAGTTAGACTCCAAAAAAATACTGCTTAAGACAAAAGGGGAAAAAAGATCACTTAAGTTCATGAAACAATCTTCTCAAGTTTCAATTAAATCATCTTTAGGATAGCTGTTCCTTTCCCACTGCAACTGAGAACTGTTCCTGCATCAAATCAATGCATTTTAAAGAAGCAGAAAGTCTTTTTCATTGAAAACATTATTTTACATACTTTCTCTTCTTCTTCTGCTTCTCTTTCCTTCTGTTTCTTCTCTTCTTCTCTTCGTGTTTTTATTTGATCCACTATTTCATTTAATTTCTCCTGTACTGCTGAGACTAGAGTGAAGATCATTACCATTCCTATATTTTCTTCTGCCTACAACACAAAAGAAGGCAACTTCAAATAAAAGAACCTGAATGTATAAATACGTTTATAGAAAGCAGGATGTTGTGCAAATGCAGAGGGCACAGCTGACACATTCTGCACCAGTCTCAAACACTTGCTGTAAAATTCAAATTCAACCAGCCAGTTATCCAGTTAGTTATCCCCAAATGGGTGTGCAGCAAAACACAAAGATACATGTCTGTGTTCAGGTTATTAACATATTATAGACATCTTCTGAAAGGCTTTTTCATGAATAAAACAAAACCTACAGTAGAAACACAACTCTAAAATTTGAGTATCATAAATCGTAAGAGACAAGTCACTCAGAACCTTTCTTCTCCTGGAACGGTTTATTCCTTAATTCTATTACATGCTCCTTTGAAGTGAGACAGTTTCCCAAAAGAAACTGACAGGAAAACCAAAAACCATCAGTTGACGGAAAGAAGATTATATGAAACAAACTGAAAATGAAAAAAATGCCCACTAAACAAATTATGGCAATTTTAAGGCAGTAAAGACTTGTCAGAAATTCCTGAAACCAAAGAAGTGCTTCCTTCTTTCCTCCACAATGCACTCTCACTGATCCCAAAGGTTGATGAGATCCACCCCACTCCCAAACAGTTATGTTAACAAAAAAGAATCTAGAATCAATTTGGCATTTTTAATATTTCCAAATGAAACTAAGGTGCCTTATTTTCACTAATACTATATATATATAAATATATATATACACACACACAGTGTTAAACAAATTCACCTTAAGCTAGGTGTGGAAAAGAGGGGAAGCTCTAGTGCACTTCCATTTCATTATTCTACATTATTGCACACACTGAATTCGCCCTGTATCTTACCTCAATGATGTCATTCACCAAACTCAAACCTCAAAGTAAGTCCCTATAGTATGGAACATGTTTCAGACCAGTAGCAGATGCCTCAGAAAACAACTGATTTGAGAGAGAAATTCCAGCCAAAGTGTGAAGTGCTATCAAGCTGTACCGAGATATTCCATTTTCCTTACCTGCTGCTCTAGCAGTTTTATTATGTCCATGACATCATCATCATCAAGATTCTCCTGTGAGACAATTTCATATAGTGGAGTTTCATCAGGATATTTTTCTCTGTAGGTAAATTTAAGGGTTGTTTGGACAGCTACAAGATAAAGAAACACATATTCTTATGGTGATAACTCTGTATAATTTTAATGGTATGTTTTTCTACTGCATCAACAGCCTAAAGATTATAGAATATAAAATATTCTTGCCTTTAAGGAATAGTCTTCTTACACAGATGTTAAAACAATATGAACAGATTTAAACATAACCTAAGAGTTCAAAGAAATTAGGATGATAAAGTTTACACTTGCACAAAGTATTAAAACCTACTAATGTCTGAAAGGTCTTTAGGAAGACTGAAAAACCTTCTGTGATATGACAGGTACTAGAGCAGTAATCTCCCTCATATTCTACTTAAAGCTGGAAAACAGCAAGAGTCGTAATAACAGAACTAGAGAAAATCTCAGCATATTAACACCTCAGATTCTGTGTGCCTGGTTGAAGCATCACCCTCTGTGTTGGGTTCCAGGGCTCCACACTGTGGACAAACATGCTATGTCCAGCAGCAGTTATTAAGCAGAGAACTGTCTGAGAAAAATGTACTCAACCTGAAGCTGCCCAGAGCCAGGGTAACAAGGAAACAAGGCAAAAGAGAATTAAGTTCCTTTTACACATCCTACCAGAACACCAGAGAGTTTTCCTTTAGCTCCAGACTCACAGTTCTCAGCACAACAGCAGTCTGTTCAACACAGACACCTGCTTTATGCAGAACTTACTCCTTCAAAACTAAGTAAGACAGCATCAGCTTATTCCTTCTGTTATAGTATCCAGAATGGCAGCTTTCAAACTTGCCTGGAGTAAGGCTTGCTTACAACAAGCCCATGCAATTGCTGGTACTTAACAAATACCCAGGGATTTGGGACCCATACCCTTCTGCTCTGGAACTGCTCCTTAAGGGCTGCACATTCACAGCACACAGACTCAACTCTCCCACATAGCTGGCACACACACAGTTGCCAGAAAAAAAAATCCCCTCACAACATCTGTAAGCCACTGCAAGGATGGTGACGACCCACACTTTTTGAAGCTACGCTACAAAGCCTTTGAAATTCAGCAGAAAGCAGTCCTACAGTGAGAGCATAACATTTCTGCAAACTAAACAAGGATCACCCAAATCCTTGAACTATATTTGCTAAGGAATGTTTGCCCTATCAGGCCCCTACAAGGATCTAAGTGGAGGTATACATAGCTGCTGGTGATAGAATTAAACACATATAGGAGAAGTTTCTGAGTAAGACATGATCAACTTACTTTCATCATTTTCTCCAGCTTCAGATGTCACAGTGATTGTGAAAGTTGTTGGCTTTTCTGACAACACTGTCCAAAGGAAAAAAGCAAGAGTCAGGGAGAGACTTTAAATCAATTACTTCTTCACATCACTAAAACTGAACTTCTCAAGGACTTATGAAGAAAGTAACCTCTTGGTGCAGTGTTAAGGGCCTTTTTAACTTATTAATGTAATACTTTTCAATTAACAGCTATTTTTCATATAATGTGATGCCTGGAGTGCTCTTTGAATGAGACCATCCATCATCAAGCAATAATAAAGGCTTCCACTTTTGGAAAACTTTCTCTTCTGGAAGTGTCACTGTTCCAGAAAGTGCAAATCAAATCAAACAACTTCTGGTAATGCACTGACTGCGTGCAGAAAGCTACAAAAGCTAGTTTGCTTTACTGCACTAAATGTGTCTGATGAGCATCCAGTGCACTCTTGACCCTGGACTATTTTTACAGTATGCCTGCACCAATATTTAAAGCAGCTTAATGCAGGAAACACTGCTAACCCAAGCAATGTACTAGAATGAAAATGTGTGAATCAGGCAGCTAGAAGACAAGACAACATAACACAGCAAGAGCTGTGACCTGTGTTTCACCGGCTAAAAACCTCACTGCACAATTGTGGGTTGCAGACCACATCCTCGTGTAAGGACTGCTGTGCATCACTGTTATAACCCATGCCCAAATTAGTGTACATACTCTCGAAGTATCAGTTGAATTTTGCCTAATTGCTAATGTACTACTACGATCTTTATTCCCCTCTCTTCCCTTGGGAATAAAAGCATTACATGAGTGAACAATAACTCTGAGTAAGCAACAGAGCAAGGCTGTATGAAAGAATATGACTTCCATTTTAGATATCCAGCAACCCTAGCTACGAAATTTCAATTCATACACCTTAAAGTAATCTTTAACATAAAAGTGAAGACCTGAAAAGATTTTCAGATTGAAGCAATAGGCAACTGTACTGGGCGAATGTTTGTGTGATGAAGTTACTGCCAAGTAAGATGCTGTGCAACTCTAGGCAGAGTAGATACTGTGCAGGAAGGAAACAGAAAATGCCCCGATTTTTCCACTGTTAATATTCTTTGGATACGGAATGCCAAAAATCATGTTGGATTAGCTGGCATGGTAGATAGTCTTGATTGTTTGATGGTAAATTGAAAATCCTGAAGAACTGACGAACCAACGTATCCACAACACGAAAGTTTCAGCAATATAACATGCTGCACCAGGGAATTAAAGCTTGCCTTTTTTTCACCTGCAATGGAGTAAGGCAGGTAGTGGCGACACACTTACGGAGGAAACAGCACCTTTAAGCACCCCAAAACATCCCGTGCCTCACGATCGCGACAAGCTTGTTACCGGAAAGAAAAACCAGTCGGTACACAAACCAATTCCGCGACTCCCACCTAGGGCCGCATGTTTTGAAAGGCTTTCCCGAAGAGCATCCTTCCAGCACAGGAGACCGGGTTGCCCACGCCGGGCTGGCTCCTGTGCCACGGCGCTCAACGCGGCAAGGGCAGCGCCCCCGGATCGGGCCACGAGGGCCATCAAGCGCTTTCCTCTTCCCGGCCAGAGAAAGCGAACCAACACTCCGAGCATCCACCCGAGCCAAGCCGCGCCGCTCGGAACCCCCGCGGGATCCGCGGCAGCCCCGGCGCGGCCTCCCGCTCCTCCCCCCGCACGCCGGCT
>JANPWX010000096.1:9132059-9155096 GCA_024734555.1 Trochalopteron elliotii | reverse complement strand
AGGCTATGTTAGTAGACGCCCGCGCCTGCGTTGTCCCGGCCCCGTCCCGGCCCTTCCTAGCATGCCTCGCGCTCGCAGTAGGCGGGAATGCCGCCTCTGGGCTGGGCCGGGCTGCACCCACGGAGGGAGGGACGGAGGGAGAGAGGGTGGGGGGGGGCCGCGCACGGGGAGCCGGTTTGGCTGCTGCTCCGTCGCCTTCATCCTTGCGGTGCCCGGTGCTCAGTCAGTTCCAGCGCTCGCTGCCTGGCGCTCGGCTCCGGGCAGGACGGAGCGTACCTGGCGTGCAGGAGGGATCGATCCTACTGGCATCGCCCGCCCCGCTTCCCCGCCCCTCTGGGAGCGGCGGCCTCGGCAGAACTGAACACCGCAGTCCGTGCCTTACACAGAACAGTGGCGCTATGGTTCGCTCTTGGGCGCTCTTCTCTTGAAAATTTACAGGGATCAGCGAACTGAAGGGGATTCAAACCCTATCTTCCAGGTATGGCCTAAGGGTACCGTAAAGGCGGCTGAAATTTGAAGTTTCTTTGATGCAGCTTGGTGATTTGCAGTTTGAAGTTAAACAGCACCTGCAAACTTCCCAGGAAACGTTCACCGTGATTTCAGGAGTCCCGTCACACCGGCGGCATCACCATGATGTACGTGCAGAACAGGAGTCGCCGAGGGTAACGATACTGGGAGCTGCCATGCTTTGGGGTTACCTGCCAGGATAAATTTAAGACTGTCGAGGGTTAAACAACAGCAGAGCCTGATGCGTACGTGGTACCCAGAGTAATTTAAAGGTGCATCAAGTTCCTGGCCCCATAGCTGGCAATTTTCCCACACATACATTTCATAAGCTCAGGGTTTCCAGATAACTTTTACCATGATATAAAGAGACTTTTCAAGTGGAATTCTAAGCTGATTCTTGGGTAAGATAACTATTTTAGCAGGCACAGTTTCACTGTTCAATTGTACCAAGTCTTAGATTTGTCTGTAACCATGAATTAATTTGAAAGCTGTGCCTTCACTACCAATCCATGACATGTTTCAAAGTGCTGAGGAGTAAAGGGAAATACACCAAATCAGTTTAAAAACTACAGCTGTAGTACTATGGATTAATATTGCCAACAAGGTGGTAGTCGTTAGTATATTGGCAGGCTGACTTCACAGTGACAGATAGTATTTCTGCTCAATATTTTAAATTACATACTATTATGAAAAATACAAGGCAAATAGTAATTGGGACAAAACCAGAAAGCACGAAGCCTAATTCAAAAATTAGGTGAACAAGAAATAAAAAAGAATTTCACAGCTTACTCTTAACTGCAAATATTACATCATTTTATACAGTACTGTAAAACAATAGAAGTGGAAAGAATTCACATGGCCTAAAGACAGCATGTTTTTATTATTTGGATCCAGACATCAACACGGGGTTTCTGTCAAAACCTTCAGATACACAAATCAGTTGCATGTGTTCCAGATTAGTGTTCCATCTTAAATTAAAAAAAAAAAAAAAAACCACAAATATTTTTAAAATTGAATCAGAAGTTGTGTTTACTACCAGAGGTACTTTGTTTCCTAAGGAGTTCACATAAACAGTGCAGCTCCATTACCTTTTATTAGGTTTGCATGGCCAGATTTCAGTAGCAAGGGCACTACAGGGGTGCCCCTGTGAGAAGCTGCCAGAAGCTTCCCCTGTATCCCACAGAGCTGATGCCAGCCAGCTCCAAGATAGACCCACCAGGCAAGGCTGAGCATCATCAGCAATGGTGGCAGCACCTCTGGGTTAACAGATTTAATAAGGGAGAAACAGACCCTGAGCAACAGAAATTGCAGCCAGAGAGAGGAGTGAGAGGAACAGCTCTGCAGATGCCAAGCTCAGTGAGGAAAGAGGGGAAGCAGGTGCTACAGGCTCTGGAGCAGAGCAGCAGAGCAGCCCCTGGTGCAGACCATGGTGAGGCAGCTGTGCCCCTGCAGCCCAGGGAAGTCCATGGTGGAACAGATCCACCTGCAGCTCATGGAAGAACCCACACCAGAGCAGGTGGGTGCCTGTAGGAGGCTGTGACCCCACCTGGGGCCTGTGCTGGAGCACTCTTGGCAAGACCTGTAGAGAGAGGAGCCCACACTGCAACAGGTTTGCTGGCAGGATTTGTGACCCTGCAGGGGACCTACCTTGAAACAGGCGGTTCCTGAAGGGCTGCACTCCATGGAAGGGACCCACACTGGAGCAGTTCACGAAGAACTGCAGCTTCTGTGAAGGACCAACACTGGAGAAGCCAGTGGAGGACTGTCTCCTGGGAGGACCCCATGCTGAAGCAGAGGGAGAGTGTGAGGAGCCATCCCTTCAGGGAGGAAGGAGCAGCAGGGACAATGTAGTGGACTGCAACCCCCACTCACTCACACTCCCTGCACCACTGAAGAGGAGGAGGTAGAAAATTTGTGAATGGAATGGAGCCCAGGAAGGAGGAGGGTGGTGGGGAAGGTACTTTTAAGATTTAGGTTTAGTTCTCATTATCCCACTCTAATTTCATTGGTAATAAAATAAACTAATTTCTGAGTGGAGTCTGTTTTGCCCTTGACAGTAACTGCTGAGTAATCTCTCCTTGTCCTTGTCCAAACCCAGGAGCCTTTCCTTATATTCTCTCTCCCCTATCCAGATGAGGAGAGGAGTGACAGAGCAGTTCTGGCTCCTGCATTTTCTAGTAAAGTGTACTAAACAATTTGATTTTTTCATTTCAAGCCCCTGAGGTAATTTATTAGTAGCAGATAGCATCCTATAGCATAGCATATAGCTTTGGAGCCCACCTGCATATGTGTACATGGCAAGGCAATACAGGAAGCATTAAAATTATGGCATACATTTCCCTCCCCCTTAGAGTTCAAAACATCTGCACAGAGGATTAGAGAGGAGATGAGTAATATCACATCATACCAAACTGACTTAACCCAAAAACACCATTAAGCCTTCTTTCACAAAATTCAGTAGTTTTTAATCACAGTAGTATTCATGGGCCCAGTATTTGTATAAATTACAAGTTTACAGAGGCAAAGCAAACCCTACTACACAGACTGAGATATTTCCCATCCTCATTTGCTATTTGTACAGTAGGCAAGCACACAAACACTTGGAGATTTTGAAGTATTTCCAAACAGGAGACTGACCTTGCTATTGCTTCCAGCCAGAATACATTTCAACTCAGTTTGCCATATGTCAAGTGTTCATACAGCTGCCATGCGTTACACACCTCCACCATGTGCCTCAGGGGGAATTTATCTCCTTATCAGAATTGAAAGTTCTCTCATCACTGTATCTAAACTCAGCCTTTGATGATAAAATTTCCCCATGTTTCCTACATGCTACTGTAGCTCCAGACTTAACTATTAGTTAGCTCAGTGTAGATTATTTATATAATACCAAAAAAATAGTGGAAGAGGAGAAATAAGTCATTTCTTCTAGGTGTCACCAAGGAAAAGCTGGATAGCTGCCCTTGCTCTATACGGAATGGACCAATTCATAGGATCCAATCAAAGTCTCTCTCTTAAAGATCCTTTTAATGGAAAGAAAATAAAAAAGCATTCATAAATAACTAACTTTCTCAGTACGTACTTATCCTTTCAGCACAACTATTAGAAAGCAGAGAGCTGAAGCTTGAAATGGCCTACCCTAATCTAGGCATAGATCACAACATCCCACAAGAGTCAAAATGCCATCAGTAAAAGCATCTGTAAGCAGGTGCTAAACGACTACATTAACAAGATGCACTTGCTCACATGATTTATACATCAATGTAATACTGTATTGGAAAGTTCTAGGGCAGCTCAGGTCTGATACAGAGCTAGACAGGTTCCTGCTTTTCTGGAAAGTATTGTGGGGGCTTGGATCTTCAGAGCTGTGTTATGATCCCAGGATCTTCATCAATCCTCAGATACTTTCCACTTGCACGCTCCTTGAGTGCCCAGTCATGGAGGAGGCTGTAATCATAGTGCTCCTCATCCACTCGTTTCAGAAAGGCCAGTCCAGAAATGGCCTGCCACTCCCTGAGAGATGGGATACGAATTTCCTTTACATTCTCACTTCCTGGGACAAAGCCAAAGAACTTCCTTACATGCTGCATGGCATAGAGCCTGGAGTGCTGCTCTGTGGCCTCGTCAAAGAGCTCTTGCTCATTGTGGACATAGCTGCTCCAGTATCTGAAATGTAGAAAGCTGAGCGGGGAGAAACAGCCTGCCAGGCAGTAAGAAAGGAACACAGTGATGACTACCACAGCAATCAGAAGCCAGCCAGCCACCTTACCAAAGAAAAAAAAGAAAATAACTGTTAGAGCTGAAAATACTCAAAGTGATAACTTTTGAGCGCCAGAAAATCCATAGGATTATCTTTGCTTGCTTTTCCTAAATAATAGCATTAACAAGGTAGAAGCCTTGAAAGCATCTGTTACCACCAAACCCAGTCCATGCCTGCTGGAGGCAGGCATGAAGTAAAATCACTTGTTCCTTTTGTGTTCAAGCAAGTTCTGTTTTGTGTAGTTTTAAGAATGTTGCTTTCTCAGCTATTATTGTTATAAGATAGGCCATCCAAGTCCTAGACTATATTATCTTATAGGCTGTTTAAAAACAGTTTTCTCTGAAGTGATAACTTAATGCTTCCCAATTATTTATGCAGCATGCAAACTTTTGGAATTGAGTCTGATATAAACCCCAAGATTCTACATGGGTTTA
This sequence comes from Trochalopteron elliotii, assembly GCA_024734555.1. Lineage (NCBI taxonomy): Eukaryota > Metazoa > Chordata > Aves > Passeriformes > Leiothrichidae > Trochalopteron > Trochalopteron elliotii. Next base: position 9,150,395 of record JANPWX010000096.1, on the reverse strand, counting down.
CATGAAGCTCTCACAGCCTGGGCCTCTTAGTCATGTTTCTTCCACTTTAATGAATAAACTTCATACCTACCCTGGCTCTTGAACTTCCATTTGTCTTACTTGATATTACTTTTCAGGATACTGCACAAGGAAGAATGTATCCTCTGGTATCAGGCAACAAATGGGACAAGCAGATAGAGTTTATACACCTAAAGTTCAGTTCTACTTAAAAGAACAGGCTTCAAAACACACAGGTATCTTCTACTCAAGACAGAGGACATTAGTCTTGTTGCATCCTAACACTTTGCCTGCTGAATTAGCTTCACCTCTCATCATCAGGTTTACAGGCAACAGAAGCAACAGGAGTTACTCACTTGCGACTGGTATCGGAGCAGCAGAATCACTTCATCTCTTGCCCGGGTCAGCTCTGGAGGAACCAGCTGACTGCAGGGAAACGTGGCCAATACCCTACTGCGCTCACTAGCAGTTACATTAGGAGCAGCTCCATAGTAGTACACAGGGACATACTCGCTCACCGCACAGATATAATAGGAGCCATTTATCAAGGTGACTGCAAGCCATGTGACTGGAGCAACCAGTGCCCTCCCAGTGATGCTGCACAGGACAAAGCAGACCAGTTTGCATTTCAGCAACCTGTTTGATGAAGTCACCCTCTCAAAATGAGGCCTCTTGCCCATAACCAGCCTCCAAGTCTGGTTGTTCAGGGCATAGCCAACAATCAGAAGGATCAGTGCAGGCACTCCTAGGAAAGCCAGCCCGTAGATAAGGTTCTGTCCAACATGACAGGGACAGCTAAATGTGAAAAAAGAGAAAAGTTGCTGCCCACCAATTGTCAATATTGCAATTATTGCATTGGCAATTATGACCTCTTTGCCTTTTAGAAAAGTTAACCACTTTGGAGGGAAAGCCATTTTAGATCCTATTTGTTACCAGATTCTTTTGATTTAAGTCAGCACTAGCTTTTAGTTATATTTAACTAGTGTTAATGGCAGAACAGAATAAACACCAACAGCTTGACAAAAATACCACCAAACAACACCAAAAAACCCTGCTAGTCTTTCTCCTCCCACTAATTTTCACTGGCTTGTTTGCTAGCTTTAAGTATGCTTGCAGACATCCACTGATGTGTTTTAATTGATTCAGTAATTTATCTCAGCTGTTCTGGAAAATTGAGCTTTTAGGCTGTTGTGAGCTCTGCCAGCCCCTTCCTAATTGTGTGAAATTAACAATAAATTCCCCCTACCTTTTGGATGACATGCAGTGCCATCAAACTGATCGCTAACCTGTCAGGGCTAATTGCCAAGCTGTTTGCTAATCAACAGTAATTATCAGAAACATGGCATGAAACCAGGAAAAAAAAAAGGAGCCTTTCAGCTATTCTTTATAAAAGATCATCTGAACAAATCCTTAGTAAATGGACTGATTTTAAAAAAATATTAATGCTTCCACTTTAAAATAAACTTTTAAAATATTCCATAAGTGGCACAATGTTTAGAATCCCAGTGCTGTTTCTATTTGATGTCAGTTCTGGGGCAATTCATTGTCCAAACACTGGAGTCTGAGAAATAGTTAGCTGCTTGATTGTGAGGATTTGAGTGTTTCACCAGTAGGTGGCAAGAACCTGGCATGTCTCTTTTCCTGACGGTGCTGATCGTTTCCTTTGCAAAGTTGGTTGGGGTTTTTGGTTGTTTTTTGGTTTTGTTTTGTTTTGGTTTTGTTTTTTTTTTTTTTTTTGGGGGGGGGTTGTTGTTTGGGTTTTTGGGTTGGTTTGTTTGTTTGTTTTTGCATAATCTGCTATTCACTTCACAAAATGTCAAGCCAGCTGTTATGTATATAGCATGCTTGTGATTACAAGTTTTAAGATTTTCTGCAAGTATAGTCAGTCCTATTCCATGGACAGAGATAACTTTTTTCAATCAAGTGTTTCCACACCTGGCTTCTGGATATTGGGACATATGGCCTGGACTCTGAGCATCTCTCCCAAATCAAGCCTTAAGCAGGGATCTGAAAAACATTTCACTCTTGATGATTTTCTCTGGATCACACCTTTTCTATGGTCACGCTATCCAGTAGTTCTATGCATTGCATAACCTAGGCTGATCTGAATGTGCAAATATTTATGTTTAAGTACTGAAAAGTCTGACAGTCTGTCATATAAACATTCTTACCAAGAAAAGAAAAAAATGTTAGCCAGGACGTTTATGGGGAAATTTGCCTTCCTGTTACAGAAGTCTATCTCCAGCATGTGTGGACTTGGTTGTGTGATATAATAGTGTCTGCACAGCCTCCTCTCTCTCCTTGCAGAGGGGGTTGCTAATACTAAATTTGATCTCAAACAGCGGTTTTAGCACCCATGGTGTCTGCTTGGATGGCAGAGACACTCTCTCAGCTGTTTACACAGGGATGGCATGTTATACATGCCTTGCCTGTTCACTAGGCAGCACCCCGTCCCTCCAGTACACTGTTGGGATGGACACCTGCTTGTCTCATCCCCAGTCACCACCTGAGAAAGAGGGCCTTGCTGGTAACTGGCCCTCAAACAATGTTATGCTGCTACACAAAATTAAAAGCAGTACAGAATCATCCAGCAACACTTTGTCACAGCTTTTCTGCAACTTGTTAAGTTCTTAGTTGTTTGGGCAGAGTAACAGCACAATGAAATCCCAGAGCTGTCTGAACATTGCTGTTTTAAACCTTCATTTTCCTTCAGTATCACAGGATTTTCAGTAACTTTTTTTTGGTACTAATGACATTATATTTGAAAAGAAAAAAATCAGTGAAATAAACCTATCAGGCTATTACAAAATTATTTTATAAGAGTCTTCTGTTATGCCTCACTTCATTTTAAAATCTTTGATTCCTTCTGAGATTTCTTTTGGAGCCTGTGTCTTATTTTGTTTATAAGGGAGGAAGGCCCTCCCAAGCATCACTTGTTTACTCAAAAAACACATTAGATGTGAAACTGAAGTGGTATCCAACACTGAAATATTAATAGCCAGCCTAAGGCTGTTGAATGAGGCAATTTATACAATCAATACAACAACTTTGTACTTCTGCATTTTCATTCTTTAGCATTTGCTTTCATGCTCTGCCGTAAATGATCCTGCTGGGTCATCCTATTATGGAACAAATTACAGGGTTGGATCCAATTAAGAGCTTGGGTGGCACATCAGACCTTTAAGTACTTGCCTTTGCAGAGGAATCGAGGGTCCTGAGGTAGACATTTAGGCTCTTTATCCAATTCTCAGGAAGAGTTAGGACTGGATGCAATCCAAAATACCACTACCTGAGGTGACAGCTGGCTGGCCCTTGAGGCAAAAAGATGCTTGTAACTGACATCTGAGGCAAATAGGATCCATGAGCAAACCTTAGTCATGGTTTTGATTTTCATATTGCAGCACTCTGTCAGCTTGAACTCACTGCCAGTAACCTCACTTATGAGAAGGAGAGATTTTTATATTATTTTTAAGGAGTGAGAATCCTTTGTCATTTCTTTTAAAACATGGTTATTGGAATACAGATTTCACCTTCCCATACACAGCAGTTTTTATTCTCCTTGTTATTGAAATAAAGCAACCATGGCAGAATAGAGAGGTTGGTTTCAGCTCCCTTCTCCACCTGATCTAGTAAAAACTCACTCACTCATCTCTTTCTTCCAAAAGCTCAGTTATTATTAGTGATGAGATGCGACTATGCTGCAAAGAAACTGTGTTCTCCAGCTTTCCTGCCATAGTTCTGCCAGTTGCACTTAGTTTCACCACAGAAAGTATTTTGATATTTATTGGATCAAAAAAAAGACCAGGATTTTGTTATCTAATGGCCAGGGAAAGGCAGGGAGGATGAGGGAAGTGATCTTCTATTTTCCATCTGAAGTTTGGAGGAGGAGACTGAATCCTGGTCTCTCTGGTCCTGCACACATTCTCATCACTAAGTTAGCAGTCAAAAGACCAATGTTCTGTGGCTCCTCTAGCTGCATTTTGAGTTCTATTTTGCATGGATGTCAAGCCCACCTGTGCATGTTAGAAAGCATGGTATGGAAGTATCTGCATGACAGATTTCCTGTGGGACTAGAGGGATGCACTGCCCATGTCCTGTGATCTGCTAGGTGCAGATGCAGGCTATCAAGTCATTTCCATTGTGTCTTTGGCCCTTGGAGAAGTTCCTGTCCCCGTAACCAGGACAAGCACTGATGAAAAAAAAGAATAGGATTTATGTTAAGGGAAGAATAGAAATCTGTTAATGATTTTTTTGAAAACTTACATATTTCGCTTCAGAATTCAGCTGTGCTTTATAAGCAAATTTATGAGATTTTAGGTTTCTGTAGAGAGCAGAAAGAAGGCACTTAAATCTCAAAATACTCTCTTGAGAAACATAACCTAACCAAGGAAGTTTCAGCAGGTCAAACAGAGAATGCTTCCCAGGCAGGGCACTACAGCAGTGACAGAAATAACATTGCTTTATTTGGAAACATGGTCAGAGCAGCAGCCACACTGGACTTTTAGTAAAAGCACTCATGTGTGATATGAGAAACCTGTGTTCAAGTTCTTTTTTTCACATAGCTTCAAACCGTCAACACCTACATTCTTGTGATTTGAAAGAATTCTGTTTTCTGTTAGAGAAAATTTAATGCAAGGTCTATCCATCTGGAAAATGGAGAGCAAACAGAAGCTTGACTCTATGTTTTACTAATTTGGACACCTGCTTTTTGTGGTTAATGCATTCTTGGTTTGTCTCAAAGAATTTTTTTTTTCAGGTTTTCTAATTAGACAATATATAATTTATTATTTACCACTATGTTGCACTTATCATGTACTTACCTCTACGGGTATCAGCTTTCCCATAATAGCCAGTCCATTGCAAGAGACAGGGTGCTGGCGCATGCTTTTATTTGTGCTTTTGAGCTTCAGGATATATTTTGTGATTGGTTTTTTGTTTCTTGGTTTGATGGGAATGAAGAGAACTGATGTAGCCTAATGCTCAAGCACTGTGAAGACTGACCTTGGGGCTGAAGGCTAAGTTTCTCTCCTGAAAAACAGGACAGAAAGGGAGGTGGAGGGTGATTCTAACTTTCTCACTATTCCAATTGCCTTGAATTACTTCCAAGAAGTATATGTTCAGGATTAAAACAGGTGCCAGATTTGTGCCTATCCCTACTCTTTTCACAGGGCCGCAAGACAGTCCACCAAGGACTTGTTTCCCTCACCGGGGTCATTGAATCCCCAGTTTATTTGGACACACCATTTCAGCTTCATTTTCTCAATAATGTGCAAACCTTTAGAAATGTAGTACATTCTGCTCAATACATAACAATATATGCATGAATTAATTTGTGTAAACATGGGCATGTATGTATTTTTCAAAGGATGTTGATGAGTCCTTGCCATGCATTGCACTGTCTGCTGCACAGGCTTCCCTCATGATTATGGTATTAATAATGCAGGCTGAAGTAATTAATTCATATATATTCTGAACCAGATAAATAAGATTGCAGTCATTTATGAGTAGTCTTAAGTGCTTTGTGGAGGGCTCACTGAAATTAAATTATGCTAATTATAATCTTTTACAGGGTGATTTTTTAAAATGTAATGCAGTACACTTTTTTGTGGAATATGGAATTACTCTTGCAATGTGAGGCATATTTGGTGCTTGTCGCCAATTGAAGACAAACAGAGAAACAAACCCATCTTAGACTCAATTTAGAAATGCAAGTAACTATCTAGAGAATTGTAATGCCTGGCTTTTAAAATTTGTTTACATTTAGATATGAGAAGTACCTACAATAGTTTTGTTTATAAAATGCAATAGGGTTTTACAGGGTCAGAAGAGGACCTGAAATAAAAAAAGGAAGAGGCTATTACATGGTAAAATTGTCAATACAAGTTCATTCTGTGTAAAATAAAAGCAGTTAGGATGACAGAGCTTTACACAGAAAAAGCTGAAAATCTTTTTATCTGTCTTATTTTTCCTTGTTGAATTGTGTCATGACTTTAAACAACCATTTTTTAAAGTAAACTAATCTTCCTTTTCCCAAATTAATCACAACTGAATGCTTTTTGTGTATCTGTAGTAGTAAATAACTGTAATTTTACTCTATCACTGGATCTGTTTGTTAATAGAAAATTAATAACCGCATGACATTCAGAGGAGGCCGTATATTTTTACTTCTTTTCCTGAGAAGACTCAGTTGGAACGTATGTGCAGGTAAGTCCTATAAGGATGAGTATACTATGTGATTAATTTCTAAATTCACCAGTGACTATAGTCAAAGTTCATTGCAAATCAAAGGTACCATGTAGGCCAAATTTACCACAGGGGAAAGCAGAAGAACTAAGCCTGGATGTTCATTGCAAGAAATAAGGGCTATAACAGGTTAAGAATGACAGAATGCCCCCAAGGAACATTGTTAGTGAAAGTGCCATTTGAACAAGCTGGCAGCTGTACAGGTACAGAATTTATTCCTCTGAGAAGATGAGTTCTCTCAATCTGCCCTGGCAGCTTTACACAAACATGGTGGTAGCAGTGCCTTAAAAGCCACACTTCCCCAGCTTAGGCAGACATTTACTCACCAGACTACAGCAGTCAGAGTTGGCAGAAGACTGTAGCTTCTTTAGATTGAAAACAATCAATTTTTATTTCCCTTGTACAGCAGTATCTTGCAATGTGTTTTTATTCTTCAGAGCAGAAGGTTTTGTTAGCTCTCCAAACACCAAAGGCTAATACACACAACAGAATAAATTTACTGTCCCCAAAAATGTAAGACCTGTCTTGTTTACTTCCCATTCTGTTAGCCATGTATTTGATTACAAACCATTCCCATGGACAGAGTGATTATTTATGTTGTGTACAGTGGCAGATCTACTGCCAGTCAAATTCCTCCCAAAGGGCTCAGTGCACACAGAGGAGGAGCATCAGCAGCATTACAGACTGCAGCAAACACATCTCATGCAAAAGACAGAAGAGCAGAGAGGAGAAAAGAGAAGAGAAAGAGGATTGAGAGAAAACTATGCTGCTTGAGGAAGAAAATATGTAAACTGACAATCAAATACATCAGGAGTTATACAAGCAACATGTCTCGGTCACCAGGAAGAAAGCAGGAGAACCACAAAATAGTAAGACATTTTTGTAATGTTTTATTAAAATTGTGCATGGAGTAAGAATAACCTATTATTTTATCGATGCATTTTATACACTCCTATTTCTGAACAATTTGAAAGTACTGAAAGGATAGGGATAAGATTGGTGGGACAAGAACAGAGCTGCTGGCAGCATTTTTGGCTACTATTCCTAATGCTGGGATTCTGTGCAGGCTTGGGAAAGAGGGGCACAAAGTTTCTGAGACTGCAATCTGTTCAGAAGCAGAAGTCTAAGTGCTTCAAGTGTTTATGGTCTAAGATATAAATGCCACGTAAGTTTATGTACATCTGTGGTTAGGTAGTCATTCAACAGAACACAGAGAGAAGGAGATCTCTGTTCTGTATTTGAATGGTTTAATTCCACACAAACCTTTCTTTGGGAGTTTAGAGCCTTAGGGCTTCCTGTATGGTGAATTTTTACAGGAACTGGGCAGTGGAAAAATTCCAGAGTGCTTTAAGACAATGTTCTATCAATTTCTGAAAAGAAGACAGAGGTTTCCACTGAAAAAAAAATGGAAAGAGTATAATATAATTACAGTTAATGTACCTAAGTTTATGGTCATAAAGTATTCCAGTGGATTGTAAGTGTGGCTGATAAATTTGATTACATTGATATGTTATGCTTAAGTTTCTCTGAGGTAATTTTCTTGTTGCAACAGAGACTTTTTGCTGAACAATAATAACAAAACAATACAGGACCTGTATGACATCCATTTACTCTGTTGAAAACTTGTTACTGAGAATTTGGCCAAGAGTACAATATTATTTTAAACAGGAGTTATCACTAAAATTAGTTTGAAAAATTGTTCTGCTTAAGATTTTGAACGGTGACTTATTAAAACAAGAACACTTATTAAACTTCAAATTTCTGATGCAAAGGAAGCAAGAAGAAATCTTTCCACCAAGCAGTTCTTACTTTGCTACTGTGATTTGTTCTATTGTTTTTATTGGTATTCATTATTATTTTTCCACAGGCTAGAGACAAAAAGAAGCTCTGGTCTGATCACATGCCACAGGGCTGTAGCACTTCCTTTAACTCCTATTCAAGAAGTTTAGTAAGGGTCAACCTAATCTCTCACTTAAAGGCCAGTTGCTACTCCTGCTAAATACAGAGTTCTGCAGTGCATGGATGTGATCTGACAGGGCAGGGAGAGAAAGAAACTCTCCTCCAAATTGTTGCATAGCTGAAGACCCCACAGTAGTGCTTGTGACAGGATCAGTGCAGACATGTTACTTTGGCATCTTCAGATGTTACCTTGGCTGCAATCCTTACCATCCCCTTTGTATTGTTATTCTTTACACTTGTGCTGAAATGTAGTAATTTTTTCATTATTCTGATCTAAATTTTTACCTACTTTTTACATTTTTTGAAGAAAGCAGATAATGATTTGAATCAGATCAACCTTACCTTTGTGCACTGTTGTGCCTACTGCAAAAGGTTTAATAGCTCACTGCCTCTTTTTCTGCCACTGTTTTTTATTATTCTTGGATGGCACTTGACAGCATTTGTCAATCCAGCATACATACACTCAAGATGCAAGAATTACTAATGATAGTAACTCTGAGTATACCAAGAAATGGTACTTCTGAGAAGCAAAATCAGGTGAGGATCAGTATAGATTCTGTCTTGCTTGAAATGTGGATTTCAGTGATTATGCATCCATGGACAAAAGTTTCTTTATTAATTAAAATGTTATTTTTGCTTGCTTTTAATGAGCAGTAGCTCAAAAACATGGAAAAGTTGGATTTTAGTTCGCTTCATTTTCGATTTTCATATTTTCTGACAGAGCAGAGAACTGTTTGTACTCACATATGGGGCTTTGGTAGCCCAGCTATGCAAGGACTATGAAAAAGATGAAGATGTCAATGCCTATTTAGATAGAATGTAAGTACTGCTTTAAATGTTCAGTTTTATCAATAATGCTATTTGTTTACATGTATATTACCTTTCAGCTTTTTGTTTGTTAACTCACAAGTTCCAGCATTCTGTCTCTGGTTACAGAGAAGACAAGGAAAAGGTTCAATATTCTGTCAACAGAAACAACACTAATTTGTGAATTAAGATCAACAATTAGCTTTTTAATTCTCTGAGGAAAAGTGTAAGGATTGTTTTCATAGATTACGCTTGTTCCTTGCTTATCCTTTAGTTATGCTAATTAGTAATATAATCTTCTAAATTTCATATCCTATATCCCTCACTGGGTTAGGGGCAAATGAGCCTCTCACCTTTAAAAGACCATACAGCAATGAGTGAGATAGCACAAAAAGTCAATGAAGGTGGATTTTACATTGATAACCTCCTTGGAAAATGAAGATCCAGTGTTTACAAACTCTGTCATCCTGACTGAGCTTCCTAGGCATTACTACCATAAAAATAATGATATAATGGAAAATCAGCAAGAACCAACTTTTTAGCTGGTTAACAAGAACATATAGTAAAGCCTTTGGCAGAACAGTAGGGCTTATATTTCTGGGCAAAGTGGACATGCAAAATGTATTTACCTCAGTCACAGTGGACAGAATACCCTGACCACTTCACTGTTAACCTGAAAGTTTGCAAACTATCTGTAGTCCAATAACTATCCATGAGAGTAAATTTAAAAAAAATCACTGTTAGGGGAAAAAATAATCATTGTTAGGGAAGAAGAAAAGTAATTTATTCACAAACTTATAAGGGATAACATCCCTCAGATACTTTTTGTATTCATCTCTCATTCAGCTCTGGTGAAAATCATACATTTAAAAAGTGCACAGGCTTCTTCAATGATGCCATAGTAGAAATTACTAGAGAGCAGTTTTGGAAGATGTGGATACAGATTGTACTCCTTATGTTTTCATTATTGCAGTTGTTCCTATAAAATCTTTTTGTTTTGAGGAAGACTTGATATAACAATGACAGGTTTCATTAAAACAATGTACTCTTTACTTCTGTGATTTTGAAACAGCCCAGCTTCACAAAGAAACCTCACATCTCAGCCGACCTGTGACAGGTGGGGACAGTGTACTTATCTCTCTCTGTGTACATATATAGTCTGTAGTGAGAAGGATGTTTGTCACTGTACAGTTGCCAAGTAGCTGCGTACCAGTCTGATATTAATTTGACTTTGCAAATCTAAGGCATAAAAGTTGAAATGTATCTAAGTAGTCTCATATGTCACTAATACATACCTTGCTAAATGATGAAGGCACATTTGCCAATGTTATTGATATTGATACTGAGGCAATAGATAAATATTTAATTGTTTCTAGACACATGACATACTGCAATTTTAATCTTCACGCTGCCAAACCCACTTTTTAGTCTTGTCATTAGCTCACTGTTTGTCTTCTAGCCAAAGATGTTGTAAACAAACCCATAAGAAACTCCACTGAGTTCAGGCTGCTTCACTGAGGGTCTAGGGCCTCCGACAAACAGATACTTCCAACGTCCACATAACTGGGAATGAAAAATTTCCTGAAAACATTTTTGAGCTGAGTACCCAGTCTTATAGAACATTTGTGTCGATCTCTTTCCATTATTCAAAAAATGTTTGGAGTCACAGCTGTTTTGCACACTAAGTAGTTATTGACCTTTGTTAATGTGCCAGAGCTAGGAATGAATATTTGTTTTATAAAAAATCCGTTATCTTCATCCCTTTTTCATTTGTGTTTTTCTAAAAAAATAATATTTTAAATACAAAAAGGAGGTGGTGGTGTACCAAAACTCTGCATTTGTTGCGGTAATGAGTGACGCAGGGACCCCAGGCGGGTGCAAAGCAGTGCTCCTTATTGCCAAAAACCTGACCTTTTACACAGTTAGCCAGTTTTCAGTTTACATGGTTTTAAGACAAAACAATTACAAGTCAACCAACCATGACACACCACAATGTGGACATGATGTGGACACATGGCAGTCACGCAGCATGTCTGTCACGTCTGTCATGTCTGTCACATCTCTCATGTCCCTCGTGTCTTTCCTACCCCTATTCCAGCTGAGTCACTCTTCCATGGTTCCCTTCCATTTAGCCCAAGTAACAGGCCAGAGCCACGTTACAATGCCTTCCCTTTATAAAGCCTCACCTATTGGTAACGTGTGTTAACTAAAAGCTTCTGGATTTCTTTTTGTCAACTAGTTAGAAGAAGGGAGATAACATGTTAGAAAAAAAAAGACAAAGAGGTAATTGTGAAGGAAGAGTGAAAATGAGGTGAAAATGTAAGGGGAGAAAGTGAAAGACATCAGGTGTGAGTGCATTTCCACCTGAATGTTGCAATGAGAGTGCCCAGGATTGGGTCTATATGTATAGATGATGTACAAACTGCATACACAATTCATATCATCCTTGCCAGGAGCATCATGCTTAAAGAAGTACAATTTCTTAAATGCCTACAAGAACAGAAATCCCTGCTTTTTTTTTTTTAATGCTGCAAAATGTGATAGAAAGAAGAATGTAGACCAGCAAAATGTGTTGACATTAAGGCCACTCAGTTTAGATCATGCAGCTGTTTTGCTGAGGAAGTGCATTAGGGACGCATTAGGGAGATGGCAGATGGAAAGAAGTTCCCCATTTTAAATCTTGCCTTTCCTTGTTTCCTCCTTAGGGGATACAGCATTGGCATAAGGCTGATTGATGACTTTTTGGCTCGTTCGGCTGTGAAAAAGTGCCGTAGTTACTCTGAAACTGCAGACATGATTGCACAGGTAAATAAGATTTGCATTTTCTAAACCATCATGAGATTCAGTGGTCTTAGCTTAGAATCATATATTCCCTTCCTTTTTTCCTCTTCCTAGTAGCATAAGTCTTAACCGTCTCATACAGATGTTAAACTTCAATATTTTTACTTCTGTCATTTGACTCTTCTCATCATCACCATAATTATCTTAGATATCTTTTTACTTTAAAATGGTAATATTAAGAATAAGCTGCTGGATTTTCTGCAGAAAGAAAAATCTCTGTGATAGCAAAGAAGTACTGTAAGAAAGGAAAATGAGAGGAACATTTTCCTGACTACCCACAAATCTAATAATAAAATCAAAAAGATAAAATCAGTGCATGTACCTTCACCCATTTATGGAAATTTCCCTTTTATTGAGTAGCTGTTCACACGTCTGTCAGACAAGAAAGACTCAGGTTTTTAAAGATGTACTTTTGCCCCATTTGGCAAGTTAGAATTCCAGGGAATTTCAAAGAGAAATTTAAGTAATAATGATACATTAAAAAATTCCTCATGGTAAGCAGTTGAGCTGTGGTAGACAATCCATTGGAAATGGTGAAGAGAGCTGAATGAAACTGATGAGACAAGCAGCATCTCAATCACTGTTTTAAAATACACTGTCTCATTTAAAAAAATGATACCAGGCTGCAAAATCACTTTTTTGTTCACTTTTACATTCTTCTTCAGGTGGTATCGGTACTTTATTTTCAGATATATGTCAGACACCTGGTTTTCTGGGTCTTATTCCCCATAGTTCCCTTCTTTATAAATGCATTATTACAGTTGAACCATCATTAAGTACAGGGTATTCAACAGCAAAGTACAGTGAGAAATTAACAATAGAAAAAGACATTATTTCTCTGCAGCTTGTACTTCCAACGAGACTTATTAAGAGAAGTAAAAAATTACTTGGAAAGATTGGAACAAACATTAAAGCACACACTGTCCCTTTGAAAGACTATTTTTAGCGAACTAAATGGAGTTCTGTAGTAGGAGTATAACATTTCCGAGGCAAAAATGTGATATGGACAACGTTTTCACATTTCTTTGGCAAAACAATTTTTAAACAATCTTAAGCACATTTGTCTGAGACACATACCAACAAAACATGTGTAAAGTGACCCAGTAAGTAACTCCATATACTCTATTAAAAGTTTTTTGTTCAGGATCATGAAGCTGCTTACATGACCTCCTTAACTCTTCAGCAGGAGTGTTCCCAGCCAGGAGAAAGTGATTAAATACTTAACTGCAGAGGTATAAATCTGTTTGACAATGAGTAAAATCAGTTCAAAGTTAAAGTAATTATACAGTTAAGCAATTAAAGTAGTTAGAGCCAAACCTCCTGTTAACATAGCTGTTATCCTGCAGTTCTTTGGGAAACAAAGAAGTCTGTAAAATCAGGCTGTGGGTGTTCCCTGTGGAAATGGAAAGAGATGAAGCAAAAGAAAAAAAAAAAAACACCATAAAATAGGGACTACAAAGCCAGCTTCCCAGATTAAGAAATAAATATCAGAGGAAAGGTGCACCTAAGGCAGTGACTGGGAGCTTAAAACTTCCACCACTAGTTCAGATGGCAAAGCCTGGCTTTCCTGCTACCTTATAGTGGCCTGGAAAAGAGCCAACAGGTTTTGATGAGGAGCCAAAGTGGGCCCTTCTGCACTGAGTTCCCATGGTATTCCCATGGTGGGCACATGCTTCTGTGACTTGGCATGGTTACAGTTGGGATTGAATTAAAAAAGAGATGAAACAGGGTATGTAAAAATAAGCTTTCTGGCAAATAGGGGTAAAAAAATGGAAACCAATTGAGGAATGACAGTAAGAGCAAAGCCCAGCTGAAGAAGTAGTGTCCAAGATGAGATTCAGAATTTGGATCTGAGTATAACTGAGAATTACTTTTGAAATTAGGTTGATGATTTTTCTCTACAATCCTGCAAAATCAAAATTTTAATTCAATTTCTCCTCAAAGGACCTTGATGTAATTGATCTGATCAAATGAGTCGCAAAAAACATCTTCTGGTTTTAGATCTAACATTTATACTATCTTCTCTAGCACCAGGAGGTGTTTGTGTGTGCCAGAGGTGGAAGCAGCCTGACCACACCCTCTGGTCCACAGCAAGCTGGTGCTGGCTCACAGGTTCCACTGCTGGATTAAACAGTGCTGTGCCTAAGGATAGATCTGTTCCTGAAAAGCAGTGGCTGCAGAGATGGGCTTTATTGTGTACACCCAATACTCCGTGAATGCAGGGAATTAACATCTCTAGAGCTCTTTAAAGAGAGCTCCCTGGGGGGGATAGTCCCTGTATATTGACTTATGGCCAGTTTGAAGGTCTGACAGAAGCTGGCAGAATTTCTGAATCTGGTAAATGTTGGTTTTCAGATCTCAGCAGGGAGAGGGAAATGCATAAGCGTATTTCTGTGCTAATTAATACAGTCTACTGTGGTAGACAGTAAACAGAACATTGAAATGCTGCACTGTGGAGAGTAAAAAAAAGTTCAGAAGAGATGTTTGGAATCGGCAACAGATGGCAAGACCTTTAATATATCTTCCTCTTTCCAAACACTGACTGGAAAATACTAAGAATGAAAAGTATGCTAGCAGAATTATTATTTTGGCTGCCTTTCCCTTTTTAAGTAGATTAATTCTGGTCCTTCATTAATCTTGCTATTATGTTGTCTGAAATCATGATTTTAATTTTTTTTACAGTCTGTACTTACTTGGCGTCATGACTTATGCATAAAAAGTTTGGTAGTGAAAAGTCCCCAGTAGTATGTAGAGGGACTGGTAAGTTAGTGGCTTCCTAAATATTTCAGTAATTCTAGACTGTGTTTGAGCACCATCAAAATGTTAATGATTCTTGTTCTTGCTGCTTGAGAGGGATGGAATGACACTTTGAAAAAGAGCAGTGATACATTTTTAATTCAGACTGCATAGATCTCATTTTCCCATTAAGGAATATATAATGTCATAGAGTTGCAAATAACATTTTCGAAAGTGAGATTTTGCTTTATATGGACGTCATTTTGGTGGGAACCCTATGTACGTGTCTAAACAGATCTTCTTTTTTCTTCCATTTCATAGATAAAACCAAGACAGATTTATGGGGTGCAAGTTTTAAACCACCTCATTCATTTTACTTTCTAGTCTTTTGGAGTCACAAAGAATGAAAAGACCTTTGTTTTATCCTCTGAGAAGCTGTAAATGGTAGTTTTAAAGCAGTTGCTGTCCAGTCATAGCCTGGTTTTAAGAAAAAAATCATTTATATTCACTGAATTGCTTATCTATGCACTTAAGTTATTGTTCCTGCCAAGACATTTTCACTTCATAGCCTTGCAATTTGGCCTTAATTTGGTGCTCCATTGCAAACCAGCTACTTCTTTTACATAATTTCTGTGCAAGTTCTCTTTTACACGGGAATTCTTAACAATAGAATTTGGACATATTCATCATACCACAATACAAAGTACAGCTGAAACTAAATTGAGAGCATATGAGGGCTTAGCATGGTTAAAAGTCTTTATTCATATAACAAAGACTTCAAGTTTGGTGGAGCAGCAGATGTGTAGTGGAAGAAGAGCTAAGAGAATTTTAATGACTAAACTGAGGGACAGAGCACAGAGAATTAAACAGAAGTTTCCTGTTTTCTTATATAGTCATATTTTGATGGGTATCAGAATTAATGCAAAATCTAAATTTTCCAGCAGAAAATGTTGATCTTACTGTTTGGTTTTATTTTGGGGGTGTTTTTCTCTCTCTCCAGTTTGTTTTGGACAGTGTTGACAATAGTCTGCCTCTTTCTGAGCTGCCATGGTAGCTGCTGAATTCAGGGACAATGTTGATAGAAAGAAGCTTTTGCAATAGCCCCTTGAAGGACTAAGTTAAATTTGGCAAACCCACATTCCAGTTGAAAACTTAGGGTCAAACTGGCTGTTATTTCAGTCTGTTTTAACAGAAGTATTCTAGGATCCACATGGAAATTGCATTAAGTCGCAGGCGTTTTGGTAAGACGAGAGTCACACAGCCCTGGGAAGGAGGAACAGTGAGAGATGGGCTCCTACCAGGAACACATTGCAGCACAGTGTTCAGCAGCTGCTCTTGGGGGTGGAGACACTCTCGACATGAGTTACCTGCAAACATGAAGCAGGCAAGGGAGAGGAGAGGGAAATTCCCCTGGATTTGCACCTCCATAAGAAAGCAGAAGAGAGGGCTGGGAAGTGCTGCCATTTCAGATGGCCCAGGCTACTCAGGCACAGAGCCCTAAGCTTTCTGCTGAGGGAAAAGAGGATACCAGAAGTTCTAAGTGGGATCACTCTGTCCTCTTACCCTTCCCTCTACCAGCTATGCTTTTGTCACTGTGTCACAGCTATTATATCACACTGGAGGCCTTATCTTTACATCAACCCACTTGGTGCCCATAGTTCTTTGATCAACTCATTAACCTACTTGCTGTCTTCCCCACTGCATCCCTACTCACTTTGATTTTCTGAGGAAGGAGGTTGGAGGGACAGTTTTGGAAAGGGAAGTTTGGCCCAGGCAGCAGGGCTGTCCTGTTAGGGGGTGTGTTGTCTCCCCTTGTATGCAGGAAGGTGAAATGGGGCTGGACAGAAGATGTTGTGGCAGTTCTTGTAAGGACAGATAAAACCAGACAAATAAGGGTCATATAGCCTGGAAGTAGGTAGATGCTATACCAGGAGAGGATCCTGGGGAGAAAATGGTTGGTGTATGTGCCAGGCAGAGTGTCAGACATCTGCTGTTGTGACTTTCATTTTGGCAGTGTTGCATCTGTGCTTTCAGCTGCAGCAGGCTCATTTAAGCACATAACATGTAAGTGTGCTGCTAAGTGGATCATCTGGAATAAAAGAACTTTAAAACATTGTCTCAAAGGTCACAAGTTCTTGAAAACATAAGGAGAAATTTTTAAACAGAGAGTTGAATTAGCTCTTGTGTTTTATTTCATAAAGCATAATGGTCTGTATATAGATGCTTTTACTTGCTGAAGAAGCCCAATGAGTATGAGAACAGCTGGGCAGAATACCCTGGTTTGTTGAGACAGGCATGATTCAAGCACTATGATTCTTGGTAGACTCAGAGAGACTGGCAATAAAATGCTGCACAAAAGCCTGCCCAGCTACCCCAGGGAAAGTAACTTTGTTATCCTTTCATACAGCCTTTGTGAATACTCTGAACACCCTAAGAGCCATGTGATGAATTCCAAGTGGGTGAGGTAAAGCACAGGGCTCTGGGGTGAAACACATTTGTCAGAGGCACTGAGGTGAGTTGCCTCACCTGCTGGTTCCTCTTGCTCCAGACACTATGATTTCCTAGGATATTCAAAAAAATGGAATTCAGTCTTCTGCAAAAATATTTTCTTGGCTTAAAATGTGGAATTTCCTTCCAGGCCCTCTGTTGTACATTGGCTGCAGGCCCAGAAACAACAGTATTACATAGCACTACAGGCTGCAACCAGTGCCTGAAACTCACTCAAAATCAGAACTTTATATCCATACAAAGAGCGAGTGTAGCCTGAGAGAAGATAATAGGCAGATGCTCTACAGAGGCAAAATATTCAAAACCAGAGAAGCCTCAAGGGATCACTGGTGCCTCAAAACAAGGCTGTACCTTCAACTGGCCTGGAAATGATCTGAACAAAAACCCTTTACTTTCTGTGGGCTGTCAGAAAGCCACACATATCTTGTTATTATATTCATACACTTTAAATTACTTTACTTGTTCATAGTCTCTTGATCTACATAAGAGAAGCATACTATAGCACATTTTACATAGCATATTGTTAAAACCCTCTTGTAGAAGACATTATTCATTTCTTTGTGCTGTCAGCTCTGGATGCTGAGCCAATGACATGAACCCTGGCTGCTGTGCAGTACTGCAGCTTTTTCACTCATGTAGAGAAATAATTTCATTCCATCCTTTTGGAGCAAGTATCTAACTGGGAGGAAACATGATGAAGAAGAAAGAGGCCATTATGAAAAAATACAGAGATGAAGCCAGCTAGAAGTATGCCATATTAACAAGATGTAAAAAATATACTGAAAATATACTTAGTCTATGGTATTTCCCTTCTGTCTGACAGGTCCAGCATTGTCTCTCTTTCCTCACTGATTCCTTTCTGGCCTTCTTCAACTAGCCTGTGAATCGTGCTATAATGCTGTTTGCTGCTGCTGAAAGAGTAGAGCTGGGAAGCATCTTCCCATGCCTGGAAAGCTGGCAGGGAAATGGGTTCTGGTTCCTTGTTTTCAAAAAAGCACTTCAGGTTTCTCTCGCTCAGCTTGGTGGCATACAGCTGGAAAATCTGCTCCAGTTGCTCCTTCTCCGTCCCCTCGTACACTCTCCAAAACATCAGCTGGAGGTGGCTGACTTTTGACTGGCAGCTGGCACAGCAAGTGGTTAGCAGGGAGAGGAGAGCTGTGGTAACTATCACACACCAGCCTAAAATCTGAGAAGGCAAAAGAAATCAGTTTCAGGTTAAAAAGACTCAAGTGAAAATGCAGCTTG
>JANPWX010000096.1:9071131-9127112 GCA_024734555.1 Trochalopteron elliotii | reverse complement strand
TGGGTTTGCTTTCTTTTTTTCTTCTTTAGAACAATCTCCATTCAGGAAGAAACGGAGGTTCTTAAGGTTATCTTATCTTATTTACCCCACCACCAGGGGGGACCCCTGAAGAAATATGGAACAGCTGAAACTGAACCAAAAGATCGATTGATTGTATTTTGCAAGGCTGCCAGAACATTGTTCACATGAAGCCAACAGTTTTAACCTAACATCTGACATCAGCATCTTCCACAGATAAATCACAGCAGCAGTACAATCTGGATAATGCTCTTTGTTGATAATTTCTCTTACCTGGGACTGTGCTTGAAGTGTTCTTTTCAGTTCATCACTCTCTGAAAAGGGCAGGGAGCTCTTGTCACAGGCTACCTTGTGGAGCTCTTCAAAACACTTTTCCGTTTTGCTGTGGCAAACTGCGTTTAAGTAAGCAGGATTTTTCAAGCCACTCATGGCACATTCGTAAAAAGTCCCGTTGAGCAAAGCCACAGAAAGCCACATCACTGGGGCTACCAGAGCATTTAAAGTGATTTGTCCAAAGACGTAAAAGAAATGGCAGACATTCCCTCTGGGGAATATTTTCCTGGGATTCACCCAGCAGCCTGTAAAGAGTTTCCAGGTTTTGGTGTTCAAGAAGTATCCAATAACTAGCAAAACAAGAGCTGGCGAGAAGAGAAATACCAAACCGTACCTGAAGTTTTCATTACTGCACGGGCATCTGAAAGCAACAAGAGAAAACACGCGTTCACCTCCCATTGTCAGCAGCGCCATGAAACTGTAACCTATAGCGGTTTTCCGGTTCATAAAGAACTTCAGGATGGTTTGGAAAGCATCCATGTCTGATACGCACTAAGGAGGTGAAAACCAAGACAGTTTCTCCCCGTCGGCAGGGAGTGCAGCAGGGCAGAGCTCTCCCGAGGAGGAGCAGCCCGCCGCTCTCCCGCCTGCCCACGCCCAGCCGAGATAGCGCCGTGATGTCACTGCCTGGAGAACGGCACTCGCTGCTGGGCAGATGCTGCACATCTGCGGTAGCATTCACCCGTAGTGGAAGGAAAGCAAGCAGTGCTCTGTGTAATCAAATAAATCTGCAGTCTTGGAAGTCTTGCTCTGGTGGGCTGTTTGTTTTCTGAAGTGACTGCAGATATAGATCAGAGTAAAAGAAACAACAAACCAACAACAAAAAAACCCGCCCACTCGGTCTGCTGCAGGAGATCTTGAGTTGTGATTGTAAAAGTTGCTGGTGAGGTAGTGAATGACCTAATATAAATGCTAATGATCCCAAGGGAGTATGACATGACTGAAAGCAGACTGAAAGCAGACGAGTGATAACAGTAAGGCCACTTTGTGTGGGGTTGTAAATGTAGGAACATCAAAGAAGAACAGCTCTCTGCTGTGTTTTCCTGGAGCAGCACACAGCTCTAGATTTGCTCAAGCTGATCACAGAAGAGACAAGTGTACCTTGATTTCTAGCCTTTCTGGCTCTCCCTGCTTTTTTTCCTGGGCTAAAATTGGTCTAGGGGATGCTGCTTTCTAAAGTTTCACCTCTGGTTTGCACGCAGCGCATTTAAGCAGCAGAGTTTCATTCTTTTGCAGGTTGCTTTCAAGATGTACCTTGGGGTCACCCCCAGTGTGAGCTGCAGTAGTGCCACAGGGAATGAATTCTCCTTAATCCTGGACAAAAACCCACTAGTGGACTTTGTAGAGGAGCTGCCAGCGGAACGAGCATCGCTTTGCTATTGTAACCTCCTCTGTGGGGTGATTCGAGGTGCCTTGGAAATGGTAAGGAAGTGCACATCAGTTTACTCCCTTCTTTGTTAATTCACAGAAGCCCAGGAAAACAAAATCCCTTGTTCAGGTCAGAGTAGCAAATACAGTATTGTTTCACCTCTTGGGGTAAATGTCTCTATCTAGATAAAAGAGGACAAGGCTGAACCTAGATCCTGAGATAGAGAAGCAGCACATGGATTAGCTCACCTCCACACTGTCCCTGCCTGGCTGTTCAGTCTGTTCAGTGGCTGACTTGGCTGCAAAAGGCAGGTGGGATCAGGCAGCCAGGAGACCCTTGAAGTGGAGGGACAGAGGGCCATGGTGGGTTCCTCCACTGTTCCTGGAGCCTATCCCACTTCTCTGCACAGCTGTAGCCAGTAAGGGTCATCCCTGATTCTTTGCAAATATATGAAGAGAAATAATCTTCTCAGGTTACCGTGGCACCTGCTGAAAGAGAGAACAATGATGAGTATAATGTTAAAACAAAAGCATCCAAAATGTGTCAGCTGGCAATCCAAATGTTGTTCTAAAATTTAAGATTTTTGCAAAGAAATAAAGAAAGGCATAATTTGAAAATTTCTGACCTGTAGAGCTTCTCCAGGCTGATTATGTTTGGGCTGCTTTATATTTCTGTCAATATCCAATTTGGCATATATCTTATATTTCAAGAGACAAAAAACCTCAACCCTGCAGTGTTACGTATATCCGTCAGTCTCAGAATTATAGTATCTGATACAAGACTAATTAACAAAAGTATTATATCGTAAGTCTCAGTACGTGACGAGGAAATTCTGTGATCACAAAATCCTCAAGTATGCAATTTAGGGTCTCAGAAGAGAGCAAAGCACTGGGAAGAAGGGTAATGTGCCATCCAAATTCCAGTGTCTATAAACTTGCTTTGTAATAGCTTAGTTGAGAAAACTATTTTAAAACAATCTAGATAGCTGTTTCCTATGAAACCTGAGAAAGGGTGTCCTCTTGTGGTAAGAGAGAAAATACCGGAAGACGTTGGAAAACTGGGCATTTCTGTGCTGAACTGATCAGACCCGGTTCTTTCCAGGTTCACCTAGCCGCAGAAGTCTCCTTCCTCCAGGACAGGCTGAAGGGTGATGCTGTGACAGAAATAGGAATCACATTTTTAAGGAAGCCTGAAGACAGAAAGCACAGAAGGAACAAATGAAAGAAATGTTGGCAGAAACCCTTGCTGAGGGATATTTTGTGCCTTTTGTTTCAGAAGAAGACAGGGTAAAAATGGCTTTGCTGAGTCAGCTGCAACAGTTACCTGATTGAAAGGAGAAGAGATCTGGGCAGCAAAGAGAAGGGGCAGGGGAGGGGAGACCAATGCTAATTTTTGTGACACCAATATGAGTAAAAAAGATGCAAATGATCTGCCCTTCCTTCTCACATAGCCAGGCTCTTGACCTTAATGGAAGTTTAATCTCAGTATTCAGTGTGTGCTAAATATCCATCTGTATACCAACTGTTTTCAGGTAAAGATGATGATTTTTTCCCCGTTTTTTGTTATCAGTAATGTTTCAAAGCATGGCTGCTAGAGGTACTTTATTTCCCTGGCTGTGTGTGGTTATCCATAATGGATTCATCTGCTGGGGTTGCTGTAGGCAGTGTCTCGCTCCCAGATTTGATGTGTAATGCTTTGCAGTTCATTGTCCCCCACACTGGACAGCCTGCTGTCTTTGAGAGCAGAGAGGGATGGGTGTTCACTGATGGCAGGAGCTGGTTGGGTTCTTTCCAGCTCTGCACACCCCACATGCAGTTCTGCTGGCACTCCTGTTCAGTCCTGTGCCCACCCCAGGCTGCAGCACTCTGATAACTGCAGCAACGCTTGTGTCTCTCCAAGCTATGAGCCTTTTCACGTCAGCCTTCTCTCCAAGAGCCCTGAGTTTGTGACCAAACTGAACAAACCATGATGTATTTAATGTGTAGCCATTGTGGATCTGTACCTGCCTAAGGAAAGTTGAATTAAACTTCTGAGATTGCCACACAACTGGTTTGGTGCTCATGTTTTCTGCTCTTACCTGGCTTTGTCCACGAGCTGTTGAACATCTTCCTCTTGGCAGTGGACTTGTTGCTATAACGTGAGTGGGAAGTAGAGAAGGAGCAACCTCAGAGAATCCCACGTTATAGGAAAGGTTCAAAGTTGTTTGGTGTAATGCAAGATGTCTGGATAAGGGTTGGACAAAACCCAGGTCCCAGCACAGCAGCCTACCCACAAAGCCAGTTTAGCCTCTTCTCACCAATATGCTTGTTTTAAACTGAAATACGAACAACTAAATTCAGTGTAGGCCTGAGTGAACTCTGATTTTATCACTGTGTTTTGTACTTTGTTCTCCTCTTTTTCCCTGAGTCTGTCTACATCCTCATCATGCTAAGTGAGGGCATCTCTTACCTTGGCTTCCTTCTCACCAAACCTGTAGAGTCCTCATGATAATCTCTCTCCCTTTGTTTGTGTTAATAGCGTGGTAAAGTGGTGGCATAGCAGAATGTAGCTTTAAGTGAGCAATTCTGTCAGGAACAAAAACTAAACTCTTTGTTACCTAGCCTTGGTGTCAGCCCAACTGCTGTGACCTGCCACCAGTAAGAATTGGCAACACGTACGTGTATCAATATGTTACAACCAGAAAAAGGTTCAGCTGCCTTTTTTTTTTTTTTTGTAATTTATATTGCTTTTTTAAAAATTAGAGCTGAAATGTGTTGTGGAATTTGTCTGATTTCACTGCCTGTGCCAGAGCCCTCAGTGGGGTTTTTGCTGGTTATGGCCAGCTGGTTGAGATGGACGTGGCTGACCACAATAAAGGCTGTTTATTGGCAATGGCCATTTTTACTTTTTCCAGCTGCACAAAAAATTTATTATTATTATTATTATTATTATTATTATTATTATTATTATTATTATTATTATTTAGAAAGTGAATAAGCTACACTGACCATGTTTTCTTACAGAACTGCTAGGGTTGGAAGAGAGCTCTGAAGGTCATCTAGTCCAACCCCCCTGACAAGGCAGGGTCACCTCGAGCAGGTGACACAAAAACACATCCAGGTGGGACTGAACTGTCTCCAGAGACGGAGACTCCACCACCTCCCTGGGCAGCCTGGGCCAGTGCTCTGCCACCCTCAATGTAAAGAAGCTCTTCTCATGTTGGGGTGAAACTTCTTGTGCTTTAGATTGTGGCCATTGCTCCTCGTCTTGTTGCTGGGCACCACTGAAAGGAGTCTGGCACCTCCTCTTGCCACCCACCTTTGAGAGGTGCTCAGGAGATCCTCTCTCAGTCCTCTCTGCTCTGGACTAAACAGGCCCAGCTCCTGCAGTGTCTGCTCATAAGAGGGATGCTCCAGATCCAAATCACCTCAGTGGCCCTTCTGCTGGGCCCTCTCCAGTAGCTCCTTGTCTTTCTTGTCCTGAGGAGCCCAGAAGTGGACACGGCACTTCAGATGTGACCTCAGCAGGGCTGAGGAGAGGGGGAGGATCACCTCCCTTGACCTGCTGGCCACACTCTTCCCAGTGCACCACAGCACACCACTGGCCCTCCTGGCTACAAGAGCACTGCTGCCTCATAGTCAGCTTCCATCCACCGAGACACCCAGGC
Organism: Trochalopteron elliotii; assembly: GCA_024734555.1. NCBI lineage: Eukaryota > Metazoa > Chordata > Aves > Passeriformes > Leiothrichidae > Trochalopteron > Trochalopteron elliotii. The sequence goes on along the minus strand of JANPWX010000096.1, from coordinate 9,121,746 downwards.
CCTTCTCTACAGAGATGCTCTCTAAGAGGTCAGCCTCCAGCCTGCCCTGGTACTCTGTAATCATCAAGTTTCTCAGAAGGAAACGAGCACTGAGCAAGTCAGGGACTGTGATCAATATTTTTTAACAATTCTTTTCTACATGCAGAATTAGATCTTGTTTTGGCTTGATGTGTTATACTTTTAGTTTATAGTGAGAAAGAGGCTTCCAAACTCATTAAGTTCAGCTAGTTCAGATAGGCTCTTCCCTTCTTCCTTCCTTGCAAAACAAATGTAACAAATCACTTCTTGGGATTCCTGTCTGTCAGTCTGAATAATTTCTGAGCTTACTGTGCAGAAAGAGAGGAGTAAACAAACAGACCAGACCAAACAATCTGACTTACATATCTCAAATGCTCTCTTAAACAACAGCTTTTCAGAAGAAAAGTGAACTTTATTATCCTTCACTCAAAAGTTGTATCTTTATTTCTTATAATAAGATGTTCTTTGATAAGAAGATTACTACTTGTTAATATGGATTGCAGCTTTTTAATGTACTAAATGTATGAATGTGCTTTTAATGTTTGTTTATATAGAAGCTTCACCTACACCCCCAAGTTGTGCACGAGCCTAACCCCTCAAGACAAACTAAATTCTTTAATCTACAGCTTGCTCTAAGCATCATTGAAAGCTTCGTTTTAAAGATAGAGCTAATAAACTAAGCTGAATTTCTGATCAAATCTTCCATCCCTTCTTTCGTCTCTTTGATAAGGTTTGGTATTGTCACTCCACCTGCAAGGTGCTTTTAAGATTTCCATAATAATTTGACATAATATGTGCTGAGATCGTTGTGGATGCTGATTATTTTACACATGACTCTTCTTAGTGGAAAACAACAGAAGAAAACTCCTATTTAAATGTACTTAAGCCAAAGGATTAAAATGTATTTAAAAGCAAATCTACTGATGGTTACAGCTAACAGTTTCACCTTCAGTTTACACAGACTTCTGTAAGAGCTGAGGATAAGGCTTTTCTTATATCGCAGGGTAAAAGACATCCAGCGTTGCACAGGATTTGTTTCACTACAACCCTGAAACGCTTGCCTGGGTTTCATCCACAAATGCTAAGACAGTGAGATCTTGACCTTCTTCCTCGAATTTGGCGCTGTTGCCTCTGTTGGTGCTCACGTACTTGTGTATCATGCTGTAGTATTGCTCTTGAGAATTAAAAGTATACAAGATTGAAATCTTCTGCCAGTCTTCATTGCTGGGAGTATGAAATGGTGCTGGGTCAGTGGATTCAAAAAAGCAATTTGTATTTCTTTCTGCCAGTTTGGTGGCATGCTCTTTGGCTTTGATCTCAAAGAGTTCATGTTCTTTCTTCGAGTAAATTTTCCAGAAATTGAGCTGAAGGTAGCTGACGGGTGAGTAACAACGGCTGACACATGCAGAAATCAGTACCCCAGTCATGATGCCGGCTATCAGGAACCATCCTATCAGCTTGGAAAAAGGATATATAGGTTAATGGTGTTTTTGCATGGCCCTGTGTGGGAGTATAGAACACAAGGTCGAAGAAATAGGAAAGCTGTAAGCAAAGACACCCTGGAGTGCATGTAACTGTCTGCTTGCTGCCAAAAGAGGGGATACCATGCATGCAATTCAGGCAGACATAGAGAGCTTCTGCACCCCTCAGCTGAGCTTGTCAAATTGAGGATGAATATCAAAACAAGAGAAGATGGACAGAAGTTATTTACTCAGTTAGATCCAGCTTTCTTAACTTTTAAGGCAAGATACTGACTATCAGTTTCTGCAGTTGTGGTCACATTCATGGTACAGAGGCTGCAGAATCACTCTGTCTGCTTCATGCTGCAAGTCAGAGCTCCTGCTGGCTGTGTTCTCATGGAATGTAGCTACTCTCCCTGATGTCTGAGCCTGCAAAATCTGCTGGATTTTGCACAACACAGAGGAAAGGTTGTGTCCTGTATGTTTTGTAGGCAGGACACAGATTGGGCTATTGACTATGGGAATTTATGGGAATTTTTTGTTTTCCAACTGATTTTACCATTCTTAAACAAGACTCAGAGGTCTCATCAAAGCCAAGTGTCCTAGTAGATGCTGGTCCCTCCTCTCCCCAGGGGTACTCAGCTGGAAGCTCCAGGCAAAGATCTTGCAACATCAGGACGATTTTTTTCTTCAAATAAAAAGTGTTGAGTGCTCTAGGAGAAGGACTTTGTGTTCTTTTTGGTTCTTAATTTTGTTGAAAGTAGATTGGATATTAAAATAATGGTCAGTAATAAAAATGCACTCACACTTCTCCTATTTTTGTTTGACTGGATGTCTCTTTTAGATGCCACTGCAATCTCAGTAACAGTCAGTATTCTTTGGTTTTGCTCCTTTCTTACCCTATCTAAAATCAATGGTTTAGAGTTTCCCCCTTCCCAGCCTTTTTCTTGGAGAAGCAGCATGCTAAGTATTTACCAAATAAAAACACATTTTTTGTTTTACTAGGCATCTAAACGGGACCTTACAAAATAATCCAAGTAATAATAAACTCTTATAAACTTAACTCCCTTAACCAACTCCTAATATTTTCCTGATTATTATACTATTTTATTATTTTATTATTATATTATATTATTGTTATTTCCTGATTATAGTGCTGCAAAACCTGATTTTCCTACTGCAGTTAAGACAAAATCCCGCAAATGTAGAAACAAAACTGGAGTGCTGCCAAAGAACCAAACAAAAAACACTCCAGAAGTGTTACTGTTTTGATCATGCAGTTTGCCTTAAGAAGGAGCATCTTTAACAAGACAGATGTATATTTTAACTATTCTTGTAGAATGCAAGTGTGAAATTATTAAGAGGTTCAAGCATTGAGATTTGTAGTCAAAGAAGCAGTTCTTATTTGTTTCTCTTTCCAGATGTCTCCTTGCAACCACTGTGTTGCAAGGAGAGATCAGCTCGCCCTCTGTTAGTGATCTCAGCTTCCCCTCAACTGATGCCTATTTGCAGAAGTTTGAGATATTCAGAGACAAATACTGTCCTCAAAAGTGGAGAAGGAGAACTCACACCATGTCTAAGTTAATTGAGAAGAAAACTTGCTGTGAAAAGTCCTGTTCTCTAGGCTGGTTCCCTGCCCATGAGGTTTTGTAAATGACAGTGCCAAACAATTACTATGCAAACATGCATACTCAGAAAGTATCATAAAAATACCCCTATTGTTTTTCTGTTACTGCTTTTTTGCCAATGAATTTTTCCTAGCTGTGTGCTTTTGGCACGTGACATTATATAACAGAAGAGAGAAGGATTTTTTACAGTCCCCAGCAGGCACCACTGCACATTGAGCAGCAAAGTTTGAAGCTCATAGTGTGAGGAGAAGAGCAGTGAGGTTTTACCTGGGACTGTGCGTGAAGGCTGAGCCGTTCATCTGATATCTTTGCTGACAATTCCTCATCACAGGGCACTTTCAGCAGCTGCTTTTGGCAGTAGGTTCCATTATTTTTACAGTAGAATTTCTCTATCAGGCTGCTCCCGCTGGCTGCACACTCGTAGAAGTCGGCTCCGAGCAGGGCCACCGCGATCCAGGTGAGCGGGGCCACCGCGGCTTTGGCTGTCATGGGCACCCACAGCTGGCAGAAGCGGACACAGGTTCCTCTGGGTCGGCACTGGAGATGCTTCTCTGCAGAGCACTTGCCTGTCAACAGGCGCCATGTCCTGGCATTCACCATGAAGCCGAGCAGAAAGAGAATGAAGGCAGGCGCTAAGAGGAAGGAAGAACCATACAGCATATTCCCAGAATTGCAGGGACACTTGAACACCACAGAAGAGAAGATCTGCTCGCTGGCAGCTGTCAGCAGGGAAACTATGCTGTAACCCAGAATGGTCTGGTGGCGGATGCAGAAATCCACTGCCTTATGTAACCTATTCATTTTTTTGCCTTTCCTAACTTTGAGAAAAGTAAAATGTCTGTCAGAAAAGGAAAGGAGAGAGACAAGTGTCCTGCAGCTCCCACAGTTTAGAGAGGCTTGTGGAGCTTTCAGTTTCTGTTGGTGGTGGTGATGCAGTGAGGCACGGATAAGAGTCCTTCATAAAGGAAATTACAGTCACTGCACAGTCTTGCAGAGACCACACCAGAAAACCACTCCAGTTATTAACAGCAAAACAATGAAGAGATTTGTTTCTATAAAAGTAATTTGTAATTGTTCTCAGGTGCATTTTAAACAGCAATGGCTTAAACCTCATCGTCTCTTCAGTGAGGCACCAGTTTCAAAGTGTGAATAAAATGTGAGAAAACCACCCAGAACCATGTACAGATTTTCATCCTGCCTTGTTTTTAGCTATACAATATGGCTTGTTCTCTTATGGAAGAAAATTCAACTATAATCATGTCAATTTCTCAAGACAATCAATCTACTTTTTTAAAAATAGTTATGTTGGAAATGATTTAATTTTTACTTTTTTTTATTTAAAATACATTAAGTGATGTATTTACTTGTCTTTGCCAAGGGGAATAACTGCCGGACCTTGCTGTGTTTATTTAATCTTTAAACCACTGAGGTTCATGGGTTGCCCATGGCATGGGGATTGGAACTGGATGATCTTTAAGACCTTTCCAGCCCAAAACTTTTTGATGATTCTGTGATTCTCAGTCAGCCAGCTGGACAAGGCCAGATAAGATCCAATAAAAAAAAAAAGGTGATTTGGAGGTCAGGGATTTTAAATGTCACAGTTCCCATTTCAGCTCTTTGGGCAGCTGAGAGGATGGCACAGAGGCTCCAGAGCAGGCAGTGCTGGTTCAGTTGGCTGCGGATGTGCTGTGCTCAGTGCTGAGCTGCTGCTGCTGCTGCAGAGGAAAACGTGCTGCTAAATTAAATGCTTGCCTTGGTCTGGAGGAGCCCTTCTTATTATGCAGTAGTATAATACAATGACAGAGCAAACAAAAAAGGATGTAAAACCAGGAAGAATTAGTCAGACTGAAGGTTAGTCTGGCCACATCTCAGCTACAGCCCAGAGCTGTATGGTGAGCACAAGGACAGAGAAAGGAAGTTTGGCAATGCCCTCATAATCTGTGTGATTTCAAAGATTTTGTTTGTATTTAATACCTTTTGTTTTAACCCATGCAGTCTTACTGACATCCAAAATATTGAACAGCAAATGTGCTTAATGTTTATTTGAACATGACACTATCCCATTTGATGTCCCCAAGATCTGGAAGGGCAAGAGAAAAATGAGTGGATCCTTGGTGTCTCCATCAACTCATGATCTTGTACACCTTCACAACAGCCCTTTCTTTGCCAAGCTGGGGAAACTCTAATATAGTCATTCCTCATCTGATGTATATGTTTGTATACTTTCTTTACCCATGTTGCCACCAGAACTGTTCTCTAGGAGTCAGGTATCATTTTTCACACAAGAGGAAATAGGATGTATACCAAATTTCCAATGCATTGAAGATGAAACTAAATCACAGTTTGCCACAGTTTGTTTTGTATTTGTGTTATATTTGTTTGACATATATATTTGACATTTGTTTTATATTTCCTTGAAATAACTTCTGGATTTTATATTTTATAATCCATGAATCAATATTTTAACAAGATATGTATTATAATAAAAAGCCCTTCAGTCCTTGAGCTATAACCTCAGCAAGGTCAGAGTCTATCAGTGTATATATGAAGGTAGGATTTGGTCTCACTTTGAACACCATTTCTTCTATACTGAATTAGACATGCCATTTTGCTTTCTGGTCAGGCAGCCTAAGAAAGTATCTCTCCACTTCTTTAAAGCAGTGGTTCATTTTTCAATATTGAGAATAACTTTGCATTATTGGCAAATATCGTTGACGATGATTTTTACTTTGAGGCAGCTAGAGAGAGAGGTTAGCAAACCATGAAACCAGAGTTCACCGTACCTGAAAAGGTCTTAGCAGATGCCCCATCAGTGGAAGTGTTCCAGGACAGACTGGATGAGGTTTTAAGCACCCCAGTCTTGTGGAAATTGTCCCTGCCCAAGGCAGTGGGGTGGGAACTGGATGATCTTTAAGACCTTTCCAGCTCAAACCTTTTTGATGATTCTGTGATTCTCAGTTAGCGTGGCAGAAAAAACAGATGCAATGTGAAATTGCTGCAAGGACACATCCTGACAAAGACAGGGACATGGGCTGCCTCCAGGAACCACTGGTTTAGCAAGAGAGGCAAAGGACCAGAGGCAGCTCTCTGGAACAGATTATGACCACACAGGGGAAAGTGTAGAGGCAAGAAACCCTTCTACTTCTCTTTCTGAGCCTAATTTTAGCACTGTTTTATTTTTCCCTAATAAAATACAATTTCAGGAGCAAACTTCTTGGGAAAAGGGAGGGGAGCTCTGCATGAAAAAGGACGAACCATCCTCCAAGGAAGCATGTTTGCAGAAAATATTCAGAGAGTGATGGGCGAGGGAAGAGAGACCACCCTAACTGGGAAGTGGGGGAGCAGCTGTGCTGGCAGCTAAGTGGGGTGCAGGAGTGGCCAGGGTGAGCCTGGCTGGTGGCAGCTTTGGGAGCTGGGGGCAGTGGCTGGGGCTGTGAGGAGCCATGGGGCTGGGCAGTTACAGAGCCCCCATTCACTCAGAGCTCTCTTCTTCCAGGGCAACTCTCTCTTGCCCTCTACATTAACACTTGTTTTGTGTTAGCCACATATAGAACACCATAACTCGTTAATAATTGCCACGATGCCTGCAAAGCATTCTATGGAAAGTATTCAGAAAAACAGCTTTCTGTTAAAGAACCCAGAATTCCAATGTAATGGTTGTTTATACATTGATTTGCATTAAATTTCATGTCTTCCAAGGGGGATGGGAACAATGTGAGAATTTAAAAAATGGACATTTTTAGAACAAACTGTTACTTTTTTATTTTGAAACATCTTTCTGCTTTTAAATATTCGTTATGAAAATGAAGAGATCAGCTGAAAACAAGTGGACTTGTTTAATATTTTATTTTCTCTTTGACATTTTATCTTCCATCCTATCATTTGCAGAAGAATTTCTGCATTCTCAGACATTTACTAGGTGGCAAAAGATGTAATCTGAACTAATTCTGTAAGTGGTTCGATAAAATGTATAACACTAGTCATAAATGCAGCATGTGTAAGTGTGTGTAAGCACACTGAAGGCCATTACCAGTACTGTCCTGGTTTAGGGCAAATTTGGGAGGAACCCTCCGAATGGTGTTCCTCTGGAAAGCAAGTCCAAACAGCCCCTCCCCCCAGCCCATCCGGGAAAAGAACTCCCTCAGAGCAAAGTGGAAAAAACTATTTATTTAACAAACAAAATGCCCACAAGAATAAAGAATGAATAATAATAATAATAAGAAGAAACAATAAAACTTCTCGCTGCTCCGAAGAGAGATGACAAAACCGAGAGTCTGTGCCAGGAGTTTATCAGTCCCAGTCCCTTCGGTGCTGGAAAATGCTGAGTCCAGGCCCGGTGGGCCACGGGTGCAAGATCCCGGTGCTCCTCAGGGTCTTTTCAGTCCAGAGCAGATTTAAACAGTCCCAAGAAAAAAAAGGAAAAACAGTCCAGGAAAGCTTCTTTGCCTCAGCTAGCTAGACTAATAAAAGGAAAAAAAACTCTCTCTGGCTGCCGTCCGTACATCCGACGAAGAAGAAAAAAAAAACCACACAGTCCTAAGGACGAGAGAAGATCCTGAGGAGTGAACACTGTTTTTCAAAACAAACTGCGTGCTTCTTCTTTCCCTGCTCGCTCTCAGAACTAGTCTTAAAGGTACAGAACACAGAACAGACGATGTGGGGATACAGGTATCATAGTCACCCTAAGACAAGTACATATTGTGCAGATCTTGTTTTAGTGATTTTAATACATCCTTACAGTCGGTTCTTTTTAAGTATTTTTTTCCTGGAACTTTTTTATTTGTTCAGAAGAGCCAAAGAGTGGCTTTGATTTCCTACAAGTCATGCTCCTTCCAGATGTTACATCCAAGGCCCATCCTGTCCTAAATTCCTTCCAGTAGTCTCATAAAGCTCAACTCCCTCTTCATCCTAATACTGTAGTATCTTGCACATTCATGGTTGCAATGGAAAAAAGCACCTCTGCACAGGTTGTCTGTTTATAAGAACTGGACTTGCTTCTTCATCTGCAAGATGTAAGCTGCATTTCTCCAGTTCAGAAAGACACATGAATAGTAAGGCTTTTTATACTCGGAAAATTCTTGTCATGCCTTTTGTCTCATTCCAGGTGAAATTAATGCTGAACATGTTGGAGGTCCTGTCCACAAGCAGGTCTGCACCTAGCCTGCAGCTGGGCTGACCTCCCACAGAGGCCCATTGCCTCACTTGGTGAAACTGAGGAAGTTATTCTGACTGTGGTGGAAGCAGCCTTCTTACAAGTTAAGGCAGTGTCACAAAGCTCAGGGGCACCACCTAAATCATTAGTAGTACTAATACTTAGTAGAACAGCAGTTGGAGAAGTAGCACTGTGCCTGGGCCGGCACAGCTTACAAGCATTTGCATTATACTGCCTTTTTAAGGCTTTACGTTTATTAGCAGTTTTTGGCTAAAAATGAATTTTAGCAGGAAGGAAGGAAACAGGTCTGGAAAACCAAGTGTGGCTCTGAAGGAGGCTTTCATGGGTGAGCTCTGGAACAGAGTCACATAAGCCATGGCATTAATTGTCTCTTGCCTTTATTTACTGCTGATCTTTCAACGCTGTGGGTGCACTATAGGTCTCATTTCTGTATGGGGAAGGTTCTGTGACCCAGTCCAAATTTCCCAGAGCAGCCAGCTGCATGAGGGTTTTACAGTCTATATGAGCCATAAATAAATCTGTGTGATTTTTTAATGCTGTCTGCAGATTAAGTGACAAATATTTGCTGAACTTGTAAGAAAATATATGACAGAAGCTTAGAATTAGAAAGGTAGAATTTGTCATGTTACGATTAAATTAAGCAGCCTTGGTGAGGCAGATTATATTTAAGACTAATCAGGGAAATCACCCTGGGTACTTAACTAGCCAGTTCTAAGAAAAAAAAATTCAGTCTTTTTAATTTACTATGACATGATATGAAAATGATATACCATGAAATTACTTTGCAAATTTAAGTGCATTAAACCCAAAACTTTTATTATAGATGTTTTGTTTATTTGCATGTTGTTCATCTTGATGTTTAACTGATATATGACAAATTTTCAGTACCTTTTTTGTAATGATAGAGTTTAAATAAGGACACTTGGCTTTGATGGGACCTCTGAGACTTGTCTAAGGATGGTAAAATCAGGTCAAAAACAAGAATGAATTCCCATAGTCAATAGCCCAATCTGTGTCCTGCCTACAAAACATACAGGACACAACCTTTCCTCTGTGTTGTGCAAAATCCAGCAGATTTTGCAGGCTCAGACATCAGGGAGAGTAGCTACATTCCATGAGAACACAGCCAGCAGGAGCTCTGACTTGCAGCATGAAGCAGACAGAGTGATTCTGCAGCCTCTGTACCATGAATGTGACCACAACTGCAGAAACTGATAGTCAGTATCTTGCCTTAAAAGTTAAGAAAGCTGGATCTAACTGAGTAAATAACTTCTGTCCATCTTCTCTTGTTTTGATATTCATCCTCAATTTGACAAGCTCAGCTGAGGGGTGCAGAAGCTCTCTATGTCTGCCTGAATTGCATGCATGGTATCCCCTCTTTTGGCAGCAAGCAGACAGTTACATGCACTCCAGGGTGTCTTTGCTTACAGCTTTCCTATTTCTTCGACCTTGTGTTCTATACTCCCACACAGGGCCATGCAAAAACACCATTAACCTATATATCCTTTTTCCAAGCTGATAGGATGGTTCCTGATAGCCGGCATCATGACTGGGGTACTGATTTCTGCATGTGTCAGCCGTTGTTACTCACCCGTCAGCTACCTTCAGCTCAATTTCTGGAAAATTTACTCGAAGAAAGAACATGAACTCTTTGAGATCAAAGCCAAAGAGCATGCCACCAAACCGGCAGAAAGAAATACAAATTGCTTTTTTGAATCCACTGACCCAGCACCATTTCATACTCCCAGCAATGAAGACTGGCAGAAGATTTCAATCTTGTATACTTTTAATTCTCAAGAGCAATACTACAGCATGATACACAAGTACGTGAGCACCAACAGAGGCAACAGCGCCAAATTCGAGGAAGAAGGTCAAGATCTCACTGTCTTAGCATTTGTGGATGAAACCCAGGCAAGCGTTTCAGGGTTGTAGTGAAACAAATCCTGTGCAACGCTGGATGTCTTTTACCCTGCGATATAAGAAAAGCCTTATCCTCAGCTCTTACAGAAGTCTGTGTAAACTGAAGGTGAAACTGTTAGCTGTAACCATCAGTAGATTTGCTTTTAAATACATTTTAATCCTTTGGCTTAAGTACATTTAAATAGGAGTTTTCTTCTGTTGTTTTCCACTAAGAAGAGTCATGTGTAAAATAATCAGCATCCACAACGATCTCAGCACATATTATGTCAAATTATTATGGAAATCTTAAAAGCACCTTGCAGGTGGAGTGACAATACCAAACCTTATCAAAGAGACGAAAGAAGGGATGGAAGATTTGATCAGAAATTCAGCTTAGTTTATTAGCTCTATCTTTAAAATGAAGCTTTCAATGATGCTTAGAGCAAGCTGTCGATTAAAAAATTTAGCTTGTCTTGAGGCATTAGGCTCATGGATAAAATGGTGTAGGTGAAGCTTCTACATTAACAAACATTAAAAGCACATTCACCCATTTAAAGACATTAAAAATCTGCCATCCATATTAGCAAGGAGTAATCTTCCTATCAAAGAACATCTTATAATAATAAATAAAGATACAAGTTTTGAGTGAAGGATAACAAACTTCACTTTTCTTCTGAAGAGCTGTTGTTTAAGAGAGCATTTGAGATATGTAAGTCAGATTGTTTGGTCTGGTCTGTTTGTTTACTCCTCTCTTTCTGCACAATAAACTCAGAAATTATTCAGACTGACAGACAGGAATCCCAAGAAGTGATTTGTTACATTTGTTTTGCAAGGAAGGAAGAAGGGAAGAGCCTATCTGAACTAGCTGAACTTAATGAGTTTGGAAGCCTCTTTCTCACTATAAACTAAAAGTATAACACATCAAGCCAAAACAAGATCTAATTCTGCATGTAGAAAAGAATTGTTAAAAAATATTGATCACAGTCCCTGACTTGCTCAGTGCTCGTTTCCTTCTGAGAAACTTGATGATTACAGAGTACCAGGGCAGGCTGGAGGCTGACCTCGTAGAGAGCATCTCTGTAGAGAAGGGCCTGGGTGTCTCAGTGGATGGAAGCTGACTATGAGGCAGCAGTGCTCTTGTAGCCAGGAGGGCCAGTGGTGTGCTGTGGTGCACTGGGAAGAGTGTGGCCAGCAGGTCAAGGGAGGTGATCCTCCCCCTCTCCTCAGCCCTGCTGGGGTCACATCTGAAGTGCCGTGTCCACTTCTGGGCTCCTCAGGACAAGAAAGACAAGGAGCTACTGGAGAGGGCCCAGCAGAAGGGCCACTGAGGTGATTTGGATCTGGAGCATCCCTCTTATGAGCAGACACTGCAGGAGCTGGGCCTGTTTAGTCCAGAGCAGAGAGGACTGAGAGAGGATCTCCTGAGCACCTCTCAAAGGTGGGTGGCAAGAGGAGGTGCCAGAATCCTTTCAGTGGTGCCCAGCAACAAGACAAGGAGCAATGGCCACAATCTAAAGCACAAGAAGTTTCACCCCAACATGAGAAGAACTTCTTTACATTGAGGGTGGCAGAGCACTGGCCCAGGCTGCCCAGGGAGGTGGTGGAGTCTCTGTCTCTGGAGACAATCCAGACCCACCTGGATGTGTTTTTGTGTTACCTGCTCGAGGTGACCCTGCCTTGTCAGGGGGGGTTGGACTAGATGACCTTCAGAGCTCTCTTCCAACCCTAGCAGTTCTGTAAGAAAACATGGTCCGTGTAGCTTATTCACTTTCTAGATGATAATAATAATAATAATAATAATAATAATAATAATAATAATAATAATAATAATAATAACAACAACAACAACAACAACAACAATAATAATTTTTTGTGCAGCTGGAAAAAGTAAAAATGGCCATTGCCAATAAACAGCCTTTATTGTGGTCAGCCACGTCCATCTCAACCAGCTGGCCATAACCAGCAAAAACCCCACTGAGGGCTCTGGCACAGGCAGTGAAATCAGACAAATTCCACAACACATTTCAGCTCTAATTTTTAAAAAAGCAATAAAAATTACAAAAAAAAAAAAATAATAATAATAAAAAAAAAAGGCAGCTGAACCTTTTTCTGGTTGTAACATATTGATACACGTACATGTTGCCAATTCTTACTGGTGGCAGGTCACAGCAGCTGGGCTGACACCAAGGCTAGGTAACAAAGAGTTTAGTTTTTGTTCCTGACAGAATTGCTCACTTAAAGCTACATTCTGCTATGCCACCACTTTACCACACTATTAACACAAACAAAGGGAGAGAGATTATCATGAGGACTCTACAGGTTTGGTGAGAAGGAAGCCAAGGTAACAGATGCCCCCACTTAGCATGATGAGGATGTAAACAGACTCAGGGTAAAAGAGGAGAACAAAGTACAAAACACAGTGATAAAATCAGAGTTCACTCAGGCCTACACTGAATTTAGTTGTTCGCATTTCAGTTTAAAACAAGCATATTGGTGAGAAGAGGCTAAGCTGGCTTTGTGGGTAGGCTGCTGTGCTGGGACCTGGGTTTTGTCCAACCCTTATCCAGACATCTTGCATTACACCAAACAACTAAACCTTTCCTATAACGTGGGATTCTCTGAGGTTGCTCCTTCTCTACTTCCCACTCACGTTATAGCAACAAGTCCACTGCCAAGACGAAGATGTTCAACAGCTCGTGGACAAAGCCAGGTAAGAGCAGAAAACATGAGCACCAAACCAGTTGTGTGGCAATCTCAGAAGTTTAATTCAACTTTCCTTAGGCAGGTACAGATCCACAATGGCTACACATTAAATACATCATGCTTTATTCAGTTTGGTCACAAGCTCAGGGCTCTTGGAGAGAAGGCTGACGTGAAAAGGCTCATAGCTTGGAGAGACACAAGCGTTGCTGCAGTTATCAGAGTGCTGCAGCCTGGGGTGGGCACAGGACTGAACAGGAGTGCCAGCGGAACTGCATGTGGGGTGTGCAGAGCTGGAAAGAACCCAACCAGCTCCTGCCATCAGTGAACACCCATCCCTCTCTGCTCTCAAAGACAGCAGGCTGTCCAGTGTGGGGGACAATGAACTGCAAAGCCTTACACATCAAATCTGGGAGCGAGACACTGCCTACAGCAACTCCAGCAGATGAATCCATTATGGATAACCACACACAGCCAGGGAAATAAGTACCTCTAGCAGCCATGCTTTGAAACATTACTGACAAACAAAATGGGTAAAGGTCATCACCTTTGCCTGAAAAGAGTTGGTATACAGATGAACATTTAGGACACACTGTGCAGTTCTAAAATCATGACTATAAAACCCCTGGTTTCGTTCTTCATTTAAAACTGTGACATAAGAAACAAGGAATGCCAGGAAAATCATCATAATGTTATGAACCCTTTGTCAGCCTGAAGAACCTGGAAGGAAATGTAGCATCTGGGGAAAATACATGCACTTGGCTGAAGGAATGCACTCATATAGTAGCTCGGTCAATTCTTCTGCCTTCCTGAAGCAGAGAAGTTTTGTTCCTTACTTGAGACAGTCCAGGGCTCTTATTTGAAGTGTTCTGACATTATTTGTTTCAAGGTGGAACTTGTTTGGAAAACAGCCTCTATACTGATCACAGTACAGACTCATCCAGCACTGGATTGCATAGGCCTTCTGCTGCAGGGAGCTCCTCGAGCCAGCTGCCGAGAAAGGACAGAAAATGACACCTTGGCTTCATTAGCTCCGTCTGACTTACCAGCCTGAAGTTACCCTACTGATTTTAACAGTCTAGCCAGAGCGAAGGGATTAAAGTTAGGCAAAAGTATTTATGATCCCAACTGAACCAACTGCAGACCAAATAAATGTGAATGTAATGTCCCGGTGCAGAAATACCTCTATTTTCCAAACTCTATATGGTTTCAAGCACTAAGAAAATGCTTTTCATCAGTGGAAAATGCATAGATCAACAGAAGAATGAGATGTATTTCAGACACATGATTCTTCAGAGTAAGTTTTCATCTTACAAGTTTTAAGAAAGGAGTAATGTTCTTCTTTCCCTTTGCTTCCTAGAGTCACAATGATGTATATAACACAGGTAGACATTTTTTTGGCTGGACTCAAAAAATAATTGAAAGAATCTAAGAACCAGATTCCACTTCCACTCTCAAACATATACACCACTACCTGTGGGCTGAATTGCCATTTGCTTTGTTCAGAATACAGTGAATTAACTTTAGACTAAATCAGACTGCAGTCATGAAATGAAGCATGCATGACTGAACAGCAGCTTTGAAGAGAAATTGAGAGAAGTCAGCAGAGTCTCAGATGAACACAGGAACCCATCCACATATACCCAGTTCTTAGATAACCACTTTTTTCTGTGGCCAGAGATGCAGAAAATGAAGATTTTCAGAAATGAGAAAAAAGCAGAATAAGAATGAGAGCAGAGGCATGTGCCAGAAACACCTCAGATTTTTTACTCCGTTTAAAACAGGGAGCAAAAAATAGCTTTGCTGCTGGGTGCCATACAGTAACATAAGTTGTTCAGTCTAGATGAACCCAGTGCTAAATGCTTCTACCATGGACACAGAGCTCACCGAGGTCGCTTCTCTCCTGCAGTTCAAAGGATGTAAAGGTGAGGAGAGCATCCTCTCCTGCATAAGCAAGTGTGGAGGAACACTATCTTTCTCCAGCCCTCCCACAAGCCAGTAGGACTGATCCCATTTACCTGTTTTTCCTCAGTGCACCTCCTAGTGAAGCAAGGGCAGCTTGGATTTTTCAGGGTCCTGCCACCTGAGGCCTCGAACTGTTTAGTTTCTGTGACACAGATGCTTCTAGCCAACATCTGACTGCCCATGCCACATTACTGATGGCATAGAACAATGTGTTCCTCCATTTATTTCAAAATCAAAATCAAAAAATTTTACAGTCCTTGGTAAGGAATAAGAGACACAAGAATGGGGAAAAAGAGTGGAAACAGAACCACTGGGCCTTTTTAAAGGCTCTGGCCTGGAAAAGAATAACTAAGCATTCTTTTCATATCTAAAAGACAGTCAGCACAATTAAGGCTTAATCTGCTTCTTTAGCTGCCCAATCTGAATCAAAGTCACATTTGTGCAAGTGGACTTAAGAGCAGCAAGTAATGACAGTCATACACACATAAATCCTTAACAGATGCAAACCAAACACAGGCTGCAAAACCCCTGGATGCACACTTTATGCTGAAATGGGTCTGGTCTCTCATTGAGGAGCGTCAGGCTGCTGCATTTCATTTCCCTTTACAGTATCATTGCACACACCATTCATTTGAATGCTGGTCTGCTTTAAAAGCTGCTTTAAGACCTGGCTGTGAGCATGGGCAGCTCTTGCAACCACCTCTTTCCCTTGGCACTGCTGGAACAGTGCAGAGAAGTGGAGTGTACGTGAGAGCTAATGTGAAAACCACACCTTAATTGCTAACCTCTGCAGTTTCATTTGACAGCTACACAAATCCCATGCTACAATTTAGATGCCACACTACAAAGCAGACAAAGAATTGCAGGCACTTCTCAAGTCTTCTAGACTACAGGGTGGTTTTCTGGTTGTTCAAGGCAATAGCAAATTGACACAGGGGAAATGTGCACAGACATGAAAAAAGCTCCTGATTTTTTGGTGTTTCATGGCAAATAATAGTATCACATCATATTAAAAATCTAGCAGGGTCTTTAAAATTGAACATAAGCCAACAGCTATTTTTGCATGTGTTTCTGTCATCACAGTGCAAAGGCAGAAATGAAGAGATTTCCAGCTATCCACAGCCTGTTACAGTTTAGTCACTTTCAGCAGGCACCCCTACCAACATGGAGCTGTATGGGTGATACTCCCCAGGCTCAGCTCCCTTTGTCTTAAGAAACAAAGTGAGTGAGTTGAAATAGACAATTAACCACCTCACATGATTCTTGCATTTAGAGAAAAGGGGAAGGTATGTCTTGAAGGTGTTCCAAGGTCTTAGGTGAGCTGAGTTACTATATGAAGGCTCTCATAATCCAGTGACTGTGCATGCGTCAGAAATAAATTGGGTACCTAAATCTTTGCTCGGATAAAACGTAGCAAATTTCATTGAATAATCCAGGCATTCAGATTATTTATGTGAATACAGTGATCTGAACTGACTCAGTAGCTGGAACCTAGTGAAAATATTCTGACCTATTCACTGAAGATGTTTAGACAAGGAAACCTCATCACATTTCAATACACAGACTTGCAGAAGGCTTAACAGGAGTAATGTAGATAACACACATCTAAATGGTGTAAAGAAGAGGAAGCAAAGGTTTGTAGTTTGAACCAAGTGCTGATGAACATAATTACTATAATTATCAGGAAAAACATTTAAATAAAAGAAAAACAACTTTTCCATTGAGATAATTATAATGCTTTTATTTAGCAAATGTACTGAAAAATTGTTTTTCTGTAAAGACATACAGGTAATGTCCCAATTCCACAGAGCTTCCATGCTCTCAAATAGCTATGAATTTTTGAAATTATTTTAATGAACAGAGGGGAATATATGTGGAGATGTCAAATTTATTTTTGTCATAAACCACATGATTTCATTTACCACTAATCCCCAAATAATTGACCTGGGGCCACCAAGAGCTTGCAGAACCCTTGCTGGTGCTTTATAGAGAACAGGCTGTTCACAAAATTTTAACTGTTCTCTTTCTAGCCATGTGAAAAAAAAAAAAAAAAAAGACATTAAATATTTCCTTAATACATACTTTTCCATACTGGCACTTGCTGAGGTTACCACAGGATTGCTTTGGTTCTCTGTCTTTTTAAAATTACATGTGGAAGGGCAGTGATCTAGAACCCTGCCTTGTAAAATAGAGAACAGACCCTATAGAATTCACCATTGTACAGCCTACACTTGGCTAAAATATAAATGCTTTTTGTTTTTTTTTCCTGAGAATTGCATTCCGTTCTACTTTGAGTTAACTCCATACTTGCCTTCTACTACTACCTGCTAGTGATGTGCCTCTCACTTGGCAAGCACTGACATGATTGTCATTTCCCCACTGTGCCAGACTGTAAAGCAAGGAGGAGATGACTATAGAAGGGTCTGCAGTAATGATACAGGGATGTCCCACTTTGAGCTATTCTTTGGTCTGGCAGAGAGAAATGGTGTCTACTGCTAAGATCTGCCTCGTATACATATGTTTGAATATCCTTGTCTTAGGAGAATGTCCAGAGACATCCCTAGCAGCTTGAAATGAAAATTCACTAAATGCAAAACAAATCCTGTATTAAAAAAAGACCATAGAAACAAACCTATCAAGAGGGTCCTTCTCATCAAAAAATTAATTACAACTTTGTGCTACTGAACTCTGATGAACAAAGCATAACATTCTCTCAGATGTGAGGCCCAACTCAAAACACAAAGGGGGAGTATTTATTAAGTACTGATATTTCTGAGATATTACTGCTTGCCCTATTCGTTAAGCCCTTCTGGTCTGAAAACAATCTTTCCCCAGATGTTTTTGGAATGTTTCAGATAAAAGAAAAAAAAAAAAAAAAGAAAAAAGAAGAGAAGATATAAGCTTTGGCCCTATTAGGGTTAATGCTTTTGCATAGACATATATGACCATAAACTGGTCAACTAGTAGAGGTCTTCTGCTAACATTGTGACTGAGAACAGGAAGAATACAGCCACAATAATATACAGCTGTCTACTAAAAGTATTGCATACAGACATCTTTGGCCATGCAGTCTCTTGGCCTTCTGGAAATACGTAAGCTGCATTGCTAACATGACAAAAAAAATAGCAATGTTGAGAATTAGAAAGAGGCGAATATAAGAAGCTGATATTGATGGGGCACTTCGAGCAGTCGCCACCATCTGTGCCAGCCCAGATCGGCCTTTGACTGAAACTCCAGTTTTGTGCTTCACATAAGTGATATCCGCAAAATCCAGAAGATCTTTCATTTCCTCGTCTTCGTCTACAGGCAACTCTTTTTGTGCTTGAGTCTGTGCCTTTTGTCGCACTTTTCTTTCATTTACCTCAATTTGTGCAAAAATGTCAGGAACGGCATCAACGAATTTGTAGCCTTTGGCTATCTTTCTGTTTTTCTTTGCTCTGCCACGCTGCTGCTGCCTCTGTGAGATTGCAAATATCCTGTCAATGGCCTCCTCTGTCTGTCTCTTATCTGAAAACCTCAGCAGGCGCTCAGCAGTCTTCCTAAAGCTGGCTGTGTTGCGTACACGAGACAGGATCTCCTTCTCAAGCTGCTGGAAAACAGGCTTAAAATGTTGCAGGTTCCTCTCCACGATCCCTACGTAGTCCTTCACTTCTGGCACTGTGGAGCTCCTAATGGCAGAGGCTTGGTCAAAGACAATTTTCTGGCGGTCTGCAATAACCTGTGCAAAGGCAGAGCGGGAGCCATCCTCGACAGGCCACAGGTACACGGCGTAGGCGTGCTCACCAGTAGTCACAAAAACATCCAGCTGCGGGGAATCTCCACGCACAGTGAAGCTCTGCACATCCACAGAGGGCCCAATGAAAAGGTAAATGGCCCTTGTGATGGGGTGCCGCAGCAGGGTCGTTACATTCACATAGTTTGTTCCATTGTAGGGGTAGCCTCGGGGATACATCCTGGAGACAATAGTGGCTTTCTCACTGTGGCCAGTGTCGTCCATCCAGTACATCTTATATATCCCATCACGGTGCTTAATGAAGGCCCCGTGGACATCATCAACAACTGTTTCTTCAAAAGGCACATCCACATTGTGGAAGAAACTGGTCGCTGCCTCCAGAGGGCTGTCATCTTCTAGGTGGATTTGGTCCACTAGCAAGAGAAGCTGGGGATGGAGAAGTACAAGGTTTCGTTGCAATTTTCTCAGCTTCAGTTTAGGATTGTATGCACCCACTCCTTCTCCCCTGATAAAAACCACTCCACTTCTCTCTGTGGCGGCAACCACTCGTCCCTGACAGTCGCCAGCCAAGTCATGTTTATATTTAAGCCACTTTGAGGAACAGTCTTCTGTAATCTGCCCTTCCCATGGGGAAAAGCAGCTCTTAGACACAGCAGGGGAAAACATCAACACATTATTTAAAAAGGTATATTTTGGCCCATACAGAGCTTCTGTTATGAAAGGTACGCCATTGGGAGCGAAAGTAAAGGAGTTCTGGTCTGGGTGTTCATGGCCAGCATTAAAGTTCCTCCACCCCTTGATCCACTCTTTGTACTTGTTCTTATGAACAATATCATATATTGCACGTCCTCCCAGCTTTCCTGACTTGAAGGAAAGGAAAGGCCTGTTGATTTCAGCTGGCAAAGCACTTCCATAAGTTACCACTCCCCAGTCCTCAAAATAATGCAGCTTAGGAACCCCATAGTCTGGTGGAGGCACAGAGCGCAAACTTGCATCATACCTGCAAAAAAAGATGAGAAAAATGGGGTTAAAAATCACTTGACTGATTCCACTATCAGCACTTGTACAAGACTCAAAAACCCATCCACTATTTACACCAAGGTGCAAGCCAACAATATATAGCTCACAGTTATGCTTCCTAATCATACAACTGTAATTATTATTCATCATACTAATCCCTATACGAATTTGTTGTGCGCTTTTTACAGAACAATAACTGAAAGCATCTGCTCTGCATTTAAAGCAAGCAGTCTTTCTGCAGTTCAAACTATCCATTCAAACTAATTTCAAACTATCCATGTTTTGTCCTATATAGTCATAAAACTACTGACTATAGCATAGATCTTTAAAAAAGGCAGATTTGACCAGGCTGCAGACACTGCCTAAACATCAACATTTGTGCCTACTTACTGACTACTTAACAGAGAGAAGCAGAGTATCTGTTTCCCCAAATGATGACTATAGAAGTCTGTAGTCTTCAAACAGAATAGGCAATAAATTAAAAATTAATGAAAAGGCATTCTAAAGGATAAATTTTTATTATTTGCATCAGTTAATGTATGTTAATTTCTTTCTCCAAACTAGGCTGAAGAAAAATTTTCATGGTTTTTCTTGTATAAATTGTAAGATATAAGACATTTTGTTTAAAAAGAAGCCTTCATTCCAGAAAAGCTTAAAATTATTACAATTTCATCTATGGCAGTTAAAACAACAAAAATCCAAACCAAAACTCGACCTTCTGGCATTGTTTTTAAGCAATCAAAAGAAACAAAGCCATATTAAGCCCACTAACATTTCTGTTAAATGGATGCAGAATCAGATTTATTCTTACAATTAACCAGGAGCTTCTGGCAGAACCTAGACAGTCCCAGAATTTCCATGAAGACACAAGAGAAAACAGTGATGGGATGAGGTTGTAGAGGAGAGATTCTGTATTTTGCAAGTAACAAGATGAAGGCTGTTTGGTGCCTGGAAAACATGCACTCTAATGTGCACATCATAAGTGCAAACCAACAGATATTCAGTAAGATTTTTCTTGCATGACAGAGAGAGCTACACTGACTCCTCAAAAATATACTTCTTATCTCTACATACTACAAGGGAATCTCTACAAGGGAATTCATATGTGGATCTAAAACTTCTTGAGTCTTTTAATTTCTTACTTTTAGAATACTGACATAGAAATTAGCATAGCTGTAAATTGCAAGGAAAAATATCCATCTAGCATGGCATTTTTTCCAAGCATAACTTGCAAATTAGCGTGCAAATCCAGTTAACAATAGCCTTACTGCTTGGATTATTTAGCTTTTAAAAGAAAGTTTATACTATTCTACAGAACTTTTGAAAGAAAATTATGCTTTAAATGTTCATTTAATTCATTATAAAAGAATACAACAGGATTAAACCCTGTTAGAATTGACCAAATTAAACAAAGACTACATACACGCAAATTTCAGTTCCTTTGGAATGGCCTGTATTCTATGGCAGCAATAGACAGTGGAAAAGAAATCATAAAAGCAGATGCAGGACAAGACCAAGGTGTTCCCTGTGGCAACCTGTGCATCTGTGCTAAGTGAAGAAATTCTTCTGTGCTTCATGACCCTGGGTGGCACATGGACAGTCTGAGCCCGGCCTCTACGGTGCACATCTAAAGATAATGAATTACCACTAACAGCAAACAGCTGCCAGGTTCCTTTTGAGCCCACTCATTCCCTTTCATACCAGAGAAATTCAGTGTGGAGAGTGCACCACCTCTGCCCTTTGGATGGCGTGCCCGGGCCCTCCACCACTCGGTTCCTCCTGATCTGCTCTGCCAGCCAGTTCCCGCTGCCGTTGCGCATGACAAACTTGTCGAGAAACACCAGCTGACTCTCTGGCCCGTAGAACCAGTTGTAGTTGGAATCTGCAATGGCCACAGTTCTCTGGAACCCTAGGGGAAGAGTGAAAAGGAATGTAAGAAAGTAAAAATAAGCACACAAATATGCTTTTGAAGAGCGTGATGGTGAAGCCAAGTGGTGCAAACAGAAGCAGCTTTTTCAGATGTTTCTAGACCTGTTTCTAAATGAGCCATAAATAGGTTACACAGGAGTGGCTTCCTCCTGTTGCAGCTAACTTGAATATTCACCATTCTCCTTTGGCTTTGGGCTACAGACAACCCAAGTACTACACAAAACGTAAGATGCAATCCACTTCCTCTCCTTATTCAAGTCTAGCAAAGGTAACTTTCCCTTTACAGCTTTTATGTTTTTATGTGAATCAATACTCTCCAAAGGAATAAACCAGAGGTGCCCCTGAAAAACAAAATAATCAGCTTCACCTTGAAACCATCAGTGTGAGTTCATTTTGCTCTAACGAACTTCTTCCCAAAGGATGCCTGAGGTCTCATATGGAGTCAGCACAATTCCTTATGTGCCTGTGCTGGCATATCAAAACTGCCAGCAATTCAGTCCCCCTTACATACATGGATAGATCTGGGGTTCCAAGAGAGCTATCTAAGTTTTTTTAACCTGGAATTTGAGCAGTGTAAGTTCGTAATGAAGTGTCCTGCAAACAAGCAACACAAGGGGTAAAAGCTTTAAACTGAAAGAGGGTAGACCTAGTTTAGATACAAGGAAGAGGTTCTTTCCTGTGGGGATAATGAGACAGGTTGTGAAATTGTAGATGCTCCACTCCTGGCAGTGTTCAAGGCTAGGTGGGATGGGGCTTTGAGCAACCTGGGCTAGTGGAAGGTGTCCCTCACTAATAAGCAATGATAAACAAGGATGTTACTGTTTTGATGACTGTTGAACGTAAAATCCAAGGAAATGGTTATTTTGAAAAAAATCCAAGTAGAGTGCTGTTTTAAAATGGCCTATTTCAAGTATGACATTTATTGCTGCTTCAAAAATAGAGATTCATCTTCATTCACCTAAAGGACCTACCTGGCAGGACAGTCCTGTACATAAATGCAAAGTGCTGCTTGAGCCAGGGGTGGTTGAAGTGATTGATGTCAAAATGCCTTTGGACAAGAAACATGTACTGAAACAGTGATCTGGTTGTGTAGCTGCCATAAGCCACCCCTTCATAGAGGGAGCCATCTGTGACCTCCTGCAGCAGGACTACTGCCTTCTCCATGATTGCCAAGACTTGCTTGGTCCACAAGTAAGCTTCCTGAAGGTAGCCTGAAAGAAAAAGACAGTGGCAAAACTAATTACAACACGACAGTTCATAGATGGTGCCCTCTGTACTCCCACAGTGGGATCCTTCACAGCAAAGAATCTGCAGTCCAGGGGTCTATAATACAACCTACTGCTGCAGCATCCCTGTACTTCTAGTGTGAAAAATAAAATACTGTATTTAAACACAGCAAAGCAAGGTCACATGAGCATGGGAAAATCTACCACACACCTTTTGCTAATAATATGGGGCTATACTTTACAACTTAAAAAGAGAATTTCCTTAAGGCATTCAGGACATGCAAAAAAGGGAAGAGCCAAACCAAGACTATTTATTGCATTTCAAAATAAAGCTGTATGAAAACAAACCAATGGCCCCACTAGAGGGCTCCAGTAATGCAACAATTCTGATCAGTCATTTTTCACTTGCAGTATCACCAGCACAGTAAGGAGATCCACAGAGACTAAAAAAGTTAAAAAGTTCACATTTGAGCTGCAGTTAACTGATATTCTACTAACTCATGCTCTATTTCATGACCTGCTCTGTTCTACTTATATTTTCAGTTTGTTGTACAACCTAAAGGGTTATCCAAATAAAAGCTATTTCAGAAGAGCTTTGCATGGGCAATTCCAAAAGCAGATTCCTCAGTTCCAGAATAAAATTAATCTTCCAAGTCGATAAATTCTCAGCCTCCACATATACAATCTCTAAGCAGTTTTAGTTTTTCTAAAGAAAAGCATTTCAGAGATTTTACTATTTTGGTCTGCTCTACACAGATCAAGACCTGGGAAGAGGCCACAAGAAACCTTCTGAGTGCCAGTCTGCTTTCACTAAGCACAAGCATTTATGGGCCTCAGCACTGCATTTATGTATTGCAGAACTCAGCACATGGAACCCAGCAGAGGAAAGGCCAAGCGCCATCTCTTATTTTCTTTTGGGTTGAGGAGCAAGACAGGTAGGACTAAACAGAGATGTCTCATGCTTCTACATGGCAACTTAGTGTTCTCCCAGCTCACAGTGGACACAGATTTAACCAGACTTAATTCCACCCTACAGCAAAGCCCAGCTGGCACATGTTACACCCCACTACATGGTGAAGCAGTGTCTGCTGAATGAAGCACATGTGCCAGGCTAAGGGGGTAGGAGTTACATTCAATCTTGTTACTCAGAGTGTTTCATCTCATTGCCACCAACACTGTATTTATTCTCAGCACAGTGATGAGTAATTCAGGCATCCTACTAGTCAAGGCTGCCAAATCCTTCTCAGTTAACAGAGACAAAAAAAATAGCAGTGCCTAAGCAAAACAGACAACCTGAGTCTAACCCAATACTTGAACGCCTGGCTGAAGAGGAAACTGATGGAGAAGGCCTGAGCAACAGTGGCAGTGGTGCTACTTACTTCCACTTCACTCACAGCTATTAAGACATTCTTTCATTGCTCTTCATGGAGTTGGCAGCACAGTGGTCTGTCAGAATAAAATCCTGCATGTTTCCACTCCTGCTTTCCCTTGTGACATAAAAGGGAAGCTAGTTTTTGACTGCTGCAAGAATGTTCCTTGCCACAGCTGAGCACAGTGCCTTTACCATTGTAATGCATTAATGTTCTGTTTACTTAGGGTATATCTATGCTATGATGCTACATTTATAGTACACTAAAAGAATAATAATACATTGAAATGAAAAAAGTAAAAGATTCAACACCCTGTCAGGCTGACAAACCAGAACAAATCTCACTTAAATTCAGCAGTATATAGATCAGGTATCTATATTAATATCAAGGCCTTACTCCAGTTTCTGTTTTGAACATCTGAGTGTCTAAGTGCAAAGACTTTGCCATATGCATGTGCCTAGAATTAACTTCAATTAGTTTCATTTTTCATCCCTATGGCAACATTTACATTCTTTTAAATTGGCTATTTAGTCTCTACAAGCTTCAATAGCCGAATTGTGTTTAAACTTTCTAGTTGGAATTTATACCTTATGTGAGAAAGGTCTACACTGGGATACATTATTTGCAATTGCTGTGTATCTGATACATGTTCATTCCTTTTCTCCCTCCCTTTTTTTCGCTTTCAGATTATTTTATTTCATATTGGAATTACAATTTGTTTTTTTTTTTATCTTAGACTAACAGAAAAAAACTCACTTAAGTTGCTATTTAATAAAGTTGCCCTATATCAAAATAACAGAATTTTAATTTAGAAATATACAGTCTGTTTTGACCTATTTTCATTTGAAATATTACTACTATTTTCAAAGTGCTCAAGAATTCATTAGTTTCCTGCTTTTTTCCTTCCTCCTCCCCCCAGACATCATCACTTTAGTGAAAAAAATATTGCCCAGCTTTGTGATGTTTTCGTTGTTTTTCACATGGCACACTTAAGGTCTATACCTTAATGAAAAGCAGAATCATCTTGCAAACTGCCAGCTTTCTGCACCAACAAAGGCTTAAGAAAGGATGGAATTATATGAAATTTAGCAAACTCACTGAAATGAACATGGCCTGAGCCTTCAATTTGTGGAAGGCAAGACAGGAGGATAGGGAATAACTTCCACACATGCTCTTGATGCTTTTCAACATACACACATCAGTCAGTGTGTTTGTTTTGACAGGCACTTAGCAAAAAATGACCCTCCAAACACAGAAGGTGCCACAGTTTCTTGTCACACTTCTTAGGGCACTTGAGAACCCCAGTGATGTGCAGATGTGCCTGTGCTTGGTAGGGCTGAGCAGCCAGGCAACACCACCAGCATCCAGAAAATAGATTTTCCTTGACTTGCAGTGTTTAATTCCACTGGGAATCAGATTTTCAAAATACTTCTAGCACATATAAAATAACCACCTGATGAAATGCTGATTCATTCTTATAAAAGCAGGAGCTGGGTCCATGACTTCCATCTCTCAGCTGAAGTACCTCTGAGGTTTAAAGTCAGGATTGCTTACCTGCTTTCTCTCTCACACACTGCGACTTGCATTCTCCAGGAGGACAGGGATAGTCCCTCGACAGAGCAGGCAAAACTACTGGCGAGGGTATTCACCTTGGAAATGGGAAGGATGGTTTTATCCCCAAGGCAAAGTCGAAGAGGAAACCTGTCACAAATGTTGTTTGTGGGATGCAATGGCAGAGTTCAGAGGGAAAAAAGTACAGCCTTGCGCATCTCCATAGAAAAGGCTTTTGGGAAGAAAGGCCCTAAGCTGTGGCACTTGAGTGGATGAAGTTACACTTTTGCAGCTCCCACAGGTGACAGGACAGAAGTCTTGGATGAAATTCCAGCTTATCCTGTTGTCTGGCTCCCAAGTCAGAGCACTGGGTGTTTCTAACTGCTGACTTTCACAATGCTTTGTGTAAGTAGACTGAGTGCATCATTTTACATTGATAATCTCTGAAAGACCCTGTCCATGAATCAGGACTGGACAAACTGTACACAAACCATGAGGTAAGAATTTCAGAATCACTCAGAAAACTGAACTTACATACACACACATCATGCCCACAGACTTCTGTTCTATTCAGTAAATTAAATTTTACTAAGCAGTAAAAGAGCAAACCCAATACTGCTGTACACTAAGAAGCATTTTTATCAAATCCTGAACTTTGCTGCGTAAGTGGCTGATTTGAGCTGATATACTTCAGAAAAAAACCATTCCTATGGCTTAGCACATACCTTGATTCATCAGAACCAGGCTCCCAGCCAGCAGGGCCACACAGTTGGTAGGCTGGTGGTTGTGAAGGTACTGGAAACCCCATCCACGTCTGTAGGATGTTTCATACATATATCCTGAGGCATTGGCAATTACTTCAAGAAATCTCTCCTGTTGAATCTTGGTAAGGTAGCTGTACAAAAAGTCATAAGCAGTGGCAAAACCAACCAAGGAGTGAGCAAGAGGGACTTCATCCCAGGGGGCATCCTTCACTAGCCTGTCAATAAATAAAGATGACAATTAATTGAGTTTCACCTACTTAGTTCTCCCCTTTACTGTACTGTGATATGTGTATAACTTGAAGTCACCAAAGTTAGATGATTCATGTTGAATTTTAACACAGTAGTAAGCTACTTACCAAGTCTCGAAACTATTTTTTCCTATCGTAAGTATGGACAACATTAATCTTCAAAGCTCATAAATTTTATTAGAAAGATTAAGTTGCTAAATATTAGAAAAATGCTTGAAATATTCTGGATTTTGCTAGGAGAAAGGCAGAATACTGATTGTACAGAAATGGAATCTATTCATCTGAAGAAAGATTCATATAATTTTTGTGATAAAGTAATATGCTATGGTTTATACTCCTCCAACCTCCTGTAACAAATCTTTTTTCTTTTCCAAAGGAGTCAGTTGATGATAAATGGTGCTTATGAGACTAAAGCTGTCTTTAAAGCAAGTATAATAAAACAACTCACTATACTGTTTTCTCATGCCCCGAATTCATTCAAGGACAGGAGTTAATTTTACTACAGCTTGAATTAACATTCGCAATAAACACTGTGGTTTTTTAATGCTAAGACAGAAAAGAGGTAAAATGCTGTCAATACTCCAGAATTATTTTAGGAACTACTAGCTTGTGTCCAGTGATTACACTGAACTAAGCAAAATACTAAATTTTTACCAAGAAAATTCATAATATAGGTAGCATGGAACACATATTCCTCTTAAATCAAGCATACATTGTGTATTAAACGCTTTAGTTTTGCAGTACTTACAGGACTTCAGGCCACAGTTCTACAGAAAAGAAAATGTAAAGGAATACACAGTGAAAATAAACTTTTATAAACTGAAAAATCAGTTGCTTTCATGCTTGTTCTCTTCTTTCACTTTTTTTGCAATCTATCTTTTATTACAGAAATGAATTTAAATTGTTGAGATGAGTGTCCTACTGCAATCAGTAGAAATGGTGCTATGCTCCTGAAGGCACACACATTCCAGTTTCAACTACTTTATGCCTCTACAAATATGATTTCATCTTCATTTGTGTAAGCACCATTGTAAACAGATGAGAAAAAAGAAATCCCCAAAGAGTAAGATAAAACAAAAAAAATCTGCTACAGAAGCATTTATTGGCATCCCAAATGCATTAATAAACCATGTAGAAATTATGACCATCAGCCTAAGGCACTGCAATGATGGCAAAAGACATCATGTGCAAGTGAAAAAAAATAACCTTTAATTTTTATTTCAGAATATTTAAATCATTAGAAGAACTCAAGTTTGGCACATTCATACTCCCACGTAAGGAAACTCTCTGCATGCTTTTTGATCAGCTGAACTTCCAACAGTTTTAACTGTTCACCTTCTCTCAGTTTTGATCCCATCTGCTTTCAGTGAAGTTAAACACTCTTTTTTCCTTTATTAAAATGAAATATTTGTCTCACAGATTTAAATTAAATACATCAATCTGGGTTATCTGGTTATTTGTCAATTTCAGTTAATTCTCTATTTCTGCTTCTTCATCTTTCCTTATAATTGAAAAAGCACTTAAAATGTTGTTGATCCTATACATAAAACTAAAGTTCCATTCTATGCCAATTATATACAACACTGGCACCATGATTCCTGTCAGGAATCCTCTGACACAGAAAAATTCCTTTGATCAGCTATATAATGAATTCTAATTTCCAAAGTATTTTTAGTTTCACTAAACACTTGTATATTCAGAAATCAGAGTTCAAATAGGTACAGGAAATTTCACTTTAAGGCATCTGCTTGGAACAATTACAAAGAGTTTGAGGCTAAGCTATACATTAGGGTTGAAGAAAAGTACAATGAAAGAATTTGAGCTAATTTAAAATATTTAATTCAAAGTTCAGTATCCTTTTAACAACACACAAGCTCCTAATTAGATTCTGCTTAAACTTATTCTGCTTTAACCTGATCTTTACCTGACTTAATTTAAAATGGGATTTGCCAGTGGAACCGATTTATTGTAACTTTCACTGTTAAGGTGTATGCTAGCTTTACGTTTAGTTTCTAACAGAATACCATATCAAATTCTACAGTGTAAGAGCATATAATAATTTCCATGGTACTGCTTCTGACAAAATAGAAAGCAGTCTTCTACATGGGAGGTGATAAATTGAGAAGTTATAACTGCATTTAGGCTCCTGATCTCTTCAGTAAAGAAAAGAAAAACAAAATGAAAACAAACCCCACAGCCTTTCAGTGTAAACCCCCTTATGTTAGGCACCCTTATCATACATGCTGACAGTTACCCAACTTGGGTTAGACAAGCAATTTTGTCAAAACTCCCTTCAAATTGCACTTCTGTACAGTTAAGACTTGCACAAAATTTCACAGAGGAGATTCACACAAGTAATACAGAAAATTAAAGATGACGATTTAAAGATCTTAATTTCTAAACACAATAACCCACAGTCAACATCTGTTCTTAAGGTGAAGCTCTTTTGAAGAAACAACTCTTTATTTGGTATAAATCAGTGCAGCCCCCTCAACTTAGTTTCAAGGGAACCAAGAAAAGTACACGAAACATGTGGTAAATGATTCACAAGAAGAATGGTCAAGTAGCAAGCATTACATGGTTTTTATATCTAAATTATGTTCTCATTTTTCAAATGCATCCCCCAGTGTCAGACCTGGTAAATAGCCTGGCTGATAAACTGGGGGAAAGCACAGAGCCACAGGCACGTACTGAATCAATGTATGTGAACAAAGTGTTTTCAGGGCTATTAACTACTAAGAAAAGTGGTATGTATTTATACAAAGATGGGTAAAAACAAACTGACACTTTGCCCTATACAACAAGCTGTTTTCTAAGCCACTCAAGATTAAAACTTAACATCAGAGAGTATGAACTTCAGCTTCACAATTAACCATGTGTGACAAGAGTAAGTAACCTCCACCTCAAAGCTGCATTAGCCTTGTCAACATTTAAAGGCATCAGATGTTACAAAAACAAACAAACAAATCCAAAGAAAATAAATAAATAAAAAATATATCATATCTATAATTCTTTAATATAGAACAATTACTAAGTTGCAGACATATGCACTTTGAACAAAGGCAGCCAACTGTTCCAAAAATTCTAAAATATATTTTAAATCCTAAAACATAAAGGCACCCCTACAGTACCTTTTTACAGTTATATTCCTGTGTCTGTATATATAGGTATATTTGGAAGAGGAATTGTATCTGGAAACCTGAGGAGGTTATGAAAGAGCAAAAAGTGCTGAACAGGTTTGCTGCCTCATGATCAAACTCCATAAACATCCAAAGCCATACACATTGCTCTGCACAAAAAACTGCTGTATGTACAAATCCTGTGAATGGCACAGGATAAATACATGCCTGGGGTGCTCTTTAAAGTTTTGTTCATCTGTGTCCTATAACATATTTCTACTTTATTTTAAACATATAGCGTTTGATATAAATCCTCCATGAAGAAACTGTGGAAATAAAGAGATCATGGATAAGGCTGGAATTATGGATAAGTAGTATGGTTTTCCTACATGTGTTGAGAATTTTAGCATGGTGCAATGTGGTTAATCTATTTTAGATTTGCCACCTTCTACAATGAACAATGAATATGAAGAGGGGAATTAAGACCCTTTTTTCCAGTGATCAGTTGAAGGCACAAGAACCATCATGCATGCACTGCATTTGTTCTATGTATACACAGCACCTTCATTAAATGCATTTCCAAGCTCTAAATACCATTTGCATAAAATTTTGGATGGAAAGTGAAAACCACTATCGCCAACAAAGCCAAGATCACTACAACATCTCAATTTCTTGACAACATTTCTGATGCTACTACTGCCCCTTCTCTCAGTAGAAATGTGTTTCTGTAATTTCTCACTATTCACTACCAAGTAACTACTTCCTTACTGAAAGCAGGGTCACCTGGGTTGGGGTAGTCCTAGCCATGAGTACAGACTCAGAGAAGGATTCACTGAGAACAGCCCTACAGAGGTGGATTTCAGGTGAGGTTCAGGCGGATGAGAAGCTGGATGACCCAGTGATGTGCACCTGCAGTCTAGGAAGCCAATTGTTCTGGGCTCATCCAAAGCAGATTGGCCAGCAGGGCTAGGAAGGGGATTCTGCTCCTCTACTCTGCCCTGGTGAGACCCCACCCGGAATGCTGCAAACTGCTCTGGGCGCTTCAACATACGAAGGACATGGACCTGTTGGAACAAGTCCAGAATGATGCTCAGATGGCTGGAGTACCTCTCCTGTGCAGAGAGGTTGTGAGAGATGGGCTTGTTCAGCCTGGAAAAGTCTCCAGGCAGCCCTTAGAGAAACCTTCCATACCTAAAGGGGGACATATAAAAAAGAAGGTTTTAGCATGAGCAGATAATGATAAGACATAGGGGAATGGTTTTAAACTAAAAAAAGGAGATTAAGAGTTATGAAGAAACTCTTGACTGTGAGGGTGGTGAGGCACTGGCACAGGCTACCCCAGAGAAATTGTGGATGCCCCAAACCTGGAAATGTTCATGGCTGGGCTGGATGAGGTTTTCAGCAACCTTGTCTAGTCCAAGGTGTTCCTGCCCAGTGCAGGGGTTTTGGAACTGGAGGATTTCTAATGTCCCTTCCAACCCAAACAATTCTGTTTCTACTATTCTATTAGCATTTCTCTGAAAGATACAAGCCAAGAGGGAAAACCCACTATCTGGCCAGTCCAAGGCAGGACTTAAATCAAACACTGCTGCTCAAGTGAGTTCTTTGATCATGACCTGTGGGATGTTTACAGTCATCTTTCCTTCACTGTGTATCCAGTTCTTAAAAACAAATTTAAGTAAATAGGAAAATAATCCTCTTTAATCTGAGATATAGAATACCCTTCCAAGCAGTGTGAGATTTGATTTTTGGCCTCTAGGTCAACAACTAACATGGTATCAGTGCATGCAAAATGAAGAATTAAGCACATCCTGACACATGCATTTCACAAGTAATCCACATCCTGAATTTTAATGCTCCAAACTTTCCCATGACAAATTACTGCAGAATAATTCCTGGAGGAGTAGATTAAAGGAAGGATGCCAGTACTCTCTCGTCAGTACTGAAATTCTCAATCTCACCAGGTACATGCAAAGGAAATGAGTGAGAACTCTTTTCTAATGGCTTAGAGGTGAAAATTAGTTCTAAGTCAGTCTTGTATTTCAATGCCATCTACCTCAGATATGGTAGACAGCTGTGATCATGGTTAATGCACACTAAAAGTCAGGTATGCATAAAAATGAGGCACATAATGGGGCCAACTGACCTCTTGGTGCAATTGTACAGTCTTCCCAATGCCAAGGACAACGCCTTGGCACTTTTGCTATTGTCCTGACCCACTTCTGAGGGAAGAAGATAGAGCTTTAAACCTCCCACCAGGCAAGAAAGAGAACTATTCATCTGTGGCTAGACAAAGCATATATATCAAGAGGGAGAACACCTTCCAAGGGGAATGAGACCACCAACATTTCTTTTATAAACCAGAACAAAATTTAAATATTTTTCCTACAAAGTCTCCAAAACAATGTATTTTTTTGTGCTCTAGTGGATTTTTTTCTTAATAAATGGAGCAATATTCTACAATTGTCACTTTGGGAAGAAAAAAGAAGACTCTGAAAAAAAAAACCAAACAACCTCAGCTTTTACCCTTCCCACATTTTTCTAGTTGGCTACCAAAACAAAAACCCCATTATCTGCCCAACCTTAGTGCTTTGTCCTTTGCAACAACAAAAAAGTTAAAAAAACCCCATACTTGAAAAACTGATGATCTGTGTTTCTGGTGTCTAAGGTAAAGCAGGTTTGCCCCTCTCTCTTTACCAGTCATGTTTCAGCAGCAGCCAATCTCACATGCTTGTGCTCATTGCAGCTCAGTTGACAGGAAGAAAGGCAAAAGAGTGGTTAAATGTAAAAGGCTACATTCATGTCAGTATGGGAAAAAGAAGGCAACACATAGACATTTTAAGAGCTTACTATAAAAATAGAGTTGTACTGGTTAGGTGCTATGGGGAGGAGAGTAAAACTTTAGTTCCTTAAAAAATCTCAATCTACTTTTTAAACTCTTTCCCTCTGTTTCCTCACTGGTCTATGATCATTATTCTGATGCTTCTTTCAGATCTTCTCTCATTTTTGGCTTTGATTACAAGAGAGTCCTTCTCACACAGGGCTTGCTTTTATGATGCTTCGGTGTTGACACACTAATAAACTAGAACTGACTCTGTTTTAGTTCTTCTCAGTGTCATATTAAGCAGATACAGAAATTTAATTACTTTACTATTTTAGGAGATTGCTGCTAGCTCTTGTTTTAGCAAATTTTTATACCAGTCATGCCACAAAGTGAGCTCCCTGTAGCTACCACAGAATGTCAGCACCAATTTATCTTCTGTATCAATTTAGGTATTAAAGAAGCTCTCCAAAATCCAGCTAGCAATTTTGCAGACACGCACAATTTCTATTTTTAAACGCTACGTATGTAGAAGACAAAAACAGCATAAGGGTTTGATATTTCACTTACTAACATAACATATATTCCAGATATCAAATTCATCCTCCTACTCTTCTTCTTTTTCTTCCTCTCTGTAGGAAACAGCATATCAGCATCCTCTGAGCTTCTTTTATACTAACTTTTATTCCACAGTCTTATAAAGCCCTCCTAAGTTTTCTTTGAATGTGATTGCTGGTTGATTATTGGGAGTCAAACTTGTTATAAATTTCTTGTGTCAGCACAGACACTCGCTTTATTTCAACTTGGCATATATGAATTCATTTTAGTTAAATGATTATCCACAAATTTAATTATTTACGCATACCTATTTTTACCTTATAACCGCTGTTGTTCAAGATCTAGCACTATCTATATACTAACAGCAAGGGTCCTACAGGATGCTCCAATACTTTGTAATAAACAGTGACTAACAGAAGGCTACACGATTGCTAGTTTATAAGAAAGCAGCAGGAAGGTCACATTTGTTATGCCGAAGCCTCCTGTTAGCTTCTCCTTAGCTGCTGCTATTTCCCTGGAATGTCTGCATGTGCTTGACAGTAATTATCTGCCCTGTGACACCCACAGAGCTGCTGTTAAATCCCACACTTTACTGCGCATTGGTAACATACTTGTCTTTAAAAATGGGGCATCAACTATGTGCAAAAAAATCCAAAAACAAACGCACAGAAATCTCCCTCTGGCCATTGCAAATCGGCACATCTCTCTTGCTACAAGAAGGGTGCAGAATTTGTGAACTCCCAAGGCATTTGTTTTTAAGGTGGGCTTAGTAAAGAAGAGAGCTCTTGGCTGCTTTGTCCAAAACAGAGAATCTGACTGATCTGTTATTTCTGCACAATGTGTGACTCGATTACATCATTCCGCTCAGTTCGGGAACGGGACGAGCCAGCGGCATATGGAAAGAATCACGAGCACAGATCTTCTCAGCCAAAACGCCCTTCTGGTGGGGAGTGCTCTGGGGGCCAGTCAGAGATAAAATGCCAGAAAACACATTAATATCCTCTGTTCCCTCTAAAAAAAGGTAATGAGGTTCAAATATAAGGACAAACTTCCCATAATATTTTAGACAGCATCTAGATATCCAATCCATGGAAAACCAAGGGGTTTATTTAATACCAGCTTTTAATTTTTACAGGCAAAACCATTAATCTCATCTACTTCCACTAAAATATTAATGTATGTTCGTTTGCTGTTGCTAGTCTCCACAACAGTGTCATTCCCATATAATTTTGGGTGATTGTTATAGTTAGCTGTTACCCAGTGCCCCTCTGTTTATTTTAAAATGTAAACCTACTCCAGGATGTAGCCATTAGGGATGCTCTGCTAATGAGCAGCATGCCTATCAACATGGGTTGTTATGACAAACGGCTCAACCTCTGTTAGCTGACACAAATGGGAACTCAGTTATGGGTGTACTTTATTATGTGACATAAAATGACTATTTTAATAGATGAGAAAGGACCAGAGTTCTTAATTACATGCCCCTTCCATGTATATATCAATTACCAGTAGACTTTCTCATAATTGTGTCCTGGGATATTGAACAGTACTTGGACTGTTGAGGATTCCACTAATGTAAAGAACAAATTTAAAATGTCAGTCTACTTAATCTCCTAGCATTCTGAAACAAATAACCAGTGACATTTTAAACCATATTTCTTTTATTCAACTACTGCACATGCTAAAAACATACACTTTTGTTTTCTGGTAAAGCTTAAATTTACTTAACATTGCCAAAAATCTAGAGGAAAATCATTAAGATGAATTTTTTTTTTTTTTAAATTCTAAAGCTGTTTTAGAATCAATGCCA
Organism: Trochalopteron elliotii; assembly: GCA_024734555.1. Classification (NCBI taxonomy): domain Eukaryota; kingdom Metazoa; phylum Chordata; class Aves; order Passeriformes; family Leiothrichidae; genus Trochalopteron; species Trochalopteron elliotii. The sequence continues at coordinate 9,086,754 of JANPWX010000096.1, read as the reverse complement.
TGACAGCAGAAGTCAAAAGAAATCCAGATTATACTGCTGAAAGAATTAAGCTGCCAATGCCAGACTTAACTTTCCAACATGCTGATGAATCTGTCAAGGATAAAGAAGATATTTTTCCAGAAAATTTACATGTCAGTCTTGGCATCTACATTACTGAGGAGGTCTAAGGAGAGGCCTGTTTTACTAACCTTACTGCTAACTCTTTGGAAAAGCCCACTTTCCCAATGAAATAAAGAGTTCTGGCAGATGACTCTCCAAACATGCAAGGCTCCAAAGTCAGGCACCATCAAGACTGCTCCTTCTTTCCACCCTCCTGATCAGAACACATGTGCCTTCAAACTATTTAATAAGGACAATAATCATAATATATCATCCGGAATGGTACTTTCCCAAAATCTGAGGAAAACCAAACATGCCTAGATAGACTGGACAAAAAAATTCCACCACTGTGACACTGCCAGAAGAGCTCATAAAACAGTCACAACTCCTATTTATCACGTTTATTCTCCTAGTCTTATCCTAAGTGGAGAAGTGCGTGCAGTAACATTTTCTGGTACTTTTAAGTTGAGTTTCTTAGGAAAAACAGATTTACATAATCTGTCTGCCCAGTCCTTCAGCCTCTGAACCCAGCCTATTTGAGCAAAGCCAGACAGGACAGTACATCCCTCAGAGATGTCACATTCCTACTTTTCTGAAAACCACTGTTGGACAAGGAAGAGAGATCTATATTACTGCCACCACTGATGGGGCTATAGCGTAAACTCTATGCTGACAGCATTCAGACATAAGTTCTCAGGGGGGAAACAAAAATGGAAACCAGATCCATGTTTCTGCCACAGTATTTGAAGAGCTGGCCAGCTGGAGGTTATACAAAGGGCAGCTTAGCCCAGCTCTATTGCCTATGTTTACAATTTCCTCCTGCACTTCCACTACTACTGAGCAGATTATTGCAGCCACTTCTTTTGCAAAGCAGAGAACTCTGATTAAACCTTCACTGACTTCTGAATGGGATGTCTACATCAGAAGGGAAAGATGGGAAAAGCATGGTTTCTCTTTCACCAAGGTAATGCCAGATACTTGCTTGAGAAAAAACAGTAGTTGGAGGCAGGTAAATAACATCAAAGCCAAGTGGAAATGGGATATCTGCTTGGTTCTGATTGGTATCTGGTCAGCTGGGACACAGGAGAGTATTATAACAAGGGACAGAACAACCACAATTACTGCAGGGCAGAAATCACAGGACATAAGACACTTCAAAAAGGTTGAGACAGAGAGTGAGATCTAGGAAACTGAAAAAAACAGACACAAACAAGTTCTCCTACTCAAAATAATACTTCCCCCTCTTTCTTATTTCATTAAAACAGATGGCCATGTAACTATACCCTACTCAAAACAAGTTAAGAAAGAGTGTGAACAATGAAACTAAGGAGGAAGGTGTTGACTTTGGAGCAGTCTGTCTCCTATTGGAGATGGTCACACATCCTTGGATTCACCTCTGTAAGCTATATCCCTCTGTCAGTGTGCCAGGAGAAACACGCACTGTCTCCAGAGCGAAATCTGAAGTTTTGTATTGCTATGCTTCAGTGGAAGATTTTGGAAATTACCACCACTGTTGAGACAATACTTTTCTTCCTAAATCCCCCACGTCCTCTTCTGTGACATGCAGGCAATATATGGCCAGTGTGTCCCTTCTGTCTCCCATCACTTTTTTTGCTCTAGCTCAGGTATTTCTGTGGTATTCACCATTTTAATACTTAGTGCAGGGGAACCCAAACACTATCATGCCTTTTCAATCATGCCCATCAGGAGGTATAGATCCCAAGTCAGGCTAGCTCAAATCCAGCATAACTCCAGTGATGGTCCATGGAAGGATAACATTTGTAGAATACTACTAGTTGGTTACTAGAAGGTAAGGAATAGTAGTTTGAGTAATGAATACTGCTTGAACAGCTAATGTTTCTCTTTCTGTGCTGACTTGAATCTTGACTCACGCTTCTGCTGAGCTGCTGTCACCACAGAGCTGTAGAAGAGCAGCTATGACAGAAGGGAGCAGTGCTCCATCCAGCTCCATCTCGCTGTCCTGGGCAGATGACACTGTCCTGACAAAACTCACATTCCCATCCTCTGACCTATTCACAGTGACAGCAATCCTGGGCCATAGTCTGCAAGGTGCACCAAGTGGCAGCTGCTGCAGGGAGGTAGGGGAAATGCATCTGCTTAAGCAAAAAGTGGAGATAAATTGCAGGTGGGTATGAAAAGGAGGAGACCTTGGGGTCTCAATTCTAGAGTCACTCCTATAGTGAGGAACATTAGCTTCTGTCCACATAGAAGAGAGTGTGGCACAGAGAAGACAGAGAAACTTGTAGGGATGACAACTCACATCCAAGGGAAGTTACTCCAGGAGGTGGTCATCAAAACACCAGTTACTCAGGCAGTTCCAGTAATCAGACAGACAACTATCATGTCCTACTATGTCTTAAGGAGAGGCCCAAGAACCATGCAGCCAAATGAAGCTGCCAGTCTGAACTAAAGCTCAGACATATGTTAGAGCAGACTGCAGAAGCCCAAGAGTGTCACCTAATTATACCTTTTTCATAGGTCTCCCTTCCCTAAATTCTTCCTAAGGAAGAATTAATTACCCAAAAGATATGTATGAATCTGGGAAAAAAAAATTGAAAGCAACACTTTTAGCACTTCTTGCCACAAACCAGATGTGAAACTTCCTTCTCACTAAGAGTGGGTTTGGATTACACTTTTTTCTTTTTACAGCAAACAGGGTGGTGCACAAAGGATCATGCTCCTTTCAGCATCAACTTTCACGAAGATAAGTCCAGTAAAGGTGAAAAGCTGTGTGTCACTGCTGGTCCAGATGAAGGTAAATGCACTCAGCAAGTTAGTCACTGTTAAAAGGACTATTAGTACAACTGACATAACCCAAGCAATTCACTCATCCACCCACTCCTCCAACTGTACGCAGTTTATACAATAAAAGAACAAGTTAAAAAAAAAAAGACAAAAATCTACCAACTAGGCTGAGCTGCCATCCTCTCCATGTAATCCTTGGCCATATTGATAGCCTCCACATTTTCAGGGAAGAGCAAACAGAACATTGCCAGGGCCCCAAGGTTGTTGCCATAAATTTCATTCCAGCGAGCGCTGAACTCCTTTGGGTCCCAGGGAGGAAGGTAGTCTAGGGGATTGGACAGCATGGTTTGCACTGCTTCCACCAGAAGAGCCGCGATGTGCCGGTGCGTGGTGCCGGCCTGGAGCCGCAGGGTCTCCACGTCCCCCTTGGAGAAGTAGAGCATGGGGTAGCTGTCATAGTTGGCATTGACGAAAGGAACCATCGTGTCTTGGTCCTCCCTGGCGCCGCAGGCGAAGGCAAAGCAAACCGCCTGTATGAAAAACACACTTGGGGCTCCCCGTGTGTGAGTCCTCATTGTGGCATCAGATCTCCAGGTCTCAACGGCAGCCAAACCATCTTTGAAATGTCCTGTGGTAGATGGACATGAAAGAAGGAGTTAGAAAATGAATTTGTGAGACACCATAATTCAGGACCTTCTCTGGGAAATATGATTCCATCTAAAGAACTCTATGTATTCTCCAGGCGACTTTCAAATCATTTCTATTTGAATACTTTAGACAAAACATCTGCTGAGGAACTCATCCAAGAGAAAAACCTGTACACTCTGAAGAAAGCCCCTTCCTACCCATACCTTGCCCTCCAGCAGCTGACACCAGCTGAAGGGACACAACAGCAGCTCTTGTACTTGAGATTTCAAATAATTGCAACGGTGTCTCATATGAAGCAGCGCTGACTGTACTGGCAGGCGGAGAAGGGCGGGAAGGGAGGAGCCAGGGGGAGAGCCAGGGAGCTGGCGGCAGCCAAGCCTGTGTGCTGCCTTGGCTGATGTTAGCAGCTGGAGAGAGGGAAAGATGAGGAATGCTGGAGGTTTGTGTCGGGGTCACTTTATACACGGCTTAAGGCCTCTGGCTCTGACACGTCCTCATTTTAAAAAAACAAAAAAAATGAGCAAGTCAGGAGTCGAAAAGGGAAACAGTAAGTGGCAGAGTCTTAGAAAAACAGCTGAAATACTTTGCCTTCCAGGCATTTAGGGGTTTGCGTTATTAGTATTTTTTTCCAAGGGGTTTTCCATTTTACATGAGATTTACTGCCAATTACCAAGAAGGCTGAACATTGAAATAAAATGCATATTCTTCTATGTACATTACTCCTTGAATGTGCCCTAATGGGAAATTTATGCAGAGGGAAATGCAATTTAACATAGTAAGTTACTTTGAAGAAATTACCAACTATCTGGCCTAAAGTCACAGATAAAACACAGCCAAGATCCCCCTGAGGAAAGCCAGCAAATTCCTAGAATTCTTATGAGGGAAAAGGTTATGGAAAGCAGGCTCAAGTGAGACAGTTTTGTGTAAATAATGAACAGTAGTTTTCAATTATTAAAAGGAGAAATAGAAGGAAAGAAAATCTAAAAACAGATACTTTTTCTTTTCTCTCCCATGGAAAACCTGTTTCATAGGATTCAGTCATAAAACTTGTAGGAAGTTAAAGTACAAAGCAACCTTTTACTTCTCCCCACAGGTCCCTATTCCATAGCCAAAATTTTCTAATAGAAACTGAGTCTGCTAAAACCTTATTTAGAGATCCGCATCCTGTTTCAACAAAGTCGTTAATATGAGAAAACTCTGACAGACAAGGACCCTTCATGACTACTGGGTGGCCAGACCCTCTAGATTTTTGTGCTCAGATCCTAAAATTAATTTGTGAGCAAACATCTTTGGCTAAGAAATACATAATTTCTTGTGAATATCTACCTAGGGCACAAATAATATTGTACCCTGTAACTGCTTAAATTTATCTATTACGGTGAGCAGAAAAATTGCTTAAACAGAGTGTAATGGAAGATGACATTTTCATAATATTTTAATGCATTTTGCAAGTACATTTTGCTCTGTTTTGGATGCAAACCAATTGTTACAGGACACATTATCACAGGTTGGTTTATTTAGTAACACTTTTACTATATCTACATAGTCTCTCACCACATACACACATACAAAAAGACACATGCACCAGTTTATCCAGACATACTCAAATCTACTTGTATTCTTCTCTATGCTGAAGGAAACCATATAACAGTATATTTTGACAGGAAGAAGGCAAAAACCAGCCAAAGCAACAGATTATGGTTGAAACATGATGTAATATGTTTTAATTGATGAAAAAACTGCTTTGCCATAAAAATAAAAAAACCCACTACAGGTTTGTTTTTTTTTAAAGCCTCTGTGATCCTTTAGAACTGTGGGCAGAGGAAAGAACCTAAAAAATACCCCCCAAAAAGCTAAAATATGCTTGTAGCTTTTTCTGTGTTAACATTTATTGAAAAAATTTCCTGGCTCACACAAGCAGAAAAAAATCTCAGCTAGCAGTAAGGACTTCATGCAGTCTTTCCTTTGGTTTGATGTCTGTAAGTACTTCTGCACATCAGTGAGAATTCAGAACATGTATAAATTTAGGGATGGTTTTAAGAGTTCCCTAAATCAAGTTATTTCTGAACAATGATTAGGGCATATACAGTAAGGTTTCCCAGAACTCCTTTGCAAATCTGAACACACACTTCCCAGCACTACACCATCATCAAACACATTCAGTGTTGCCAAAAAGTCATAGTACTCTCAAGTATTCAATAGCTTCCCACATTTTCACCCTTCATTCATGTGCACATTTCACTGAGAAATAAACTCTTTATTTTACCTTTACCTGAGAAGGAACCACTGCACCACATTGTTTAGGCTAACAACAGAATAACTGGAAAACCAACCTACTGTATATTTATTCAGAGTCAAGATCTGGAAGAAAGTCAATAGGCAGTGGCAAAAGCAGGAATACAAAATCATTTATTCTTGGTTAAATTATACTGACACTCTTCCTATGATATGAAGACAGTAACTCCCAGCAGCCACGACTCGCTAAGGACAGTGAGCTCTGTCCCATAGCTTTGCAGGGCTCAGCCTGGTGTGACTGATGGATGGGAGGCAGCTGGAAAGGAGGACACCTTCCTTTCCATGCAAACCTCTGAACTTTGATTATCAACATAGCTTAGGTGAAGCTGTATCTGTGCAAATGACTGTTCACGTGAGCTCCAGCTTACCAGTTGTGTGTGAACCTGTTAGAAGTTTGCCCGACACACTCAGGCTTGAAAGAATTGGAGTCTGGGCCTTCTGATCATTTAATGTGCACTCACAATACCATTTTTAAAGCTAAAGGAATTTCTTACTCTCATATTACACTGCATCATTACCAGCCATGTCTTCCAAGAAAAACTTTACCAAGCAACTCAACCTTTTCTGAAAATGAGGGGGTTTTATTCAGTTAGGAAACCATGATCTGATTAAGTATTAAAAATTAAAAGGAGAATGAAGGATGCTTGCCCATGGAAGAAAATGCTCTTATGCAGTGTGCTTTGAAAATGTTGTCATTTAGTTCTAGATTGAAAGAGCATTTTGCACTATTTCCACTCCACTGCCAGCAGAAACAAACAGTAAAAAACACCAATTAATCCAGAAAAAAACACCCAAAACAGATTAAATCTTAACAATTTTAGTTCTCCTCATCTGCATCAACTGTTAGATGTTAAGCTGTAAAAAAAAAAAGTATTGTAAAACAAAAAACACTAACTAAACTAAACATTGGTTTATAAGATAACTTTACCAAATAAACTATTTAAAAGAAAAGAGAGGTCCATTTACTCCTGCCACATGTGCACAGAAACGTTGCTTCATCAGTGAGAGCAAAGCAGTGAGACAGGGGCAGAGGAGGGAGAGGAAATTATGGCACTGTTAGGATCACCAGCTTACACAGCTGTCCTTGAAGCACTCTGACCTTCTTGTGGATGATTAAAAATTAAAAACTGTAAAGAACTGTTGTTTTCCGTAGTATCAGTTCTGAAGAGCCACTCTGCTTTGTAGCTGCTTTTCCCTGGGACCGAACTTCTATCACTTCTTAAAAAGCAGAAGTTGCAGGTCTCTCTGCTGGCATCTCCCACGCTACCAGATTACTCAGGTTTCTGAATAAAAGATCTTCCCAAAGCCCAGGGCTGGGACATGAGCACATCAGACTCTTTGTCTTCTTCTGGGAAGCTACTATTTTCCACAAAGGCTACAGTTCTCATTATCGTTACCTGAGATACCTGAGAAACAAGTGCTCAAATATTTAAAGGAAAATCTGTTCCACCATACTGACGAAAATCAAATCTTTAGATCCAGTGTGCAAACTTTTACCTTAGAAAATGACCTCTGAAACGGCATGGACTTAAATTTTATAATTTCTTTGCACTTCATAAATGATTGACAGTGAAAATGAACTTTTTTTACTCAAATTTTTTCAATGCTTATAATATTATTACATGCAGTTTCATTTTGAACAACAGTGTCACTACAGTTTTGTCACAAATTTCATTACAAGAATTGGCATTAAACCTAAAATAGGAAATTTTAGAACCCAGGGCTAAAACAGGTAAGAAAGTCATAGACATTTCAACAAGAAATAGTCAACCACCAGAAACAGCTGCTGTCCTACCAAAACTGTGAAATTAATAGATAACATTGAAATGAGGTGTGTGTGGAGTATTATTCCATTAAATGGAGAGGGATGTGCAACTCTTTGTCCCAATGCTGAAAACTGCCGAAATGTAACACAGGAAGTGGTAGGTTAGATCACAGCAGAGAAAAGTAAACCTCTGTAGGATCTCCTTTTCTTTGCACTTTGTCCAAATATCTGAAATATCTTCCCACACACATTGCAATTGACTTTGCTGCTGCTGAGAGGAGCAGCATCTATAACACAGAATACATCAGCTGGAAATTCTGGAAACATTACATAGTGGCAGCATTCTAAAATCATGACAGTAACATCAGGTGAAGAGCTGTTCTGTTCAACAAAGTCAGTTTTACCACCAATCTAAATATTCTGCAAACATATTTAAAAATGGCAGAGCAATTTAGTCTTCTTAATGAATCTGATGACATTGTGGTATTAAAAAATGTAGGGTAAGTTCATGAAAACAGAGAGGTGGAAAGGGTCAGTGGAGATTAACTCCCATATATATACTGTCATTTGGTTCCAGAGAACCCTATCCAATGCAGCATAATTAGGTGCACGATGGAGCAGAACCAATAAAACTATAAGCTTATCTTCATGCTGTAATAACCACAATAAATCTATTGACTGAAGTCCCAGGCTTCTACCTCAACAAGCAGTGCTGCTGAGACCCTTTCAAAGCTGTGGGGCAGGAAACTCCCACGTCCCAAGAGTCAGGAGCAGTCAGGAGTCCTTCACCCACCTTTTGGCTGGTGAGCTAAAACCAGTGACTATTTGGCTCTCCAATAAAAATACTGAAAAGGTGTAAAAATCACTGCTTAAAACTTGAAAAACACCTATTACGACCTTAACCACCAGGGGACATTACTTCATTTCTTCCTCTGATTTTTTTCACAATGAAAAACATGCTACAATTATATAATTTCAAAGGTATTTCAAAACTTAAATACTGAAATCCCAAATATAATTCAGAATTACATCTGCCATAAATAAAGTACAGCTCAGGTACCCAGGTGTTAGTATTGCACTTGTTCTGAAATGATCTGAAATACCTTGAAAGAAGCTTTGTATCACCTTTTATGTTTAACAGCTGTGCTATGAAAATCCCAATGGCAACCAGAAACAGCCAGTTCCTATAGGGATTATCAGTATATGCCATCATGTCAGCAGTCAAGATTTAAACTTGTGTCTGTCCTTTGATCTAACACAAAATTAAATGGATTTGTGTAGAGCAGTACACAGTCGTGTCAGACCATAATTCCAGGAGAACGGGGGGTTGCATTCATTCTCCACCATGCTACAGGTAAGACAGCAATTGCAGCATGTTTTTGTAAGTTCACAGTAGAATGTGTAAGACATCTGTGATGGAAGTTTCATCTGTAAATTCCTTTCAGTTAAAAGCTTATTTGTCTATTTTATCACTGTATATATAAATTAACAGGGCATACACACATACACTGAATGCATAACCTTCTCTCTGCCTCAAGAGAAAAAATTATTTAAATAATCTGCACGTCCAAACCATAATCTGGGAGTTTAGAATTTCCTTCTATTTTGCAATTTATCCTCCTGTAAAAATGCTTTCTTGGTAATTTTTTGGTTGCACTAACACTAGTATTCCTAACCCTTACCAGGACCTCTTATTCCATACCTCACTCTGCAAAATGAGTAAGGAAGTGATTTTGATATCTAGAATCCTGCAGATGATCATTCCCAACCAGTACAGACATGCCTGTTAAGGCATCCACATTCAGTGACTGAAAGCCCGATCACTTTTACAACTGAAGGCTTAAAACTATTAGCTACCAGAGAATGACTCCTTCTAGAACACCAGCACTGTATCCTGTGCTGACACAATTTCAAAAGGCCATTTCAATAATTAAAATTAGGTCTTTGTTTTTCACTTTAGTCACATATGTTAACACTAGGAAGACAGTTGGAGAATTTTCACCTAGGCCAAGAGGATATACTCCCTACCTTTGTCTGCTCCATTAATGTCCCAGAAGTCAAGCAAACTCCTCATCCATGTGTTACACTATTACAGCATGTAGGGCACCTCTGGGTTTTAGGACTACATCAGTAACAGGCACTTCAGAAACACAGAACAAAGGCTCCTGCTAATCTGTGTGGTGAAACAATATTCCTGTGGCAGCTACTGAGAAGTAACTCATCTCCTGGCCCTCGCAAAGAGACCCACTTGGGGTCAGTAAGGCTGTGAACCCTTTGGTGTTGGGTTTTAGGAATGTTGTTCAGGGTTTCCTCTGAGAGCAGCCCACAGCCCTAAGGACCAATCACCCATCACAAGAAGGGAGCAAAGGAACAGAATGCCTCGGGCAGACTGGAGCCTCTGTGTGGATCCAGTGGTACAGTCATGGAGGGCAGGAGGAACTGGAAAAACTTCACATGGCCATAGCAATGCCCAGGAGGCACAAATAAAGGACAGGAAAAAAATAATCATACATGGAAAAGGGGAAAGCCATTTACTGCTGCCAGAATTCCTCCTTGTACCTAACCCACCCCAGGGAATTGCATGCCATCCATCTTCCCTCACTTCTGAGGAGGCCAATTACAACACCAGAAACTTCTGATAACAAAACAAGTGTTTCCATTTCAGACTTTAACTTTTATCCTCTTTCCAACTAACTCTACTTTGCTGGCCTTGACCTTTACTCTTCCTAATACTTGTAAATGTTTTAAGACCCCTCATTTGTTGTTCGTGACTATGTAATTAGCAGTTTTAATATTCCCTGCTTATTGTTTTAATTGCCCTTCATACAATTGTCTTCAAGATGTGGTAAACAAATTATGTGATTCTGCTGGAGTCTTACAAAACCAGTTTTCACTCTCTGTATCTATAGCTACAAACTTGAGTAGCTGAAGAGACCAAGTATTTTTATTTGTAAAGCATTTCCACAGGACTTCATATTAATAGCATTAAAATTAAAATGCATCATATCTTTCAGTTGCTATGGGATCAAAACTCATTTTAACTCTGTCTCCATATCCTGTTTATGACTTAGTGTTGCACACAAAACTATATTAGTATTTTATTGTTATTCTCATTGTGATCATTTTGGCTAGGGTAGAGTTAATTTTCTTCATAGTAGCTGGTTTGGGGCTATGTTTTGGATTTGTGCTGGGAACAGTGTTGATAATTTAGGGATGTTTTAGTTACTGCTGAGCAACATTTATACAGTCAAGAACTCTTCTGCCTCTCCCTCTACCCCACAAGCAAGGAGGCTGAGGATGCACAAGGAGTTGGGAGGGGACAGTCAGGACAGCTGATCCCAACTGACCACAGGGATATTCCATAACATGTGATGTCATGCTTAGCATACAATATTGGGAAAGAAGGAGACGCACTCAGAGTTGCAGCATTTGTCTTCCCAAGTAACCATTACATGTGACGGAGCCGTGCTTTCCTGGGGATGTCTGAACACCTGCCTGCCCATGCGAAGTGGTGAATGAAGTCTCTGTTTTGTCTGGCTTTTATCTATTAAACTGACTGTATCTCAACCCACAAGTGTTCTCACTTTTATTCTTCCAACTCTCTTCCTCATCCCACTGAAGGGAGTGAACAAGGGCTGTGTGGGGCTGAGTTGCCAGCTGGGATAAAACCATGGCAATCATTGTTGTGGTTATTACAGCATATGGGAGCACCAGCAAAGTTCAAAGATGCTGATGCTAATTGATTTATGAACATAAATAAAGGAGTTTGTAATCTAAGCAATTTAAACCAACACTTGCTTTTACATTATCTAGAGATAATTTTAGAGTGTGAGTATGCAGGCCCCAAATGTGTACTCACACAGAAGAACCACTGGTTCATTTGTTACAGGACAAATGTCACTTGTGTTCATAGACCTAAATTGTACCACCCTACCTGGTAGCTGCATCTCTCTCCAGATGAGGGTGTTGTTCATCATCATTGACACAATTCTGCTGTTATCTCACTATCTAGGGTTTCTCCACAGGGAGAGCATATAGCTCCTCTCTCTATTCACAGATGTAATATACACATACTCAGATGCAACTGTTTTTTTCCGGGTACAAACTTGGATAGACAATAAAATGTATTGTCCTGCAGCTCCTTCAGGGCTATTGCTGTCCTCAGTGCTCCCCAGAATGCCCTTAACAAAAGCCTTGAAAAAAAAGTGGTCATTACATTTTCAAGGACAGAAGCCTCAACTGCAGATGGAGTTAAGCAGCTTACATTATTCCTGCAGAACACAGCTACTCACAGTGTGTACGAGCAATCTGTTAGCAGGTGTCAACACAACCATTAAATTATGCTTTAATTTTGAAATTTAGAATCTTATGATCTCATTTCTGACTGTAACTTGTGCAGGCATGGCTCTCATAGCAGAACTGAAATTGGACAGATGATTTTGGTAAAAAGTGTGATGAACCATGATTGCAAGGATATGATTAAAAGGAACATAATATCCATAGAAAAGCTTGTGAACAACTTTTCAAAATACTTTAACAACTCTAGGCAGCCACTTGATGAGAAGGCTGAAGAAGGCATACCAGGTTTATATAAAATGTTCAGCATTTTTAATATTTCTGATAACCCCCCCCACAAAATAAAAGCATAAACCAGGTCAACCATGGAAAAAGAACTTGTATGTTAAATTACATTTCTCTTGCACTGAGATACAACACCTACCAAAGTCAAATCACCAGAGTCCCTACAATCCTTTGCCCACTCTAAACAATGCTACTGCTGATTCCTCCTGTATACTCTGAGTCTAAACAAAGGGAGAAACAGAAAGAAAGACCAAACAAAGGTAATTTCAGACTGTGTACATAATAGCCACATTGTGCCTGTGCTTGCACACCTGACCATGTTCCAAGAGTAGATAAAAGTGTCATGCCAGCACCTGATGTGAGAAAACATTTCCAGTGCTCTGTCCTTCATGTGATTCTCAAAATGACCAGACCCCTTTGGTCAGCTTTCCACTACCAACACTTCACTTCTGCTAAAATTTTACTGCCAAAGCATTCATGAGAGAGATCTCTGGTGGCATTTGCTAAATTTCCTTTTTCCTAGCAGGCTTCTCTGCCCACTTCTCATCCTGAGCACACAGCCGAATCTGCTCAAAGTGCAGTGCACAAGGGTTTGGGGGTTTACTAATGCAGCACTGTCATACCTCACCCTATCCCAGCTGGGCTAAGAGACATCAGTACAAAGTTTACCCATATAAACAGAAAACTGGCTCAAAGGGACCCAAATGCAGAATCTATTTAATGATTTATATTAAGTATGTGGCTATAGTCTTGAATGCAAACTGGTATCATGGTTTAACAGCTTTAGGAGAATACAGTGCTCTAAGTATGCTCTTTGATCTACCTCAGCTGAATAGAGACAGCAAAGATGGTGAGAACAGCCAGGACAAACTTGCTGCTGAGATGTCATATTTACCAATTAAATACAAATTGCTAAGAAAAAGTCATAACCTCATTCACTCACCACACACTTGGATTACCACGTCTCAGCAAGAAAACAACAGTTACAGAAAGTTGATTCTTTTCTTTATTTTTTTATTCCTTCAGCATCTCCCTTCCCCCTCAAAGGGCTTTATTTCTTGCAAAATATTCAGGAACAATAGCAATAGTAACTAGATTTATTTCTGCTCATTGCTATAATATGCTGTGGGTGCCAGATGTGCAAGTTTCCATACACAAGCCTAAGAATGTGACTGAATTTTAGTTAAATGTGATCACTTTTGAGAGCAGGGACACTTCAGTTTTATGGACATTTACCTGCTCATTTAACCCTTGTTTTCACTGCTCAGACTGTTGGGTACTGATGGATGTGATAATTTCTCTGCTAAGATATAAACTTCCCATGTTCATTCACAACCCAACAGCTATCTGGTTGTATTTTTACCTTTTTACCACTGATGTAGGATTTACTTGAATTCACTTTTAAAAAAGCTTATGTACTTTGAGTCATTGTCCTTGAGGAAAAGAAATGGTACACACAGACCTCATGAGCCTTTAGAAAGTACCAAACCCAAGATATCACTCTAAAGCCTGCTTTCAGCTACCCATTTTTACTTGTAACTGTATTCAACCTATAAATATCACACCTAACATTTGGCCAGGTAATAAAATGCATTTTCCTCTCCACTGTAGTGCAGATATTTACTCAATATCTAGTTACAATAACTAATATACACTGAAATAAAAACTGAGTTCACCTAGGCAAACAAAATCTATCAACTTTTACCATAGGCAATCAATGGTTCAGTTTATGTGTTTCTTTCTTGCAACATTCTCTACAACCAAAGAACAGATTGTAAAGGAGACTGTATATCTATGTGTAGTGGAAAATCAGCACCAAGTGTCTTCTGAGGTCAGTGTTCACAGCAGAGAATATAGATGTGTTTATAAACTATTCTCGTATCTTTCACTTTTATTATTTTAAGAGCATTCAGGTGAGTGATTTGGCAATTCAAAATCATGTAAAACATCACAATACATCAAACAAAGTAACAAAGGCAAGCTCTTACTTTGAATAACAAGAAAATCACATTTTTTTAAAGGCCCAGTAGCTCTGCCCAATTAAAATACACAGTGGTTAGTATATTTCAGTTTCACCTCTCAGTGAAGTTTACAGAGGCAAGACAATCCCAATCCAACACTGCTACTTTTTTGACTTCCCCTAAAAACTTAACTAATTCAGGTCACTTAAAAAAACACAAATAAGTGATGAAACACAGTAAGGAAACTCTCTGTTGAAATAATACTTAGCAGTTGTGTAGAACCATGTACCCAAGAATCTACAAGTAGTTATGAAACTAATTAATTAATTAAACTTCTCAACACCCCTGCGAAGCAACCAAGCACATTTATCTGTTTTATGAGGAAGAAAACAGAGCCATGGAGAGGTGGAGTGACTTGCCCAAGGGTACCCAGCTAGAGTCTTTCAGAGTAATAAACAGCATCTGAATTACTGACTCCCACTGTCACCCTTCAACTCAACTGTTCCTTTTTTGAAATACTGCAGTAAGTTATAATAATAGTTGGCATCATAAACATAATGTGGCAATATTTAAGCTGAGATTTTCTTTGTCTTTTTTTAGACTACATTAAAATTTTAATGTTATTTAAACTGCAGTTGATCTTCCTAGTGTGACTGAAAAATCTCTAGGGTTGAGCAATATTTCTGGATTTTATTCACAGTTGTGACTACTTTTTATGTTGCCATTGCTTATGGCTAAAACTCAAGCCACTCCAACTTGAAAACACAGGAAAATGTCACAGTTTTATATTGCTTCAAGAGGGAGAAACAGAAGAACAGAGAGGGTAGTTACCTTCATTCATACCAAATAGTATTTTAAGAGTTGGCATGAGACACACCAAGTGATGATGCACTGCTTTCATAGTAATTCCTATTGCAATACTAGCCATAGGAATTGCAACTCGCTGCCTGGGGCTGCGAAGACTGAGCTTCCCGAGTTGACAGCTCTGGTCCCAGGTCACTTAAAACTTTCCCAATTTAAAAAAAACCAAAAACAAACAAAACCCCAAAAAAACCCCAAAACACAACAAACAAGAACAACGAACCAAACAAATAAAAAACCAAACCAAAACAAACAAAAAAAAGCCCCAAAAACAAAACAGCAGAAAAAGAAGTGGCAGGAAGTTGCATGGGGCAATAGGCTCTGTTCCTGTCTCTCAGCCTGCCTAGGTGCAAGACAAGGATGCTGCTGCTTACCTTTCACACATGCATGTTTGGGAGGCTGAACTCGGTAGCAAAAGGCTGGCGCCTCCCGCGGTCCCGGTGCTGCGGAAGACCAGAGCTGATTGTTTCCCACGTCGCCCACAGGTGAAGCTCCGCAGAGAGAGCGCCACGTCCCCCGCCCGCACCCACCTCCCTAGGGCTCGGGGGCCGGTCCTGCGGGTGCCCCCACCGCAGTTCCGTCCCGCCGGGGCCGGCCGGGAAAAGCCCGTGCCTGCCTTGGGGCTGCTCCCCGCGGGACGCCCCGGC
>JANPWX010000096.1:8931596-9070731 GCA_024734555.1 Trochalopteron elliotii | reverse complement strand
CTCCGCACGGGCACTCACCGCCCGCGGCCCCTGCCCGGCGCCGGCCGCCTCTCGCCTGCCAGAAAGTTTCTCCTCCGCAGCCCCGGGGGACGGAGAGGGAAGAAGAGTGCGTTTTTTAACGCAGGAAGAAAGTAACTCTCCCCCTCCCGCTTCCCCGCCCTCCTTCCGTACCTCTCCCCGTCCTCCTCCTCCTCCTCCTCCTCCCGCCGCGGCTCCGCCGGCCCCTCACGCCATGGCGGCACGGCGCGGTGGAATCCGCCCCGCCGCTGCCTCGGTCCGGGCGCTCCTCTCGCTCCGTGTTTGCTCTTGTGTTTGTTTATTCCTGGCGCGCACACTGCTTTTCCTCCTCCGCCCGTTCCTCCCCGGCTCGAACTTCATGGCCTTAATTCTGCCTTTTAGCGAGAGGACTAGTTTCTCCGCAGGGAATATTTTGGTTCCAACACTGGAGTGTTGGCATTGGGTTCCTTGGAGCTGGAGAGTACGGCAGCGGTACCACGGATCGGGCAGGGTGGCTGTGGAGGTGACAGCAACCCGGCTGTCCCAGTCATATTCGTTGTCCTTCCCTGGTGCTGTCACCACCATACTGCATGACAGGAATAGGACCTCCCACCCAAAAGTCCCCTCAAGCCAGCAAAGAAACAAAAAGCCGATTTGTCAAACTGCTCTTTTAAGTATGGTGTGGCTACTTACATAAACGTTTCCCATGTAAAAGAAGAAAAAAAATAAAAGTGAAATGCCGTGACTGTTCAAGTCAGCCATCCCGACATTTGTCACAGCCACACAGTTGAAGATATTTCAGAAAGTAATATTAAAGGCCATAAAATAAATGATCCTTTGGAACATTCTTCTCAGTCATTATAGCCAAGACAAAGTTCGAAGTGAAGAATTCCAAATGTTTGTTGGGTTTTGAAAGCTGAGCATATTTTGTTGACTACGTAATGAAAATTAAAATATTTCATGTGATAGATTAGGATGGTCTCCAATTACCTGTAGCTTACATCTCACAAAGGATATTACTAATTTAGTAATGTGTTTACTGATGTTACTGAATCAGTCAGCAGGCTCACAAGTGCTCAGTTCTCTGTTCTAAAATGCAAGATCTGTATTTTCAGAGGATGGTTTTAAACAGATCCGTTTTGATTTAAAATGTGATTTCATGCTGTTCTATCAGGGCTAATAAACTCATGAAAGCTAGACAAAACCAGAAACTATAGATTTCCCTTCACCCTTTCATTCCTGTTGTATTTCTCAGCAATATCTGTTGACAATCTCAGCCCTAAAGAGTAGGAATCCACATGTTGTTGCTGAAAACTCCAAGAGCACTGCCAGAACCTGGAATGAAGCCTTGCTTTTTTACCAGTAATGACATGCCTAAAAGCACGAAGTACTTCAGTTTCAGTCATGCAAACACTAGATTAATCATTAGAAGATATATTTCTGAACAGATGTTTGCATAGTAATAGGATCTACTGAATTGATAGTAGAATTGTAAAATATTGATGTTGTGATACAAACGAACACATGAAGGAAGAGCTGCAGACCTCGCAATCAGACAAGATGTGGCAGATAGGCTGATTCTACTGGAATTTCTAAAATAACCAGGGTGCCTAAAGTGATCAGGAGGAAGGTGTTTAAGTACTTATCTGCATCATTAGGTATGTAAATATATTAAGTACCTGATTCTAAGTTAAATTGAATTAGCCCTTACAATTCTGAAAAGCATAATGTCTGAATGGCTTTTGAAATCCTGCCCTTGGTCTGTGCATGGATCTCTCTATTGTAGAAAAACTGCCCTGTGCTGCCTTGTCATCACAAATACCCAGGCAAAGCACACCATGGCTCCCTTCTAGAATGGGCTCCTGGCTTCTTGCCTCATAAGGGATGAGGTTGAATGTGCTGCTTGGATCTTGCTCTGGTGCACAGCTAGAACGTGGTGGAGATACCAACAGGGTGGAGAGCCACAAATCGTGTCCTCTTGTGTAGAACAGGGCTTGTTTTAATTCCCAGTAACTCAGGCTAAATAGATAAATTTAAATAGATAATTTTAGCCTGCTTGTCAGGCTAAATAGATAAATTAACATTTATAGGATGATGCACTGATATCTAAGAGAGGCAAGATCTGTCCATACTAGATTAATTTCAGTATTGCCATTGGTAATTTTAAAATTAAAATGGCCCCAGCTTTAGCAAGCATCATGTATAGTGACAGACTGAAAAAATTAGCCTCAGGAATAGAAATTGGAGTCAGATTGCCTTCAAATATGTAAAAGCTGCTAAAAAGAAGATAATAATCTCTTAATCTCATCCTCTGAAAACAGCATGTAAATTGCAGCAAGAGAAATTTAGGCTAGCTAGGATAAAAAAAAAAAGTATTTGTAAGAGTAAATAAAGAAGTGAACAGCACCTCTCTCCCTGGAGGCTTCTTAAGTGCAAGTTGGACATATATTTGACAAGAACTGTTCAGATCTAGAAAGTCTGATGAATATTGCCTCAGAGCAAGGGATGGACCAGATGACCTGTCAAGGTCCTGTTTTGTGTGATTATGTTCAAAATGCTACTTGCACAGGCAAGATTACGGATCGTCTTTGATCTTCTTCTGCCCTTCACTGCTTTAGCCATGGTTATAACTCCTCTTGCTGAGGTTGAGTTTCTCTCAGTGGTTTGCTGGCCTTGCTGCATGCCAGTGAATTCAGTGCTGACAGCAAGAAGAAAACAATTAAACAATGAAACAATATCAATTTGGAGCAGCAACTTTGGGTGGGATCCATCTAACCTCTGAATGTGTCATGCAGTTTTGTTCTATACTTGACTGGTAACTACCTCTGATCCAGTCACATTAGACCCTGTTTATAACACTGCAGAGAAAAATAAATTCTTTTACAGGAGAATTCATCTGACCTGTTTTACATGTCTTCATTAGGATGTAATGAATCATGTCCCTAGGCTATCTCTTCTTGCCACCAACCATAAAGTAGGTTTAAATGACTCACTCAGTAACATACCGTCATATATTTTCCATTCCTCTGGTGCTTCTGTCCCTGAAAACTCTCTCTCTCTCTCCTTTCAAGTATCCAAACCCTAGCTTATTTGTTCCTTTTCCCCCCCGTTATTTTTAAATTTAATTTTATTTTATTGTAAAAGTCCCATTGCAGTTAAAAGTTTTTGTAGCTGTCATTTCCCTAAATTGCATCATGTGACACTGAAACATACAGCAACCTGACCTTTTGGGTGGCATTGCTCCAGAATGGATTTAGGAAAGGAGCTAATTTATCTGTTGAAGCTAAGACCATTGACTTGGCCAGTTGTGCAGAGTATGTTTCATGGAAATTGTTTGAAAACTGTTCAGGTCAGACACTGTTCTACGTCAAATGCTCATTATTTTTCCTTGGTCTTTATGGCAAGCCACATTACATGCCATGTCTGGTGTCTCTGTGACTGAGCCAAACATATGTGGGAAATGCTGCTCTTTTCCAACAATGGCAAATTTTTTAGATCGCACTCAGAGAAATCACTGTGCACCTAAGTGCATACAGTGCATATCTTGAAAATGTCTGGCATCAGAGACACTGTGAGCAGCCACCTCTTAGTAGCATCTATCCTTCTTCTTTGAGAAGAAAAAGCTTCCAAGAAAGCCCAGCAGTTATCTGGCTTGCAGCGAAGGGAAACACACTTTATTTTCCTGCTCCATTGGCAAGCCGGATCACGAGGTTGTGAAGAGTAATGGATGGAGCAAGTAATGTAGGGCTCGTTCTAGGGCAGACACCAGGTGTCTGCTGATACTTCATACATTTAAAAGCACTTTGTTCTCACTTTTTGGAGTTTGGATGTTTGGAGTTTGTTTCTCTTCCTTGCTGATGGAAAATGTTAGCTTAAAGAGGGAAGCTGTATATCATTCTACCTGTTCCAC
The DNA here is from genome assembly GCA_024734555.1 of Trochalopteron elliotii. Taxonomy (NCBI): domain Eukaryota; kingdom Metazoa; phylum Chordata; class Aves; order Passeriformes; family Leiothrichidae; genus Trochalopteron; species Trochalopteron elliotii. Next base: position 9,066,824 of record JANPWX010000096.1, on the reverse strand, counting down.
GTATGCAGCCTTGGCCATCCTTTTCTTTCTTCCTGCCCAGTCTAAGCACCAGCATTTTTTTCTTCTTTGAATTTTCCTCTGTGTGCTTGGGGTTTGTTTTTTATTTGTCTTCTTTTGCTTGATTGATTTTGTTTGTTTTGGTTTGGGTTTTTTTATTGTTTTAATACCTGCCTCTCACTAAAGACCCCTGTGTTCTTGTGTGATTGTTTGGTCTCTAATTTCCATGTAAGAAATGCTTCTACAGTTGTCGTTAAGTGACAAAACTCTTCAAATGAAAAGAAAGAGAGAAGCAAAAAATTCTCCAGATTCTTGCAGTAATTCTTGAAAACAATTGATTTGGTTATGACCATAACCCATGTATTTTCTTTGCCTTTTGTGTCCAGCTGTGATAATTTCTGATCTTAGTGCTGTGAGCTGAAACTTGTAGGACAAGAGCACTATGCCAGTCTCTTCTTGTAGCTGACCTGCAGAACTGTAAATCTGGATACTTGCATTTTGCTCACCCTGCCCTCCTTGATCTAAAGTGCTCTACCCAACCCTTCTTCTTCGACTTTATTCAAGGCACATGAAAGCAGCTTTAATTTCCCAATCTTATCCCAGTTCCAGACACATATGGAACAATGTTGGCTATCTCCTATTTTCCAACCACAGTGTGGACCAGACAGTGTCCTAACTTGGTTGTTCCTGCTACATCCTTCAAGTTCATGAGGCTGTTGCATGATTCTTTTTATTTACTACGTGGACATTTGGGGTTCTGGCTCACTGCAGGCAATGGACAAAAATAGTCACAGCTCCAAAACTAGGATGAAAAGAAGTTGCCTGAAATCAGCCCTAAGAATCAGAATTTTTCTGATTCTTAGTGTTGATTTCCATCAAATTTTGGAAATTTGGAAATCTAGTCTAAGCTCATCAGGATACCTGTCTGGTTGGGGCACATTCAGTGTGGCACAAAACAGTTTCTCTCACAAGAAAATCCTTCGCCTGCTTCTACATCTACATCTACAGACGGGTAAAAAATCTCTCTTTCTCACAGATGCAGCTGTTTACTCTTCTACTTCGTGGTAACCAAACTATCAGTAGGGTAGCTGGAAGGGGAAAACACTAGATGTTTCCTAAACAGTTTTTTGCATGTAAATGGGACATCTTTCTCTGCTTTACATTTCCTTTATTTCCCTTTTCCTTGCTCTCACCATGTGTTCAGCCTGGTTTAGCCTGAGGCCAGCAGGCAGAAAGTCAGATGAAAAAAAAAAAATTCCTGCAGATTTCTTAAGAAATGGGAAGCTGCAGCATCAGTAATCAGAAGTGAAATGTTGGTGAGTGGAGAGAAATTCTTGGTCCTGAGACGTGTCAGGAAGACAGTAACCATAAAGCAGGTATATAGGCACTTAAATGGGAAATGTCAAGAAATACCTTGATCCAATAAAAAATTACTTCCATCATCTGTTCTGTGCCTTTGAACAGCAGAATCCACGTTACTGCTTTTACATTGCTGTAGATGTCAACAGGGTTTAGGTTTATCTACTTCTTAGCAGCTGTCCATCTGCCTCACTGGCCTGCTAGTTCTTCAGCACATATCCCTTCTTTTCTCTGCTGATGATCAAAACAGGTTGCAGAGGGGCAACTCTCCAGCAGCATGCGGCTTCTTATTTATTTGAATTGGTGGTTACTTTATGTTTTCAAATGTGTAACCTTTCTCAACATGTACGATGAGTGTCAACTTCTTTCCCTCCAAGTTTCTTCGATGTTATAAGGAAAGCATCATCCCCTGGGAGCACAAACTGTTAATCCTCGTACCAAGAGGAACCTTCCAAAGCCAGGCTTCATCAGTGCTCTCTTAGAGCTGACTGCTACAACCTCCCTCTCTGGATGCCAAATATGTCACAATAACGTTTTCCACTTGTAGAATGCTGTATTCAGTGAAAGGCATTTTTAAGGCTAGAATCCACCAATTTTATGGAGTCACTTGGTATGTGGAAAGCCAAGCAGACAACTAAACAACTGCTGGAATTCATGAAAATTTTTACAAGTTGCTTACTTATCCCCACCCCAGTTCTAGAGTTTCATAGCCCCATGCCTCTCTCCTCTTCCTTACATGTGCATGAAAAAGATTTTTCTCAGAGACTGTATTCAAATTTGTCGCTACTTCTCCATTTCTCTTTGTAATCTTCCCCTCTGATTTACTGCATTCTGTTCACTGCAGCCAAGACTCAAGGGTGAAATTTAAGATCAAACACAAAGAAAGGCATTAAAAATTAATTTCCACTTAAATATAATACTTACCTATGCATCACTAAAGCACACTGTAGTGATCAATTCTTCACACTTGGTTCTAAAGCAACAGTGCTCAACAGCTGGTGGCTCTTGTTGCAGTCATACATACTCCCTAAAGGCAGCTCCACCACTGCTCTCAATTTTAGAGTCTTCATGGGGTTGTTGCACTAGTCTGCACCAACAATTGGTTGTTGTGCCTACAGTTCTGGGACGTTTGGGGCACTGCTGCTGAGAGTATTTCAGGGGCCCCTGTAACCACCTTGTGATGGGTCACTCATAGACACAATCTGTACTTGCTGAGTTCCTGGCAGTGTGCTCTGCACAGCAGAGGTTTTTAAATGTGCTCACAAATATGTATACATACATAGAAATACTTTTACAGTTACATTTAGGAATATCTAACAATGGTCATATTAATGGTTATTAAGTCTATTTTCTTAAATTCATGTAATTGTGTTCAGGTTCCATTTTTTTCTCCTCCTCATTTTGTGTATGGATTAATATCAGTAATGTACCAGGTATCTCCAAGTGCTGCACAATAACAAGGGAAAGATTAGAGGAAAAAGGAAAATCCCACACAATAGATATATTTTGGTAATTATTATTTTCTGAGATGTATGTGAACTCATTTCCCTGATACTCTCTAGACATGTATTGCTTGTTGAACTATTATTGTCAGCCCATGCTGACCTTAGCCTTTTTGTCCTTGGCCTTCATCTATACTCCATTTTCCATCACTTGTCTACTGCTGATCTAGAGATTTCCCTACTTACTGCCTAAGAGTGCTTAGTTTATTTAAATGACCTAAAACTCCACACTTCCTATGAAATGCAGATAATTCCCTCATTCCCTTAGTCTCTGGGTTTCCATGTCATGGCATCCTGCCCTTTAATTGCTGACTGTTCATGTTTATACATTTTCTGGGCAGCTTTGAAGGAGAAAACAGGGACAGAAGTTTACTGCTGCTCTCTCCAACATTGCTTTCTTCAACATTGCTGCAGCTACTTCAACAGCAGCCCTCCAGTAGGTATTTTTGAGGCCTCTGTCAGAATAAGATAAAGAATATTTTTATCACTTAATTTAAGAGATAAAAAGAAAGAAACTTATTGTTTCTTTTAACAAAATTTACAGTAGCATCTTCTTTCTCTGGATTAATATAATTTAGAGGCTGCTTAGCACACCCAGAAGTGCACATTTAATTTTTCATTGTGGGCTGAGGTTACAGGAGATGATATAGAAATAAAACTGAAACTCTCAGGAATTATTTTGAGATAAGGCAAGAAAAGAATTGCTATATTCACCTGTACTTTTATTCCTCAGAGACCGTGGAGGCTTTAGAAATTAATCATTTAATGTAAATTTTTTAGGCACATGGAGTCCCAATTTTTAGAGTACATTTAGTGTTATGACAGAACAAGGTCTACTGAAAGTTAATGGATTTACTTCCTAAAATACACCCTGAAAATACCACTCTGATAAACTTTGAAAAAGAACACCTATTTTTTCCCTATTTTTTCCTGTATACAGTGTAAGGTGGTTTATGATTTTCTTCACTCTTAAAAGGAATCTAAGTTCCCAGCCTTGTAAAGGGGAATCAAATGGAGTGTTTAAGTGTTTTTACTCAAAATCTAGTAGTCAGTGGAAAGCAGAAATACCTTTCTGGCTGGAGAATCTGCTCTGGCTGGGCTGTTGGAGCTGCTGTACAGACTGCTGCTCCCATTTGTGCTGCTGCCATTTTGTGTCTTGCAACCTCTAATTTGCAGAAGGGGCTGGAAGCCATCACATCATTTTGAAGTGGCTGTGATGGTTTCTCACCCCTGTGCAAGCACTTAAAAGCTGTTATGGCCATGTGTGAGGGAGCCACGTGTGCACTGTGGCAGCAGGAGTGGGAGGCATGAGGGATTTTTAGCACAGTTCTGATTAAATCAGTTTAGCTGCAGCAGGGCTGAAGTTAAACGCGCTGCTTCAGATGTTTGCCCTTCTGTGAACTGTGACATCTGGCCAGCTGTAAAACCTCTGTGGTCTTGCTATGGCTGCCGGAGAACGGCCGTGGGTACCCGCTTCATACTGGAAAGATTTACCTTACACCTCTGTCCCATATTCAGGAAAATGATGGGCCATGCTGGCCACAGCTCTAGTCCTGTAGACAGGAATCCCCAGTTTGCCCTGTAAAGATGCTAGCAAGCTTTCAGGGCTGGAAATCGCCGAGTCTGTTTAACTTCCTGGATTCCATCTTATTTTGGCCCTAATCCAGGCTCCATTTTCCAGTTAAACATTTCTATTTATAATGCTTACTGAAAAACAGGATTTGTTTCTTGCACCAAAAACATTCAGAAGAAAACCTCTTTTTTTTTTCCTCTCCTGTGACTCACCAAGGGGGTTTGATGTGCTACTTAGAATTGCACAAAACGAAATTACAGGCAACTGGATTTATAATGGGATTTAGCCTTTCCCCTGGGGGTTCTGGATCAGCTATGTGCTTGCTGGAAGGGCTGTTTTCTGGCCAGCTGTTAACAATAGATGTCTGTGGCTACACCATTTTAGCCATTATACCATTACAGCTGGCACTCTCCACAGAGGTAAAGTTCCTGTAGCTTAGCCATGTGCTTTCCCCCTAAATCTGATGCCATGAGTCAGCTGAAATGCTCTTTGCCTCCAGGCATGTGTACAGAAAGAGGCATATTTTGCTTTAAAAGTTGGTCACTTAAATGTACTGTAAAACTTGTCTTGCTCCTTCCATGATGCTGAGGAGCAGAAGGCTGCTCCATGCCATGCTCCTTTCCCAGGGAAGTCAGAAGCAACATCTTCCCATCAGATCCCTGTGGTGAAGCATGTGATTCTTCTACCTTCTTGCACAGAGGTGGCTTTATTTCTAAACCTGCCTTTCTGAGAAGCTGTGCTGTAAAACATCAGGTTTGTGTACAAATGAGTGTTTTACGCTGTGTTTTTGTTTCCTGTGGTGGCAAAAGGGAAGTTCAGATGTCACTTCCCTGCTGGTGGCATCTCTGCTAAGTAATATATTCTGACACTCTGCTGTTGTTTACCTTGGCATGATTTAATGCATACTTGGCCTCAGGAGGAAAGACTTAAACTAGATTTGGGAATGCTGGTTCCCAGTGCCTGTCATCAGACAAATTTTCCTGGGAATTCCCTTAAGAATTGCTACTGCACTACCACGGATCTGGGACTCAGGTGAGCTGGAGAGCCCCATCAGCCTGGGGAAGGAGCAGTCTCTGAAAATCCTGGGTCCAGCAGTGCCCCGTGCTTGCCACAGATAATCTGCCTGCATGTTTATTTAACTTCTCACTGAGGATGAAGAAGCCTTCAGTTCCCATGAAGAAACCCTAGTCAGGAAACCTGCACTGAGCTCTTCTCTGCATCAAAGATTACTTCCATATCAGTATTAAAGGTATGAATTTATTAAAGTTTTTGGTTGTTTTATATGTCTTATGCTGAGCAGGTCAAGTTTTTTGTTCGAGGCTGTAGCAAAACCTCTCCTTGCACTGCTTTGAGACAAGCTCACCTCCCGTTTCTCATTTTGCTGCTCAGAGAACTTTTCAGAGATTTCAAAGAACTTTTTTTTCAGAAATAAATTCTCTTTATTTTAAAATCCAGGCACGTGTGCGTTGTGCCAAAACAGACACCAAAGGAGGCTTGGTATTCATCTCTGGTTTTAAGCAAAACTGTGCCTTTCAGGACTGTCTAACGAGACACAGTGATTTCAAGGGAACTTTACAACTTTATGTCTCCCTGCCGATGCTCAAGATAGTTTTGCAGGCACTTCAGCAATCTGTCAATGGCCTCTCCCAAGAGAATCCAAGAAATTTCAGAGATTTCCAGGGGTTAAAAAAAAACAAAGAAGAGAGACAGAAATAAGGAAAAAGCAAAGATGGTGTTTTTACAGTGTCACATTAAATATAGACAGCTCTCTACCAGTTTTCTGCCATGTGCATTTCTTCTCCCTGATTCTTCACACCATTTCCAACAGCTCTCCTCTTGCCACAGCACCAACTGCCTCCTCATTCCTCCATTGCCAACCTCTACTTTGTATTAAGACCTGTATAATTTTCACAGATTCTTGAATAGAAGAGTCTTTTAGTAAGAGGAACTCTACTTTTCGGGCAACCACTTCAGTTATTTTTCCCAATAAATTTTCCTGCAGCCACAGACTACAGTGGCACATGGAGTCCTGCTTACAGCAGCTTTCTGTTATCCTCTTCTTTCTCTGCTACTGTGAGGTCCTTCTGGCAGCAAGTGCAAATGGCTGGTGACAGCCTTTGTCAAAGATGGGCATATGTATTTCTTCTGGTGAGCTTTGTGTTCTGGTTGTCCTTAGAATCTGCCACTTTTTCATTAAAAAAATACCATTTTTCCACTGAGACACTAGGACCCAAGGACTTAGAAGATTTTCAGTCTGATTTTCCATAACAATTCAATTAGTTTTCTTTAAAAAATCAAGAAAAAAAATCCCCAACCTAAGAAAATCAGTTCCAAATTTACAACAACAGAAGTGTAAGGGTACACAATATGGGTTTGCACCATAAATTAGTTAGAGATTATTTGCAGAAGATTACTTGATTCAGGCTAGAATTTCAAAGATGCTGTAATCAGGAATCTGAGATTTTAATCTGGGTATCTCTCTCCTTAATACAAACCATAGCACTCTCATAAGCCAGATTTGCTGCCTGAAGACATTGATGCTAATTAAAAAAAATCCAAATAAACTCAACTATTACTAACTGTTACCATCTTAAGTCGAACATTTTCAGCCTATATTTTATGAGGAGAATGGCACTTTCATTTTCATTCCTCCTTCACCTTGTCCTAAAGGAAGTTTTTTCTCAATTTTATTTTATGCTCTCCTTTCAATAAACCAATGCTTAATGCTAATTTGGAAACGTTGTTTATTACTTGCAAGTATACTGGTCCACAAGAATGTAAAAATAACAATCTGTGTAAAGACAAGAAAAAACATGCAGACAGATGCTGGTATCTCTGAAATGAAGTGGAATGGTGTTTGAGTCTGATTCTGACACAAATTATTTTTGTGGTGAAGCCGCGAAGATACAGAATGAGTTGTGGTGACACAATTTAAGTGTCAATACAAGCTAAATCCATTCTGGTAATCGTCTAGGCCTAACAAAGTGCGTTCTTTTCCTTGGAAACAAGAAAATTAAGTTTTTGTTTATTGTTCTTTAGACTTTGAGGGAAGTTTATCCAAAAATCTGCCATCCTAGTGTGACAAAATTGCTGACTGAAAAAATATTTGACATGTTTTTGCATCTGCTAGCCTGTGTTGGTTACTGAGCTCTCCCTGTCCTAAGTACTGGAGAACAGGTCTAAATCCACAGAGAACAGGATACCTGTTTGCTTAAATAAGCAGGTAAAAATGACATATTTTCAGTTCATGCCTTCAGTCTTGCTCCCTTCTGCCTGAGGCTGTACTTATTAAGGATGGCTGGTTGCTTCACCTTTCCTGCTCTTGGGAGGTTTTCCCAGGGAGGTGGAGAACGCAGGTTTGAATCCACTTCATCAGAGAAGAGAGCTGTATGCAGGTTTCCTTCCTTCTGCAGAAGAGCTCTGATGCTTGAGGTATTGCAGACTAAAGGAGAAAAAGGCATGTAGGGAACCTTTTGGCTGAAGAGTGGTCGGGCATTTTTCAAGAATACAAAGTATGATAAAGGCTTTCTGAATTATCAGACTGCATTTAGTTTCCTAAATCCCATTCAAATCTCTCTGAATATGATGATCTTTCTCTTTGGGACTCAGTTTTTCTCAGTCTCCAAGAACAGTTACAGTGGGAGAATAAATTCCTCAGAGCCCGCAAAACATTGGTGTATGGTGATAACCTAGGCTGTCCAAGGTAACTGTTAACTGAAATATGGCTGAGGGTCTGGTTTGTGTCTTTCCTGGGGCTTATGGTAGCAATAACATCACCTTGCATAGGGAGAGTACCTAAAATGTCCTCAAAAATGTAGAATGTAACTTGGGATGAGCTATTACTATTACATTTCTCCTGAAGGCTGTGGGCAGTGCCAACACCACTTTGTTAAAGGTACTGGTGGTCAGAAGACCTAGAAGGAATGCATCACTCACCTGTTTTCTGGCTGGATTAGAGAAATAAGTGAAACACAAGTCTACACAGGAATCTGCTTTAATCCATCACTCTATTTTATGAAGCATCACACAGCATTTTCACCAATTAGCATTTGATAGCAGTTTAAGTAAGGGCCACAGGGTTATTTAAGGAAAAAGCCGACAACCTATTTCATCATCACTGAGTCCTCATTTGGCAGCAGTACTCTTGGAGGGCTTGGGTAGTACCCAGCAGTTGCTGAACTATTTGAGGAAAATCGTGTAAATCTATAATCCAGTGGTAAATCTGCAAGAGAGAAACATACCGCATCTGATTAGCAACGCAGCCTGTATCACATAAAAAATAAGCTTGTGGTGAGCTGTTCACTCACCGGCATCAGAATTCAATCAGATTGCATGATTACACATTTATTTGACATCTTCAGCTGTTCAAGGGATTGACTGTCAGTTTATTGAACTGCAGTAAAGGATATTCAGTTTCTTGACTGCTGAAATGTTAGTTAGAGAAAATTATTTAACTAATGCTTAAGTACTAATCAAAAATCTTCATTGAGCCTGGATGCAGTTTTTCGCCCAATATACCTTCAAGTTGATTCTTAAATTTGTCACCCTTCTCTTTTATCTCAGCAATCTACTCATAAGAGGGCTATGTTTAAAACAAAAAATCAGTTCCTTTTTTGTTTTTCATGGCTGTTGAAGCAAGATTCCTGAAAGGCACCCGCTCTTAGACCTTCTTGCAGTCCAATGTTAACAACATTATTTTTTATCAAGCATTCTTAGAAATCTGCACTCGTTACTTGATGTACTCATCACTTCCAGTCTGTAAAGAACACTGAATGCATTAAAATAGCTCTGAACAGTCAAGGCTTTCTTTTCTGTAACTTTTTAAAAAGTCTCCGCTGCCAACAGTGATCCACCCACCCTCACAGCCAGAAAACTGATACTTCCTGTGCTCACCTCGTACTCAAAGTTTAAGAACCCAAATTAAAAAAAAAATATAAATAAAACTTAGTTCAAGAAACAATTCCATTTCTGATAAATGAAAAGAAAAAACCAACCTCCTCCCAAAAAGGGTTAGCTCCTTTCCAGGTTATCTGTTTAGAACCAAAGTAAAGCATAAAAGCTATCACTCAGCTCATCTGTATAATAAGTTATGAATTTCAAATTTGCTTTTAATTTGGAGTAAATTTGGGGAAGTGACATCCTGTCACTACTTGCTGCAATTGTTTTTTCCCCCCACCCAACAGCTTCTATGAAACAGAAACCCACAATTTTAGTAGTTTCGGCAAAAACAACAGGAAATCCAGTTCTGTCTCACAAGTGATTCGCAGGAAGGCACCAGGACAACATCCAGGTCTGCAGGTTTAAACTCATATTGGACATAATACAGCAAGCAAATGAGTACTTAGATCAAGCTGAAAAATCAGATAGAGGCTGGAATAAAGTAGGAATAGGAGGAAAGTTAATTGGAAGAGAATTATTTATGTGGGTGATTTTAGCTTGTCAAAGAAGTTAATTTTCTCATTTTGTCTGAGTCGGAAATCTCTGGAGCTCATTGAGAGCATGGCACAACAGGCAGATGTTTTCCTAGTATGCAGAAGGCTCAGTGGATTTACTGGCTGCTGAGTCTATTTATGATGCTTAGTTTAACACAAAGGTTTCAAAAATTACAAAATAAATTGAGAAAGAAAGCAAATATTTCCAAATATCTTTATGAGCTATAAAAGTCAAATGTCATACAGTTACTTTTATAAAAAAGCTTTTACTAGCTTAATAGTCTAGCAGTCTGGAGGTTCCCAAGAGTCATTTAATCAAAGAGCAGCACAAATGGGACAGCCTTGTTACAGAGTTGCTTATTCCTGAGGAAAGAATCAGCTGGATCAAAACGGTAATTTCATTGGTATTTCTTGGTAAACTAGCTTTATAGAATCAGCTTAAACACCCAAACCATTCTACATACAATGCAAAAGGCTCCAAAAAAAAAAATCACATTTTTATATATTCACACCCTAGTCTATAATTTTAAATGTTGATTTTGTCTCAGCAAGCTGACTTTGGAAGATGACTAGAAAAATATCTGTATCTATTTTGCAAAAGCATGAAAAAAACCCCCATACAGTATTTTATAATAAAGCCAATCTTGTGAAGAAAAAAAAAAAAGTTGCTTATTTCCAAGTTGTTGTTTTCCTAGTGTTTTTTCCCAGTAAATTCTTCAGTGTTTGCTGTTGGGCGAGCTCACAGCTGCTGCTGTGGCGGTAGACCTTTGCATCTTGGCACCCACTTCTCACCTAACCCTGATGGAGAGTCACAAATTAGGCAGGGGGCAGATACGTAGTTCTCTCTGAGATACAGTTTGACAGCAAGGCTCTAATGAGTCCCAGCGTACACTGATAATGAATTCAGCACAAAACTTATCCAATATTCCCACTACCCTAAAAAACCCTAAATAGACTTGAACAAACAAAACAGCCTGAGACTGGAAGAAGGAACTAGCTGACTCTACCCAGTTGCTTGATAATCACAGTCCCAGAATTCTTCTGTTATTCTTGGGTAATTCCACTGAGACTAATTGGTTGTTGTTGTGTGGTTTTTTTTGTTTTGTTTTTTTTTTTTTTTAACCCAAGACAAACAGGATATTTCCTTTAAGAGCCAAAGACTCCTAGAAATCAGACATGAAGGGTCCCAAGAGGGTCTCAGAGGAGTACAGAATATAGAATGTATAGAAATGCCTGTTATTAGATGTATCACCCTGAGTTCCTGTCCCACTCCTTTCTTTGCTCCCACACCAGTCTGAGTGCGAGTGAGTGATGAATACTGCTTTCCCTTATGGTGACCATTCAGTGTTACTGGCATTTGCCAATGGCTTGGGCAACCCTCACAGGGTCTATGGCTTAACCCGAGCTCAGAAAAGCCCTGCCCTGCCTCCCTTACAGGCCTCCAGCAGCCCTGGTGTGAACAAAATAACAGTGATGATATTTGAACAGTAGCTACTGACAGTTACTGTGTTGCACTTATCCAGATACAGGTATTAAGTGACATTAAGTATAACACTGTTCTGATGCTCAAGTATACCCATATCCATGCATGTACTTAGGAATATGGATGGATTTATATCAGTTACAAAGCTGACAACTGACAACTGTCTTGTGTGCTGTGCATTTAGTGTAGGCCAGCTAAATGAATGCCACAAGCTTTTATCAGAGGAAGACTTGGAGTTCCACCCACAAGCAAGGAAGAGAAACCACAAGAAGAAGGGAAAATGTAATGTTCTCAATGAGTGATCAGGAAAGTATTTGAGTAACTGAATGGAAGACAATTTTAATTTAATCCAGACACAAGCCTGCTTGATAAACTTACTACACGATTTTTTTTAAATTTACTTGAACAAGCCAATACATTAAACAAATAAAATCTTAACTAAGCATTTTACGTGGATGTTGTTGTCTTTCAATTGAAAACATAGTCCAAGACTGAAACAGATTTCTCCCAAAATACACAGCAAAAGTGTCAGGAATCATTTTTTCAGTATTGACCAACAAAAGCAAAGCCAACATTTTTTCATCATGACACCACTGCAGCATCCCTGAGACGAGTGAGAAGCTCTACAGAAAGCAGAACTTCCCCTCCCACCCTGAGGTCTGCTCCCTGCCAGTGAGCAGGGCTGGCGCCAGATGCTGCAGAAGCCTCCTAATAAACAGCAGCGTTGTGTTCTTAAGTGAATCCAAATATATCCTCCTGATTATCACCAAGGAAAAGGCACAAGGAAGAGAACTAAAACCTTGTCAGTGATACCCAAGTTTGAAAGAAATCTTTAAACTGCTTAACTGTGGCAAATTTCAGAAAACAAATTTCATATCTATCTTACATCTCATCATCTGGGTGAGGTAATTATAGGGGCAGAGGGAAAACCATCAGCTAGTGTAAATTCTTTTGCTTTTACAGGATTTTCCATAATTATTGCTGACTTAGAAGTTTTATCATAAAACTTTCATTGTATTTCAAAGTCACTGCTGAAAGAAATTATTAATTTCTTAATGGTAGCAATTTCTAATAATTATTTCTTAGCAGTGGAGTAAGCACAATTGCTGCAGGGCAACTCACCAGTTTGGTTATGCCTCTGAGTGACCTGACTTGTCAGTCTGTGGGTAACCTGTAACAGGTGTTGCTTTTTCTTAAATACTAAATGTTTTTATCTCCTGACCCATCTCTATTTTGTAATAGTCAAAGCAGCACCTGCACTAGAAGCTCAGGATGTGAGACATCATACTAGAGGCAAAAAGAAAAAAATCCAAGGCCACAAGTAGATTTATCTGATAGCAGTTATTTTTAGAAAAACTTCTAAGGCTGATTTTCCTAAACCGGAGGTCAGATGTTTGCTGTACTAAAGCAAAGCTCCCAAAAGAGTGAAGTCAGCAAGAGAAAAGCATTTCTTCTTCAATTACATGAAAGTCAGTGCTGCTGTCTGCACAGCCCATAACTCAAAAGTTGGAGAGGAGGAGAGTATCTGTGTGCGTCATATGGGAAAGGGGGGGTGCTCCTCAATATAGGTTTGCTCCATAGAAGAAAACTTCTGAGTTTGGATATAGTTGGTGATATGAGCCACTGCAGTTTACCCCTTGGCATGCAGGAATAAAGACTAAAACTACTCTCAAAGTGCAGATTTGCTGCTTTACTTGCACTTACACAAGAGCTTTTGCCAACGCAGGTGTATTGGCTGGAGATTATGCCTGTGGCACTGCCAACAGACATTTATGGCCTGAGCTTGGCCTGAGCAAGAGCTTCAGTGCCACTGAGGTTTGTCACTGGTTACTTTCCTGTGGTATCTAACACAGAAGACAGTGCCATTGGAGAAAACCCAAGTGGCAAACTGCAGGGATATGTGCAGCAGCAGCTTCACAACCCATTTTGCAGATGGATGAGTGCCTGGGGAAATGGAATGACTGTCCCATCGTGGCTGCTGCAGTGGCTTGTGGTGTGCAATTTTACTGTAATTATCTTGGGAATAACAAGTCACATTACTTTGGGTCTACCCTATGGCCAAGGGATCACTGACTCCTTCCTGAACAAAACAGCTGTGCACAAGGCGTGTACTAACTTGCGGCTGAGCCTGATAATCGTCTGCAGTGAAGGAAGGCCTTAGAAATTCCTTTGCTGTTTTGGTTTTCATGAGAAAACTCATTATTTCTACGTGAGGGAAATGTCTCCCATTTTTGTTTTAGTTTAAACAGTGGTTTTTGAAAGTCTTGTAAGAAAATAGCCCTGTTTGGTTCTCTGCTTGATCGGGAACTTAACAGATGAAAATATTGGACTATAATATTTTTAAATATCTACGTGAAGATTTAATCTAAAAAAAAATTTGAGAGAACGCCAAGATCCTACCAGGATGTGTTAGTCTTTCAGGGATCTGTAATTAATTTCTGTGTGAATGACCATTCTGGACCTTAGAGCAGGAGGAAGAGCTTCTGAAGTAGGTTCAAGAAGTTAGCCTGGAAACAAGTAATTGTTTGAGCTGACAGGCATTTCTGACTGATTAAAAAAAAAAAAAGAAGTTGCATTTTGAAATTCCTGTGAAGGAGCTATATAAAGACAAATGCAGAGATGATACATCCCTTTACTTTCATTCTGAGGTAAACTCACCAAGATCAACCTTCCTCTCCAAACTCATGAGATGGGTTAATCTCATCATGTTCCCCTTTCTTGTAAAATAAATGTTTTCTTTCCCTTTCCCTGATTTTTTCTCTGGAGGGGTGACAAACATTGTTTACCTTAAAATAAAAATCCACACACAGACACACATGAATACAAGGCTACATAGTTTTTTGTGCATGTGTGACCATCTTAATCCACAGAGAATATGTTAGGCACCAATTCAGAGAACATAAATGCTTCCAGCAATAGTTTTTGTCATTGTGAGGTTGCAGGTTATGTAGAATTTCAATCTGGTCAAATATTTTAAATACTTGGTGATTTACCTATTTTCATTAGTTTTCACACTCAAAAATTATCAACACTTTGTATTACAGCTAGGGTTTATAAAGTGTCAATCTAAACCCACCTCATAAGCCTGTGATCCAGTCAAAACCCAATTATAGCTTTAATTACAGCCTGCAAATGAAATTATGCTGCCTGAGTTGAAGGATAACTTTAAAGCAGAAATGACTGAGTGGTTCCCCCTTTCTTAATGAGTTGCTCATGAGTTCTCCCTTTAATCTTTTCGAGGTGCCTGTACTTTGACATCTCATAGAGCAGAATAACGATGGCAGGAACATTTTTGTCAGCTATTGGCTAGGAAGTAATCTTTTGGGTTCTGCATGATTTGACACGGTCTTCAGGGGCACAAGTCAATACACCTTTCTGGAGGAGGAAGGAAAGCCTGAACAAACTGTAATACACTGAATACTGTCCTTTTTACACTGAAAATAACTATTAAGTAGTCAAATCCTGTGGTAAAGATAAGGTCTCAGACCACTTGGGAAGTAACTAGGTCCTAAAGACTTTTTATAAACTAGTCCTGATTTATGGAACAATAATTTTTTATGGTTAAGATGCTGTTTATTGTTATTTCAGCTGTAGTTTTCAGCTGAAAAAACAGATGCCTTATATTTGTTGGTTGTGTTGGGCACGTTTCTTCTTCTTTTTTCCTAAAAGGAGAACATTGAAACTAGTTTCCTGTAACAGATGAATCAGATTTACATTATCTGATGCTTTTCAACTGACACACAGATCAAGATACTCTTTATACATCCAGAACACATATCTTCTCTCTATTCGATTATCTTTGTTATCTGTTTTTTTTTATTTGTATGAAACCTCAGGGCCAGGACACCTCAGAAATGCTACAGCTGTGTATTTACACCAATTTTCCACTGGGTTTAAGAATACATTTTTGCATAAAAGGTTTAATTATAAAAATGACCTCTTTGGCCTTGTAGCAACAACTATTATCTGTAACAGCAAATTCCCAAAGCAGTTTAAATACTCAAAGGATTTTGATGAACTTAGTCATTAGATGCTATTGTATAGATAGTTTTACATTGAAGTTGGCAAGTAAAAGCACAGTTGTAAGATAAGGCATTAAATATGAAAGGTTCCTGCTAACTAGCAATGCATAATATAGACAGTTGTATGTGTTTAAGGGAATTATATATTATTATATCATTTGAATAAGAGCACAATTATCAGTCTGGTTACAGCAGGAACTAATTTAATTTTAAAAGGAGATGGATTTTACTTTAAGTGATGTAATGTCAATGAAAAAACATAGGTGCAAAAACATGAGGGTTTTTTTTTTGTTTCACTTCAGCAATAATTACAAATGAATTTGTTCAGGATATAGAAATCACTATATGGCTGATTAGTGCAGTATATGGCTGTAGTATATGGCTGATTAGTGATTAGTATATCACATGATTAGTGAAATTCGTGTCTTCCATGGTAACAGTTGATTCCTCCAGGACCTTTAAAATACATGTGGAAGATGGTGTGGGAAGTCTGCAATTTGTAGTTGATCTCTGCTGGGCAGACCCGTGTATCTGCAACCTGCACATTGCCAGTTCTGGAGCCCCAGCCACAGCTGCCTTGAGCT
Source organism: Trochalopteron elliotii (assembly GCA_024734555.1). NCBI lineage: Eukaryota > Metazoa > Chordata > Aves > Passeriformes > Leiothrichidae > Trochalopteron > Trochalopteron elliotii. The sequence continues at coordinate 9,050,872 of JANPWX010000096.1, read as the reverse complement.
TTCCATTGTGCAGATAATTTGCAGCTCTAAGCAGAAACATGAACTTCTTTGTCATGGTTCACTGGCAGTTTTATCATTATATTTATACAGCAAGCAGACTGACGACTCAAACTCCTGCAGAAAGTGGCAGGGTACAGATCTGTAGGCATCTTTAAAGGGACAGCTTTGGTTAATTATAAGGGAGATTTTTTTCTCTAGTTCTAGCTAATTGAAATAACAATAAGGCAAGAAAAAAAACTTATACAGCCATATGGACAAACCCTGATATGATTTCATATCACACACAAGATTTAAAAGAATGCATTATCTTCATGCATGACACTTGGTTATCAAATCTCCAAAGTGTGAAATGAACTGTCTCCATAAAACATTGATGTTTGCACTGATTCTTTGAAATGAAATTCTCTTGAGCTGCAGCATCACTCAATCTCCTATTCTTGCTTGCAGTAGTTTTTAATCCTATGACAAACTTCACCATTCAGAGGTTATGAGACAAATTTAGAGCATTAAGTTAAAAATTATGAAATTAGAATAAAAGTTTTTTATGTTCTCCTTATTACAATTTAGAGCCCGCTTTCTTAACCTTTTCTTTGCAATGAAAAAAAAACAAACCAAAACTTTATCAAAAGCCCCTCCCATAGCTCTAAAACTCCTCATGGAATTTTTTGAAGTGTGACTTTTATAAAAATATCAAACATAGTGAGATTGAAAGGCAAAGCATTGGCTTGAAATATGCGTATCATATTTTTGGATCAAAGAACTGTTAATCAAAAAACCTGTCTGAAATGGTATTTTTTGAAATTGTTGAAATTACTGTTGGAATACCTCTATGATGCAGGAAATACCATTCTTAACATGGGGATCTGGAAATGTGATCACAAAGTCACAGAGTAATGGTTGCTGTCCTTGAAGGTAAAGTTCAGATAATTCAGGTATGAAAGATAAGAGTAATCCTCCTCTACTTGGCTCATACCTAACCTTCTGAAGTAGAGAAGGATGTCCTGGAAACTGTGCTTTATGCAGAATGTCATTTTTCAGAGACACCCCTACACCTTTTAATTTCCATGTGGGAGCTCTAAAGTAACATTCCCATGATAATGGATCCCAGTTTGGAAAATCTGTCTTATGATATCATTGTGCTTTAAAATGCACAAAATCTGTAAGGGAGCTGTAAATGAGGAGAGACTCAAAAGCAGAAAAGTGGAGAAACAGATGGATTTGTGAGTGAGGCATGTACAATAGGAGTAGGGACAGTGGCTTCTACTATTTTATTAACCATGTACTGTCAGTGTAATGTACAACTGATTTCCACTCCAAACTGATGGAAGTACACAGAAGGTGTTGCAGAAGGTCTCCTTTGGGCAATTTTAACAATAAATGAAATATACTTTTACATGCACAAAGAAAATTCCAGTATCTCTTCAGGGATTCTCAGGAGAGTTTAGATGACAAACTGTGGTGCAATAGTCTGCAACTCCAGTAATATGTATGTTCCTTGCCAGACGTGAGCTTAAAGTTCAGAACTTCTAATGCATCTTTGAACTGGTATTGAGTAAGTGAGTTACCACTATTGAGTAATGTTAGATAGTTTTTGGAATAATCTTTTTCAATGTGCCTTGAGAAGTAAACCAAGCTCTTCTTTATGCACAGATACTCATTGTAGCCAAACAACAAGAATCAGTCTTAATCAGCAGCGCAGCCATCTGTCACATTTCACCAAATATTTTTGCAGCTCACAAGCTGTTGGCATCCTGACTTGTACGTGGCACTACTACTGCTCACATAGGTGTACAACAGCCAGGTCAGACATTGTTGATAGAGAAGCCCTTGTCAACCCCCATCTCACAGGAGGCTGCAGTGAGGTGGCAGCTTGTTTAGCTGGGTCAGGTGGAGCAAGGTGCTGCCAAGGCTGAGCCAGCCAGAGTTGAGCTCCCACAGTCAGGACATCGCTGGCTGGGAGCTGGCCTCATATGGTCAGCATGGTGGCAGCCTGGCTGAATGCTTGGGCTCAGGGGATCTTGAGGAAAGGCCTGAGTGTTTGCAGCTTGGCAGTGCAAAGTCCTCTGCCGGCAATTAAAGCAGATGAATGGGAAAGGAAAAGCTGGAGAGCATCAAACTTGCATAACCCATTTCAATCTCTTCTGGCTAGTTATTCCCAAATAGCTGCAGCTAAGATATGACACAGCTGCAGGCAAAAACTTCAGGGCTTGGGAAAGCAGGGGTTCTCATAGCTTGCTGTGACAGGAGTCAGACAAGGTATTCAAGAGGAGTCAGGAATTCCTGAACATCCACAATAATGAACATCTGCTCTTCCACACAAACAAACAAGAAATACTGCTTTCTGTAAGGAAGCAGAGATGGTCTCGTACCTTCAAATTTGAGTCTGCTGTCCGGCGCACAGCTGCAAGTTTAAAACATTATTTCTCCTCTGTCCTTTAGCACTGGGGTTTAACTTTTACAGACATGACCCCCTGCCCCAGCACTGGCTCAATGCAATGAGGGACAGCACACGGTGTCTCTCCTATGGAGCAACAGGCCTTGCAAGAGCTCCACTGCTGATGACAGGCAGCTATTCTACTCACTAGCTGCCCAGATATGCCTTCTGGGTTCACACCTTTCATCTGTAGCTGGAAAGCTCATCATACATTCGTGGTTGAGAGCTCTTGCATGTCCTTTAAACGAAGCTGTGGCTGGGGGGGAGCTGGCTGGGAGGCAGAGTTTCAGATTGTGGCTGACTGTTTTCTCTTGGCCAGCACTTCCAAAGCAAGCCAGAGCATGACCCTGGAAAAGGTATTAGATGGGAGTTTTATGGAAGTTATCTTTCTGTTGGCATTTCCTCTTGGTATGTTTGGGCTTTGAGCCTTTAGGCTGAAGTAGACTGCAAAATGGCAAATATCAGAAGCATAAATAAATTGTGGCAGCCTATGATTGTTCTGTTTTGAGATATCCATACAATGTAAGTACATGGGCAAAATATGGTTGCAAAGAAAATGTCTATCATGTGTCCTGCTGTAGAAGCCACTGCTGGGCAAGCCTGAAATGCTCCCTTGCAACAAACCTGTTATTCCTTGGTCTTATGCATGAAGCAGGCAAAAGACGCTGAACGCAGGGGTTAGTAAAATAAATGCTTGCTGTGTTCTTAATTCATTTAATAATTTGTTTATTCCTTTAGGTATGGGTATCAACAAAGTTCAGTAATGCAAAATGGTAGATGGAGCACATCTTCATCACCACTGCATAATCCACTGGTATGTACTGCAGCTGCAAAGTTACAGTGAGCTGATAAGGGGAAGTGTAAAAAGCCAAATCAGTGAGAAACATTTTTGTAAGTATAATACTGCCAAGTAACTTTCCATACTGTTTGTTTTGAATGTATCTCACCACTGAAAGCAGAAACAGCAAATCACAGTGGGGAAGTAGGGACCAAGTTCAGGAACTACAGCCTGGTAAATGTTGCACCCTATCTCTAACAGAGAATCAATTAAACACCTAGTATTTGCAGACACAAACAAAACCCCTGGTGTATCAGGCAAGAATTAAAAGCAAAAACATCAAAGTAATCAATGGCCACTAGTGCTAAGTGTTGCATCATATGAACAGAGTATTTTGAATGTGTTTTAGATCCATGTAATCTCAAAACCAGATCTACAGCACTACAAATTTATTATGAATACTGCATGTTCATTAGAAAAAAACAACAAACCCAAACATCTTCCTTACCTGCTATTGCTTCCAGACTAGGGATTGCAATAGTGCTGTAAGTGCTAATACATTTACAGGACCATGTGTGAACTAAGGTCTCCTCTGCATTTTCCAGGCCTGGCAATCTGTCCATGAAGAAAGAGCCCCACTGTTTAGACACAAAGTAAGGAACTTCAAGCTGATCTCCCTGAAAGAAAAATAAATAAATATGTAAGTTTAACAACAAGAGGAATCTTTATTTATACACAAGCTTTAGTTTAAGGTGTGTTTTGAGTTTTAGTTTAAAACTCTAGTGTTTTTCTGATTCTCTGGGAAGGCTATATTGTATCTCAGGAGCAATGTGGCTTTAAAATATAAAGACAATGACAATCTTCCCATAAATACCCAAGTTCCTGTTTATACAATTTATGGATTCCCTAGGACATAAAAAGTGAACTTTCAACATTTTTTAAACCATTTCAGAAAACCCCTTCTATTTTCCTTGTTTTTCTGTTTTTGATAGTGTGAATTGCTTGCTGCTCTTCTCTGCTGGAGAGGCTGTGTTACGGCTGGGATCTCCTCCTGGAGGAAAAGGAGCTTCCTGATGCTGTGTGGAGTAACTGCAGAGAATGCATCATGCCACCTGTGCTATCTGTTTCTGAGCTGAGGAATGAGTGAAAACAGAGCCTCAGAATCTATGAGAGATATTCAGTTGCCTAAAAAATTGTGGAATATTAATTTTTTAATGTGTATTTTCAGACAACAACATCTAGACTAATTATGTTTTAAAGAAAGCATTAAACCAGCATTGGGAAAACTGATTTTTTACCAGGTCATCTTGAAACTTGTTATGGACTGCCATGAGCAATCAGAAAAGAATGCCAGAACACATCTACAGAAAGATGAAAAAATGGGAAACAAAACTACACTACAGAAAATCTGTTCAAGTCATTTGTGTACAATTTAACTTCTCAGACCTGCAGAGCACAGAACAGATACCACGGTTTGTGCCTCCAGGTTTGTGAACTTTTGTACTTTATTCTCCATTTAACCCCTCTCTTAACAGTTTTGAGAATCTGCTGGAATCATTTGTGTTTATGACAGAGGCCTGTATCTTTTGATCCCAAGGAAGCTGTTGAGACAGCTGAACAGACCACACCAGTAAACACAGAGCCACTCTTTCCATGAGTCTGTGTTGCCATTTTTCCTCTGAGTATAGATAGGGGGGGAGGAAGTACTGATTTCAACAATTGTAGATATTAATTTCTGTCTTCTGATGGAAATAAATTCAAAAAAACCTATCTTTTGTTTCAAAATAAGCATTTAACTGAAGTCCTGGGCTTTTTTTTTTTTTTTCGTGCCTTACACAAAGGGACAGCATGTTACTTTCTTTTTTTCCCCACTAAATCTTATCTTTCCATGCAAATCCCAGGACTTTACATCAGTTATAATTAAGTGTAGATGCTCTGATGAATTAAAATCTGTTTGCCAGCTGGATGACACATGCAAAAAACTCTTAGGGCTGTTACAGCTGTTCAGGTGATTAATCAAAACAACAACCCCAGTACTGGCCCACATAAGCATTTGTACAAAAGACAGGGAGGGCCCTGTTTATTGACATGAGGAGAGATTTGAGGGTTCTGCTTTCTGAAGCAGATGGTTAGTTCAGTAGACAATTAAAAATGTAACCTGAGAAAATGAACTGATTTTTGTGGAAGTTTGATTCAAACGTGGGATTTTTTTCCTTATTAAGGAGGAGTGAGTAAAATTTTGGATTTACAACCAAGCCCTTGATGAAATCAAACCCAGTTAGATATGAGCCTTGTCATCAAGTCACCTGGTGCAGAGCTCCCATAATTTTGCTGGCTTATCTCCACATGACAAGGCAGGTCTGGCAGGCTAAATCTCGATTTAAAGTCTGGAAAGAGCAGTCGAAACTTTGAGCACATCCCTAGGAAACATCAGACAATGCTCCCCCTTCCATCCCTAACTGATGCCCTGAAGATGTCCTTATCTCACCTGCAGCACACATCACAGCCTGCAATGAAGGACAGACCACACATCATGAATCTGTACACCCGTGAAATGAGACAAAAGTCTCCTCTTACTGTGATTGCTCACATGCCTGGAGACACATGCCCAGCAGCAGGGCTGAGGAGCTCTGGAAGATGCATCAGCCACGCCTGCAGTCCCCAGAGACAGAATTTGCTCTCACAGCAGGACACTAGATCCTGGAAAGTGCTGGGCAATCCCTCTTTCTCATGCAAATCCCCCAGGCATTTGGGTTTGCTCTCAGGCATATTGGTCAGACAGCAGCAGGTCAGATGTTGATTGTGTCAGCTGAGGGTACAAAGCCTCGAAGAAAACATCTAAGCTTCAGGGAAATAGAGATGGTACCAGAAATTCCCAAGTTCCAGGGCCTTCCACAAAGTCGGAATACCTAGAGTACTTACTACCACCTTTGCTTTGATAACTTTAGACAAATAGGACCTGTTAACAGAATAAACAGAGTCTGTTAATAGGACCCTCGGGTAACACTGATTTGTCAGCTTACAAATTACCTTTCTAAAAGGTAATTACTAATTAGCAGGGAGCCAAGATCTGAAATTTTTCTACATTTGGTAAAGAGATGAAAGAAAGAAAGATGTAAAGGAGACAGGAATGAAAGATCAAGCTGTTAGTATTTTTAAGGGCTTTATTTAGACACAGATTTGCCATTTATGCCATCATTGTAGCAAGCAGGAAGAATATTTTACTGCATCTGATATGGGTGATGGTACTGATGATTGTATGCTTTGTCCTGAGGTAGTAATACACCACTGACTCTTGATGCCAGAAAAAAAAAATCAATGCTCAAAATACTGTTGTTCTGCTATAAGAGTATTTGAGATGTTTCTCTCAGCACAGCTGTGCTGACCCCAACAACGGGATGTCCCTGAATCACACTCATGCTGGGTGTGCAAATGGACAAACCAGCCACTGGTCTGAATTTTTTTGCACAGAACCTGCCCTCCTACACATCATGCAAATATGAAACATTTCACCCATGATTATTGCACCTAAACTACAGCAGGGATCACTATAAGCCAATTTAAAATAAAATGTGCTGCACTTCAGGGTATTGCCCTAAGAACATTGCTTTAACTCACCAGGCTTCACAACAGCACATCAGGTTGTTTCTGAAAGTACTGTTAGATTTGTGTCAAAGATAAACAGGAATAAAGAGACAAACAGAGCCAAAAGGCATAAAGTAAATAGCCTTGTCTATAGTCACACCAAGGGAGTCAATGGAAATTCAGGGGGATAACAGCCCTGATTTCTACAACAAACCAGTCACTAAGTAATATTGTAAAAATTAAGATTTCCCTTCTAACTACAAAATTATCATCTATATCCACCAATTAATTCTTTGATTTCTGCTCCATTCATTCATATAACCCAAGGATTTTACACACTGACAGCTCCTCTGTAATAATTTTCCTCAAAATCCTAGGACAAAATCCAGCTTTCCTTTGAGTTTTCATTGATAGAACTGATCACACATTAAAAGAACAGAATGTAAAATCAAAGCCTCTAGCCAAGCAAACAAACCCCCAATTCTGGGAAGGAGGGAAATCTTATTTCAACACAATGCCCTGTATTTTTATTCACCCTGCATGGTGCAATTTACTTAGGAGCCAAGTAAGTGCATAAATAGTTTTTAGTTTGCTATTCTCTTGCTTATTTGGTTATGACTCACTTGAAAGAACTGCAGTTGTTAACATAATTTCCCAGTTATGTGTATCTGGCTTATATCATGCTTTTAATTGAAGAGAAAAGACAAAAACTGCAAATGAAAATGGAAATCACAAGTCTCCCACTTGGTGTGTGAGGACGTTTTTTTCTTCCCCTCTCTGTTAGTGATGAAACACCAGTCAAAGAACTAAACCCAGATTTTTGTAATTTCTTTCTGAAAGATGCAATTGCCAATTAAAGTAATACTTTATCACTTCAATAGTATTTTGTAAAGAGTGATAGCATTGAGAGCTGCATCATGTACTAAGTTTTCAGTCCCTCTTTGCACACACAGCATGGCATGGAAAATCTACTCTAGTACTGTATTTTATTGTGAATGAATGCTAAGGCTGATTAACCAGATGAAATCTAATCTGTTTGTGACTAATTTTCCATAAACACCTGACTTTGTACAATCCTTTGAATTGGCTTCTCTACCTTCTTAACCAAAGGGTTAATGGGAGAAGTTCCTTGGGGGAATGAAAATAAAACTCTCATAGGCTTGTAAAGAGAGTCCCTTTGAACTAGTCCTGTTAAGTTAGTGGTGTCCAGTCAACTGCAGAGATATGGATGTGACCTGTTGTTCAGACTCCAGTGAGCAGCATGGTAATGAAATAACACCACTGACCTGCCACGGCCCCCCTGGTTCAGGTTCCTTTAATCAACACAATTCATTTCTCCCTTGCTTGCTCGCTGTCACTGGAAGCGGATGTAAACGGAACAGGGGTTGTGTGTGGTAGGTGCAATCTCTTATCAAGAATGCTACAGTGTCAGTGAAATGTCAAGCACCTGTCTGAAAGTCTCAATTTGCTGCTTGACAACTGCTGCGATAGAGAAGATGGATCCCCGTGAGCAGCTGAGCAGAGGCATTGCAACTAGGGAAAAGCAAATCATCATCGTGGGCTCGGAAACGCACCAATCCATTACTCTTTTTTTCTACTCCCAGGAAAAGAACCACTTTCTGTCTTTCTGCTTGAAAATGTGTGCTTCAAAAGCAGGTATTGAACATGCTTAAGAAACCATGCTGAACAAATCCAGCAAACCTCAAGTTTTATGCAGCAATGCAGCAGAATCTCCAGTCAGAGAGTGAACAGATTTATGGAGGATACTGAGTTATTTTTAAAGCATTAACTATTTAAATCAAATTGTATTAACCTAAAAGTGCTACTAGCTCTTCCTCCCTCACCTCTGCTTCCTACTGAGAAACACATTCTCTTGATAGGATATTGAAATTTTTTGACTTCATTTCTGTTCTTTTACAACACAGAAAAAAGCCTAAACTTTAATAATTACATTTCAGTGACTGAAATGTCCTTGTTTGACTTGAGTTTAGAAATCAGGGTAGTGGGGGAATATATGAGATATGTCTATTTAAAAAATAAGATATAGGTATCACATCTATATTGTTTTAGTCCCATTGAAGATACCCTTTCCTCCATTAAAACGAGGAGCTTTTATAACACTTAGAGTAAAAACATACCAAGGTGCATAAATGCACCTCTCAAATCTTTTCTATTGGTAAGTTAACTTTTAATAACAAAGAATAATTATTTAAGAAGAAAAATAAAGTTTAGTGCTTTAAAAAGAAAAAGTCTGAAAAACATATGTATTTCTCTGCAATTAGAAGAAAATGACCTATTTATTTAGCAGCATATGAAATGAAGAGACACTCCAAAGGAGAGTGAAGCTTTGCTGTAGTTCCTAGCTACATGGGACATGCTAGAGGTACAATGCTGCCTCATCATCCATTTCAGTGCTATTTCCTATCCACTTTGCTCTTTGCAAGCAGAGGAAAGGTTAAACCATAGTAACTTCCCACCTTCTGAGGGAGAATTAAAGGATAACAGCAGTGCTAAGGCCCTGCTTCCCAACTGTGATCAACCTGAAAATCACATTATCTATCTGAGGTAACTATCAGCAAGTCTGCACTGGGCCAGATTTTGAAGCAGTCCATCTTATCTGAGCACAGCTGTCACCAAAATAACAACCTGTGAGGGAAGCAGCAAATTAAAAGTTCTTTGTATACAAGGAAAGCACAAGCAAACCATATTTCATACAGAGAGAAAGCAGCCTTCCAAACAATGTAATAAAAATTCCTCTGTGTTTACAGTTGGCCACAACACACAGGGAAACATGAGCTTAGCAGAGTTCAGGCGTTGGACTTGTGATAAGTGGATATGAAATTTCTCCTTGTGGGATGGAGGGATCTTGTTACTGAAAGGGTTTCTGCTAAGGGAGAGCACATATAGCTCCTTTTGTGAGATCCACAGCTTAACTCCAGGTAGAGGTGCTGTGTCACCCATGCATTGCTGAGCTGGGACAGAACAGCATCCCCCTGGTAAGACAAGGAGATAAGACATCTGTGGGGGATGCTGATGCTGCCAGCACCCTGGTAAGACAAGCAGGTTCATCCTTAGAGCAGGTGACATGAGGAGGCTTTTTTGTAATTTACTTTATTCTGTTCCAGGAAACATCTGCAGGAACCCTTACCTCATATTTTCCTTTCTTCTCCAAGGGCTCTGATTCAGCCACCACAGGCACTGTACCTTTGTCCCCTAGAAGCTCCTCTAAGATGAAGACAGTTTCCCAGTTGCTATAGTGACGAGCTGGGAAAATATCTGAGTGCATGCTGTCACCAAAATAAACAACCTGTGAGGGAAGAAGAAAATTAGAAAGTTCATTGTATGTGAGGAAAACACAAACAAACCGTATTTCACAGAGAGACAAAAAGAGCTTTAAAATGACCTAATAAAAATTCCTCCATGTTTACACTTGGTCAAGACATGCAGAGATCCTATTAATGTCAACTTTGGGGTTTTATCTTCAACCAGCTCCATTAAGGGAAAGGCTGGCCCCACACACCCTCTTTTTTCTCACCCTCCAGGGGCATTGGAAAGGGATGCCTAACTGGGACCAGCAAAAAGAAGTGTGAGTTTTTTGGCTGACAGAAATTGCCTGATGGGAAGCAGTAGAAAGACTACCAAAAAGATACATATTTTAGACTATGCTGCAAGCAAGACAGAACATTCTTCTTGGTGACTCGAAACTCTTCTTGTGTCCAGGGAGGAATTTATTCACTAAGAAAAATGTTGTTACATCATCTTTAGTGGCATTTTCACCTATCCAGACCCGTACTTGATGTCGTCTTACATCAATAACTTCAATGAAAGTTTGTCTGGTGAATTCTTGACTGAAACAGAGTATTTTTAGAAAGATTTACCCTCACTTGTAACATACCTTGGGATCCAACTTGCCAGTCATCTTCTTCAGTAGATCATAAAGCTGGGTAGCATTACCTTGGGAATACCAACCAGGCTTGTCCAGTGACAGCAGAGCCTCCTGCTCCTCGTGATTTTCTGAAATCACCAAACCAAATTGCATGCTGTTAGTGAGACCAGCCCATCCTCCTGTACTTGTGAGATGTGTGGGAGGCTGCTTGTGCACAGCTGGTCTATTTTGACATTAAATCAGCTCCAGTGTCTGGCTCAAGTTCTGGTACTGACTGTGGATTCAGTCAAGGTGTTTGGTAGCTGGGTGCAGGCAGACATTTGTGAGAAAAGGAGCAGCTGAGCCTTGTGTGCACCGGCTATAGAAGACCTAAGGAATTAAATGCATGGACTTTGCCACCCCAACACTGCAGCAGGAGGCCACACAGACCAGACTGATGGAGTTGCTACAGATGAAGGTGAAACCATGAGATAAAACAGACAGTAAGAGACAGCATGTACCTTGCCATGCATAAAAATAACCCACAGTTTTTAAACACTGGCATAAACCAAACAAAAGAGACTGAAGTAGCTCTTAAGGGTGTTCATCAGCCTTAGATCAGTCCAAACAATGAGCAGTTCCAGTTATCATCCACTTGTGAAGAAATGATGAGTGGACAAATGATGAGTGGACAACAACCCCAATGTTGCTGGTGGTGGTATAATCCACATTGACATGTACCCACTCTGGCAGTGTCAGCAAATTAGAAAAATCACTAGAAACTGAAACTCCCTGGTCATCATCCAACTCTGCCACAGGCTTTGTCTCTGACTGGCCAAAGCATGGATCAGTCCCAGTGTCCACGTAACCTTGTTGCTTTTTCAAATCCATGTGCTATTGCCAGATGAATTCCTTTTAGCTTCTTGCTGGAGCCAAAATAGTAGTCTCAATGAACCGATAAACTACAATTTCATCAGAAATATTAATATTAATGTCTTTTGTCTATTGAACTGGTGAAACAAAAGGTTGATTTTGTTATTTAGTCTCAAACATGTCTTAATTTTACACTAGAGAAAGAAGAGTTAGAAACCAATACAGTACTTAGATGTGACTTAGGTGTAATATCAGAACTTCAGTTTTTCTCTTCCTTCATAGAACTTTTTAAAGTTCCTAAAATGTTAGGAGTAAGAGGAAAAGAGCAACTTCTACCTGGTTAGAGACTGCTGAAAGCTGAAATGCAAATTTTGAAGAATAGTGAAATGCAAAGACAGCTTTATGTTTAAGAGCCCTGAAGATGCACATAGTGCAATACATTGGTCTTTGAAAGAAATTAAAAAAGAAGCACAAAGAGGGCAATGGGTATGTGGAGAGAGGAATGAAACCATTCTTTAATATTATGAATCTACGAATTTGAAGAAACAGAGACAAAACAATTCCATATTAAGGATGTTTTATAAACGAGGAAAAAAACAAGGAAATTCAAAACTGACATTAACAATTCATGTAGAACTTGTGTGGAAATGCCTTTTCCTTTGTTCTTCTTCATGAATGTAGCAATAATTACAATAATAATAATAAAAATGATAGCATCAATTAAAAAAAAAAACACCCTGATTTCCTGACTATTAAAACCTTTGATCAAACAACTTCTGACTAAACAGAAACTGTCAAAACAGTAAATTTATTTCATCTTCCTTGTATTTTTAGATGTATTTGGATGGTTGGGTGAACAAGTAGACACAACCTTCAAATGACAACTCTTTTGAAATGCTATAAAGTTTTTTGAAATTTGTGAAGATTTATATATCTATCACTGTCTCTCCATTCAGTCAGTCAGGAAAATAGTGGAGAAAAATGGAGATTTTATAAGAGATATTTTCAGAATAATGACATTGCATTTGCAAACAGGAGCCCTATGTATTACAGCAGCTTCAGGAGGCTCCAGCAAAGAGCAAACCCCTGCTTGCTACCTCTGTGGAATGGCATGAGGGGAAGTCCTGACTGCAACAATTCACTCTAATTACAAGGTAGAAGACCTCTCACTCTGTGAGAGCTATTACTGTCACCCCTAGCAATAGGATTAATCTCACTTAACTCAAGGCATCCGGAATTTAGGCTTTTAATTCACAGTTACAGTCTGAACTAGTTGGCCAGGAACCTGTGGTAGGCAAATGACAGTGCCACAAGCATTTTCTAGGGGTCCCAGCTCTGGAGAAGTAAAGGATTTAATTAAGTTAGAAACTTTGCTTTTAGGCAATGAAATAAAGGGAAAGTAATTTCCCTTTAGAAGGAGGCAGCAAACAGCACTCAGATGTCTAGTTCATTACGGGAACAATTCAAATTTGGAAGGAGCTTCATAAATTTGAGGTATTAGGAAAGGTCCTTTAAAATATTTGAGTTGTAGGGTCATAGGGATAACATCTGTGAATGGATAAACCTTGCCTTGAACCATCCCATGTGGGGTGACTGTGTCAATTTTATTACTGTAATCTGGAGTGTAAGGAAATGGATGGTGTTCCATTTGAAATAAGTTATTAATGAGAACAGTTTCTAATCCACTTACATTTGTCCAGTGGTAAAATACAGCTAAGAAAATTATTCTTCAGCACAGCCTTTTAAGGTTTTTTGTAGAAGTTCTGCCATGTAAAAGTTGATACGCAACTTAAAAACCCATCAATGACACCATTTGCTCTGGCCTTGTATCCTTCAGATGGTAGCTACATGACAGCACTGAAGAAATCTGCAAATTTCCTGCAAAAATGCTGCATAAATGTGATTATGGTAGTTTCTAATACATTTTAGATATTCCAAGATGAACACTAGCTACACTCAGTCAAGAGGAAAACTGCTGGTGACCTTCTTTCCACTTTGCTGTTATTGATTCTTGAAAGTTCATTCAAAGGTCAGAAATGCTATAAATATTTGTCCAGCAGGAAGCAACATACACAGGTGGGGATGCTTTAGGTCTTATAAGCTAGGAAAAGGAGATGTCCTGACAATTTCAAACAGACTGGATAACCAAAAAGAATTTCTCTGATGATTTAGAGTGACTTGCCTCCTTCTGAAGCCTCATGTACCACTGCAACCCAGATTCCTGGCTGTAGACTGAAAACGTGCCACGTCAGGAAATGTAAAGGTACCAAGCAAGTAAAATTAAAATAATTAAACCCAGAAAATTATTCTGTTAAAACACTTGCCCAAACCTAACTGTGATTCAGAGCAGTCTTCCTGGGGGGAAGTTACTGTTCCTTTTTAAAAACAACAACGAAAGCTTGACTCATGCTGGGGCGATATTAACATTGCTGGGATGGCAATTTCCATATAACTTTGTTTTTTCCATACAGCTGGGAAATGGTTTCTGATTCAGAAATATAATTTCATCACAAATAAAACATAAGTTTTTTCATATAAACCAATTCACTAACAAGACTCAATATCCTTCTTCTTGTGAGAATTTTCTTGCCTACCTTTAAATGTGCATTGCAGCTTTAAAACAGGGCCTGAGGAACATCTGGCTTCATTCTGAATGATTATGCAAAAAGTAATCAGTGAAGCTTATTCTCATTTAAATGACAACTGATGGTAATTTACTTTGGCAAAGAGTCACTTTTTGGGAAAGACTTTGCACAGCTTGCTTAGTGCCATCTGCTCTGTGTCCTCTTAGGGGTTACACCTGCTGAGATGCAAAGGGTCTGAACCTGGGGATCTGTCCCCAGTCTTGCTGGTATTTACACTGTTAGACCCCAGGCCATGGGATAGGGCTCTTGGTTGGGAAGCACGAGGCTAAGAGAGAAGCTGAAGTGAGGGGAAATTTATGCTTCAACAGTTATTCACCTACACTGAGTCACACCTATACCCAGGGTAATTTTCATCAGTTCACCACGCCTGAGGCACCACTCTGTGCCGCTCCTCTGGCTGGATGCCCTGCAGTGAATGTTGGTTACACACGGGGGCCAGGACCTGCTAGTGACTCACCAGAGAGCCTGAGAACAGCTCCCATCAACTTGACTGGGCAGATACCAGGGGAAGAAAGCAATTCTGAGTGCCCAGAGGCCCTGCCAGCCAAAAGTGTGCTGGGTCTAACTACAATGTGCATACAGCTCAGCTACAGCCTGTCCTTCTGCCTTTCCCTGGACAACCTTTAACTCCTTTCCACAGAGACCTAGTTACACTGGCTATTAGGGTTACTGGTATTTTTTTCCCCTTTGAGCTGTGCAGAAGAATGAAAAACATGTGTCAGCTCTGTCACTGCTCCTGCCTGTACCTGCTCCTGCATTGTCTTGCCCACGGGTGGCTCTGGTGGGCTCCCTCTGCCTGCAGGTACCTCATGAAGATGGGCTCATGTGTTCAGCAACTGCAGCTCTGGTTACCAATATGGGGGTTACTGTAAAACAAGTCCATTCTATGGTCCACAACTATCACACTGATACACCTCTCTGCAATTTAACATAATGCCATTTCAGACCCTCAGGGCATTAATATAAAAGTGCCGTTATGTTTCAGTCTCACTTCCAAACACAGTCTGGTTCTGGATAGCATTTTGAGCTCGCTTAAGAAAGACAAACATCCTTCCAAAAGGGAAATCATGGCAGGAAAATATATCATTTTACAAGGACAAAGGGACCTGCACAGGTGGGTTCTTCCAGTTGTAAAGGTATAACAAGATGGGATGACATAAGCTGTAGAGTTTCCCTGCGGGCATGTTCTCCATGAAGAAAGCAAGAACTTACACGATTCCTGGAAGTAAAACTTCATACCCTATGGGCACTCTTCTTACGGTATCACCCAAAACTCCTGTATATAGACCAATCAACTTTGCTGTGTGGTTTCCAGGATTCACTCAGGTATTAGTGTGTGTTTTGCCATCCCTGAATTACTTCTGTGCCCTGGACGCAGCTGTGAAATCCATCTGTCTGTATATCAGCACTTGCCAGTCCCCTGTCTGACTGCAGGGAAATGATAATGAACAAATTATTTCTTTAACATGATGTGCTGAAATGAAAGGTTAAGGCTTCCCAAACTGACTGGTGATTTTGGCCATGTTGTGGGTTTTTTGTTTGTTTGTTTGTTTGTTTCCCCCAGAAATAGCCTGAAGATCACCTCCCCTTCTTGCCTTTGCATCATCTTGCCTTTTTTGGGGTGGCTTATGGTTGGTGAGATGGAGTCTGAACTAATCAAAGTAAAAATTTGGTTTTGAAAGCCGGAACATGATTTTAAAATTTACATAGGCAATGATACATCTTTCTTATGCTTAGCAACATATGTGTGGTCGACCATACGGGGGACTAAATAACAGTACTACTAAAAGCTGGAAATGCTCTGGAAGAACATCAAAGATAAAGCTGAGGAAAAAATAAAGATATCACCCCGTGGAAAAAAAATAAACTATTTCATTATAATTCATAAGTACTGCTTATCACATTACTAACAATTACTTCTCTCAGGAAGGACTTCTGTCCTTCCACTATTTTGTAAGGCCTGGTAAGACCAAAGTACAAATAGTGTATTTTCAAATTGCTCTGGGCACACACAAAAACCACAGAATACTTGGAGCTGAATTTTTTTTAAAAAAAGAGGTTTTATTTTTTTAGTTTTACCAAAGCCTTTTACGCTTTTATTAAAATCTGCCTTACTGCTTAAATTGTGCCGAGAAACAGCCTGCGCAGAGATAAGATTGAAGCTTTACTTGTTTGCAAGAAAACCAGTAGTTCCTTTAGAGACGTCAGCAAGTAAGTTTCTCTGAAGTTTAACTTGTTTATAAGAAAATCAGTCAGGCTTTTAGAGAAGCCAGCAAATAAGTTTCTCTAGAAGGTTTTGATTGTTGTGTTACAGGAACTGAAAATAACAGCTCCCTACAGATTAAGTAACTGGTTTTCAAAACTGCCTAAGCATTAACTTTCTGCCTTCCCAGAAACAGTCTGGCTAACAAAGCCTTTCTATTTGAAACACTGATAAGATGAAATAGTAGCAAGGCCATTTCTTTCTCAGAAAAGAAAAATCACTTTTTGGAAAATGATTCTCCTACAAGTTCACTTTTAATTGTAGTTCATGTGCAAATTTGGAAAGGGTTTTTCCATAATTTTATTTAATTGCATTTATAAATAAGAAAACTTCTACTCTGCAAGAGTAAGGGGGACATAAATACATAATTTTATTTCTTCATTGCACATATTCTGTTAGGGATTTTTGTTCTGTTTTTTTTAAATTGGGATCTTGGAAAGGTACAAAATAATATGAAAATAAATGAATTCCCTTTCTAGAGCAGTTTTATTCTGGACCTCATTAGATTTGTAAAAAGATCCAGAGCCTTATAAATAAGGAACTTCTAATATTAAGAAAAATAACTATGTTAAAGTAAGTACTATAGTCTTCCTAGAGATCCCTGTATAATTATGGAGAGAGAGAGGCTTTTCCAGAAACCATTTCCAATTAAAATAAGTTAGGAAAGGTAGGTAATTGAGGAAAAAAACCATGACATAAACATTCCAGGAATATACAGTTCAGTTCAAGCACCTGTATATAGCTGTTCTTACCAGGGTGTACATGACGTGGAAGCAGAAGACAGAGGGAAACAGAGAAGATGAGATGAGTGCCATCAGACAGTTCTGACCTAAACTGTCACTTCAGAAAAATGTCTCAATTTCTCAATTAAAATCAAAGTGAGACAAACAAAGCATCTTTGCACTGTGCAGTCTGTAGTCTTCCAGTTTATCAAAACCTTTTAAGTTCTTCTAGTAATATCTCCTGAAATAAGGCATATTGAAATTTGCTGTTGGACCATACTTTTCCCCACTGAAAACTGACACTGAAGCATAATAGGGAAGAACTCCGTGCCATCATTTACCTTGGCCTTCGATTTCAAAAAACAAACCCAAGGACCAAAATAAGAACAAAAGTTCTTTAATTCTCAGTTACAGAAAAACTAAGAACTTTTTTCTCTATATCTTAATGATGCAGATATAAAATATATGAAATATATTATATATATATATTTATATATATTATTTTATATATAAAATATATGAAATATATGAATACATGAAAACTGGAACAGACAATTTGATTCTGAGGAAATGTATCCCCACAAAGCAATGTAGGGACCCTGCTGCAAAGGTCCTTAGCCTTTCATTTTTTCAATTCCCTAAAATATGTTATTTCAGAGGGAATAATGATTGCGTAGGAGACACGAGCATGCACAGTTATTGCGTACTGATTTATCTGGAATACACAATAGACATTTTCATTAACTTTTATATGAAAACTATTTATACAACTAGGTTGATTTATGATTTATAAGTGGTTCCATTCCTTTTCCCTATTTTACTACACTATCTCAAATCCCTACTTTAATTTCATTGATTTATTCTGTCTGAAGTTCCAGTTCCAAATATTGTCTGCCTCTGAAGGGGGGGGGGAAGTTTTATATCAACCTTTAAGGACTAACTTAAGATTTAAGATTCTAAATGCAGAAAAATAAATCTGTGAATGAAAAATAAACAAACAGATAAACTCACGCAACTCTCTGCCTGTTAGTAGTAACTGTACAAATAAGCTGCAGATAGTGGATATTAAAGCCTTGCTCAGCTTTAGTAATTAAAAAGAAGAACCCCAGTCAAACACAGTATTTGTAAGGAAAGCTGGATGCCTTAGAATAATCTTTCTTTTTCTCTGCAAGTACAAGCTAACATCTGAGACTACTGAGAGAGGGGTTCTTGGCTTCTGTTGACACAAGAATTCTCTTTATCTCATGGCAGCAGAGAAGCATTTCATTACACATGTAAAAAATCATACTGATATGAGATCTATTTAAATATGGCTGTAAGGGAAGACAGTACCTCAGCATTGTTTCATATATGTATTAAATAGTGAGTGTTATTATAGGTTATTTATAATACTTGGCACTTCAAGTAACAATCAAAGAAAAAATATTTAATTAGAATATAATGGCATTAGATAGTTAGGGACCATTTTCTCTTAGAAAATATAGTAACTGCCACTAATAGTTTAAAATCATAGATATGAAAAAATATGAAACATACCTACAATCACACTGAGTGGATTTGTTCAGTAGCAAATGCACTTTTCTCCCAATATATTTTTTGCCTTATATTTTGTTTCCCTTTGCTTAAGCTAATGTTCAAGAGGCACTGAAAGAGTCTGGGACCGAACACTGACTTTAGACTCTCCCCTTGGAGTCATATCTCTGTTCATGTATCATCAGTGAATCCAAATGGTAATTTTGCAATTTTTTTTGCAATGAGGATGATTTTATTACAGCCTCTATGCATTTTCTATTATTACTATTCCTTCTTGATAAAAACATTGCAAAAGAAGGGAAGGAGAAGGTGTGAGCATACAATGGAAGACAGATGTAACAACAAGTTCACTCTTGAGGTCTGGGGACAATTTCATGGCCCTGTGGATCACAATCATGGATGAATTCAAAGGAGGGGCAAAGAATATGACAGGGTTAGAACAACTGGCAGAGACTTAAGAAGCTGTTTAAGATTTGTTAAGGAGCCAGGTGTGTCAGGTAACACCATAATGAAAATCAACACGAAACCTTGTTCCTGTAGGATCTGTTGAGATACAGTACAGCTTCATATTTAATAAACAAAATGAAAGATATTAGGAAATGAACGTTCTAACAAACAGGAAGAGTTCTTACATGTGAAACAGTCACTGTAAATCTGAGAACAATGCAACTGGGCTGGAGATGCCAAGTAAAAATGGAAACTATTCCTTTCTGGCAAAGTATATTTAGTTACCCTTTGAAGGGAAGACTAACATGAAAGATTTGTAGAAATGAATCTTCTGAAGAAGTAAAAGAGAAATTATTCCTCTGACACTTCCTAAGGCACATGGAGGACAGCGAGGTGATTCTAGATAGCCAGCATGGCTTCACCAAGGGAAAATCTTGCCTGACCAACCTAGTGACTGTCTGTAATGGAGTAACTGCAACAGTGTATAAGGGAAAAGCTACAAATGTCGTTTATCTGGACTCCTGTAAGGCTTTTGACACAGTTCCCTCCCAATATCCTTCTCTCCTGAGACCTCAACTGGAGTACAGCATCCAACTCTGGGGTCTTCAGCACAGGAAGGACACACAGATTTACTGGATTGAGTCCAGAGGAAGACCACAAAGTTGATCGGGGGGAAGGAGCACCTCTTCTATGAGGAAAGGCTGAGAGAACTGTGATTGTTCAGCCTGGAGGAGAGAAGGCTTTGGGATGACCTAACGGCGGCCTTGAAGGAAACTTACAGGAAAGATGCGGCAAGAATATTTACAAGGACATGCAGTGACAGGACAGTGGGAAATGGGCTTAAATTTAGAGTAGCTTTAGATTAGATATTAGAAAAACATCTTTACTGTGAGGGTGGTGATGCACTGGAACAGGTTGCCCAGGGAAGCTGTGAATGCCCCTTTCCTGGAGGTATTCAAGGCCATGTTGGATGGGGCTTGGAGCAACCTGGTCTAACTGAAGATGTCCATGTCCACAGCATGGGGGTTGGAACTAGATGATCCTCAAGGTACCCTTCTAACCCAAACCAATCTATGATTACCTTTCCAGTTCCTTATCTGTGCATTTTGTGTGGTTTGCAAAACCACTTGGGTGTTTAAATGAAAATGTGCTTTACCTTGTTTCTCAGAACCAAGAGCATTGTGCCAGATCTCTCCACACAGAAATTTCACAGATAAAATCTCTTGCTACTATTATTCCAGAAAAAATAATAGTCTTGGAGCATTCAACCTTAGTCTGGCAGTATCAAAAAGGCAGCTGGAATCAGTGGACAGTAATAGTGTATGAAGCGGTTTTACAGCAGATAAGAATCAAGTTATAATGAACATGTTTGCTAATGAAAAGAAGTCCTGGAGTTGCTAACTCTACCTAGAAAAACACGCAGCATACATATTGAAGTTCAACACATCTGGAACTCAATGTGAACACTAAAGTCAGATTGAAGAACAAAGACAGTGAGGAAGAAGATGGTACATCACTTTTGTTTTTGAGCTTTCAGGTTGCAAGAACTTATTCCTTTTGGAACATTTGCTGCGGAGGACTTAGGCTCACCTAAACAATGCAGTGTCCCATGATTGCTTACCAGCCAAGAAGTGTCCATTTTGGTATTCTCTGCCCTATTATTTCCCTGTACTTGGTGGGAGAGGCAGAGATGCTCCTGAACAAGGTGACTCTCTACACACTCGATATTTACCTCATGTGTGATAAATCCTTATCTGCTGTTTGTTGCACATCTCCTCTGCCACTTATCACTTTGCAGTTCTCCTGGGTGCTTCATAAACATTGGGTAAGCTGCAGTATTTAGAAACTGGGAAATTGAGGCAGAGATCAGCTGTCATATCAAACTGAAGCAGATCCTAGCCCAGGCTTTGGTTATGATTCCTCCACATGTTCTCAGCTCATTTCTAGGGCTCCTTTCACTACTTGCTTCCAATAGCAGATCTGCAGTACAAAAAGCAAAATGTGCTCTCTGCAAAAAACAGTTCCACAGACTAACCTTAATAAAAGCTTGACATTTTGGAGAACACACAAGAGAACTCTAAAGCTCCTTAATCAAAACCAGCACATACAGATTCATGGAAACTATGCTGAAGGGAAGCTTTCTGCATCAGTTGCCAGCTCTCGCTCTGCAAGGAATGTACCATACACAATTTTATTTTTGCTTTACTACAAATTGCCTCAATTTCAATTTCCAAACTGGTTATAAATCAAATCACAAGGTAACTCTTTATGAGGCTGTCTAATCATCTACTTCTTTTGAATTCTACAGATGAAAACAATTACATGGAGAATAAAGGTGAGCAAAACCTCATGGAGAATAAGAATGAATAAAACTCCTTACTCCTATCACATATTGTTTACGCACTTGTTATATGTGTCAAACAATCTTTTTTGCCCTGCAAAGTCATACTGGTAAGTCCCTCATTTCACAGGTAATTTTTCTTTCTTCCAGGAATTCTGTTTGGATTTTGACATTGTTTGAAGACTTATAATGTGAAGTTATTTCTCACGGGTTTGCACTAAATGCTAGTGGACCAGTAAAGTTTACAAACTTGTACTGATCCATCCCTCAGGCATCCCATAAGGGTCTGTGCTACTTCTGCAAGACCTTTGGGTTCCTTGGGGCTCCTGATAAGCACCGCAGGTTTGTAATTAGCAATGAGCACATCTCAGCTGGGATTCAGACCCACGTGCAGAAACACAGTTGAAGGCTCTGCAACAGGAAGAGCAGCACTGGGTCAATGGGCCAATGTCTTCTGTGCAGTGTAGGCACTGCTGGCTGGGCACTCCACAGACCAGGTCTGCTGGCTCTTCATTGCCTGCAGTGTGGGGTGGCTGAGGACAAATGATAGAGAGCCAGAGCAGTTTCTATGCACTGTGGTTTCTGTATCTATTCCTGGTACTTCACTGTTTCAAAATAGACCTCCAATTTTTGACTTATGACAGCACCCTTACAACGTAATTCTGAGTCAATTTTTGTTTCAGGGAGTGTGGCAGTTATCACTGGGAGTGTTAATTTTCTCCTGAGTGGCCAGCAGGGGGCTGTGTTTTATGTTTTGCATTTGTGCTGAGCACAGTGATGAAAATAGAAATGTTTTTGTTACTGCTGAGCTTACACGGAGTCAAGGCCTTTTCTGCTTTTAGTACTTCCATGCTGGCAAGGAAAGTTGGAGGTGCCATAGGAGTTTGGGAGGATACGCAGCTGAGACAGGTGACCTCAATGACCAAAGGGATATTCCAGACCATGTGACATCATGCCCAGTCTATAAAATGAGGAAAGGAAGAAGAGAGACACAGAGTGATGGCATTTGCCTTCTCAAGTCACTGTTACATGTGATGGGGCCCTGCTGTCCTGGGGATGGCTGAACATCTGCCTGCCCATAGGAAGCTGTTAATTGTTTTGTTTTGCATTCACTGTTAAACTGTCTTTATCTCAACCCACGAGTTTTCTGCCTTTTACTCTCTGATTCTCTCTCCAATCCTACTGGTGGAGAAGTGAGTGAGTGACTTGGCTGCTGGCTGGGATGAAACCACGACAGTGAGAGGCTTGCAACTCCATTAAAAAAAAATAGCTTCTTAAAATGATCCATTTCACTGATA
Source organism: Trochalopteron elliotii (assembly GCA_024734555.1). Taxonomy (NCBI): domain Eukaryota; kingdom Metazoa; phylum Chordata; class Aves; order Passeriformes; family Leiothrichidae; genus Trochalopteron; species Trochalopteron elliotii. The sequence goes on along the minus strand of JANPWX010000096.1, from coordinate 9,028,088 downwards.
CAGGTTTGGCAAGAAAAAAAGCCAGGTTTTGAATAAGCTAACAAGGGTGTAAGATCCTACTTAGAAACAGAAGTAGAGTCTGGTAATAATCTACATAAATTTATAAGCTTTCCAGTGGAACATTTTTTATTCCATAGACAAAATAAAATGTATCTGTTTAACCATCTAATAATAAAATTGCACAAAACAAATCAAATGGAAGTATGTATTCTCTTGATGCCAAAACAGATGTTGAGTTGTGCATGGTTTGTCTCCCTAGTGTTCCTTTCAGTCTTTTGAAATTTTCAATTTAGTTCTTCCCTCCCAGTCGTGGACACTCTTGATGGACACTCTTGTAAGTGCAGGGAAACAGAATGAAGGTGAAAAGACATTCATAATCATAATTCCACCCTTCTAGTCTAGAATTGTGGGTATTGAATCAAATAATCTGTATAAAAAATTGCTAGACATTCTTCAGCATTTCTATGGAAACATAAGCATGAGAGCTCAAGGTATTATTTCAGAATGGGTGCTACTACTGCTGCAACAAACCCGCTGGTGTTATGAGCACCATGCATTAACCAGCTGAGCTAATCTCAGGGCTAATAAGAGTAGACTTGGCAAGCTTTGCTCATGTATGGAAATGTGCATTTGTTTTTGTCTTCCATACAGTACTGGGTGTCCACATTCAGTGTAAAATCTGCCATAAATCCCAAGCATTTTTATGCATCACATATTATTATCATACTATAAATGTAGTTTGAGTGCTCACTGCTTTGCTTCTAAATCTTGTCTGTTTTTCTTCAAGAATATGAAGGAAAAAAATCATCTCCTCTTAACATTTTCATGTCTTGGAGAAGAATTCCCTTAAGCCAGATAATCTGTTTCCTGAGCAGTGTTTTGTCTGGAATACAAAGTGGTCATTTAGGCATTTTGGCTTTGGGTTTGGAAGCACAGACTTAGGCTATGGCAATTTATGTTCTGTGGGCACCCACTGGCAGGAGAGGATTGGGTTGACAGGCCCTTAGCTCCTTCTGCTGTAAAAAGAAGCTGCATTTTTTTGATTAATTTGGCTTCCTAAGTGTGGCAATTTTCCTGCCTTATCTCTCTGGTCCCTTCCAGATCAGACTGTACCACAGTTCTACTCTCTGCAAGTATCCTGAAATAAAAGACAATAAAGAAACAACACCAGAAGGTGATCACAAAACTATGACTGAAGATTTTCTGTAGATGTTAACTTTTAATGACCTCCCAATCACACGGTGTGTGTGTTTAAAGGCATTTGACATGCTTCTCTATGAAGGAAGTTTCTTTCATTAAAATGAAACATAAACAAGACCTGAACCACTGGTATGCAGGTGTCTTCCAAAAAAACCAACTAATTGAGCTTATTGCTTTCAATACTTTGAAAAAATTTCTGGATAACTATTGCATAATTTGATTAATCTCAGTATAGAACACATAAAGTTCATGAGTCCAATTCCTTGAAATTATAAAGGATATATAAATGAACCGTAAAAGTTAAATCTAGCACAATTAATTGAAAAATGTCAATTTTTCCATTATGCTGAATCTTTAAAAAGGGCTAAAAGGATTTTCACAGTCAAGACTGAGGAGCCCTTATTCAAACTCAGTTTACACTTCTTCACTGCTTCTGGATTAAGACATTAGATATCTTAGGTGAATATGCATATCTGCCAGAGATACGGTTCAGGGAAGTTCATTCAATATCTTGGTTCCTTAGCTCAAACAGAAAAGCCAGTGCTTTTGTTTTTCTACCATTTGTTTATCTGGTCTGCCTGTGGGCTCCTTGAAGATGAAAACTGACTCTTATCACATCCTGGCACAATACCTTAAAGAGAAGGGGTTTGAGTTTTATCCTTCAAGACCTTGAATATAATATGATATAATCAATAGCTAGGATTTTGTAGTAGTGTTACTGTAGGAGTTACTGTAACTCCTTCTACAAATGAAAATATACTCTCTACACAAAGAATTCTGTTTTGGAGTACTGGGCAATTATGCTAAATATGTTTTCCAGTTTTAACAAAAGGAATATTGTAGATACCATGCTTTTGAAAGCAGCAGTTTTAACTTTCTTTGAACTAGCTTTCTGTAATATTCCTATCAGCTCTGTGCCAAGCATGCTATTTAATATCAAAGGTAATCAGCTGAAGCAACCCCTGCTGTCTTTATGCAGAAGCAAGTTGCAGTTTTTCACTGTTCTGATTTTTGGATGAATAACTTCTTATTCCTTTTATTCTCTGAGGTACTTTGAACACTATGCAAACATATAAAGACCTTGGCCTGACACATTTACTGTAAGTCTTTTTCTTTTAAAGGATGGGCATAGGAGAATGCATCCACAGCTCAGCATTCACCTCAATACTCAGCAACAAAGAGATGCCTTACTTCAAACACTGTTAAATTTTTTTCTCAAAAAAAAATTAAATACACAAGGAGTTGTTTATGGACAACAATGGAAATAATGGGGACTATCTTCCTATGAAGTGGTGTCATGCTGTTGCATTCACTGAATGTCTATTAGGGTGCAGAATCTCAGGGGTGATTTTCCAGTAGCTGGGTCATTTGTAGCTGGGCTCAAATGGATAGATACTCAGACACCTAATCAAGGGAAAGTTTACACTGCAGCCTTTCTCTGTGTTGGCAGTGGCAGGCCCATCTTTTCTTTTCCAGCCTGCTGAGGCTGTAATATCTCTGAGAATCCTAGGCCAGACTCAAATGTGGTTGAAATTGCAGTATTGATAGAGGTCTGCAGCAGTGGATGGATGGAAAATCCTACCCACACATGCCATCAGACTACATAATCCTCAATGCTTAGGCAAACAGAGTAAATGTTAAAGAATTAGCCTGTGTCCTGGTAGCTCTTCTGGCTAATATAGTTGTGCCAAAAGAGTTCAAAGAGGAGCACCAAACCCAATTTCCATTGGCCGATTCAGCTGATAATCAGGTACTTTCTACGGCCAGTTTCAGGCATCAGCTGAAATCCCAGCCCTTGGCCCATGCTCCAGGTTTATAACGAATTGCTGTAGTCAGGCCAACACAGTGCCCTGGTAGAAACAGAAACAGAGCTTTGCTGCTCAACCTCCAGCTTCTGATGTGCTGTAAAATGCCTGAGTGAAACTCATAATTTGTGTAAGTAAATTTGTATAAACGATGTGATGACAATCTGGCCTCACAGCACTTCTGAAGCAAGTACCAGTAAAGCCCGTTCAAAAAACAACCCCAAACAAACAGAACAAAACACAACACACTCACTCCACTCCTCTTCCTAAGAAAAGCAATGGCTTCCCAGCTCAGATTACCAAGAGGAATGAATGTGTTGTAAGGGAAAGTAATTCTTTGGCTTACACATGGTCTAACTACTACAAAGTCACAACTTGAAGAACTTACACCAGTTTAACCATGTCACTGCAGCTGTGAATACACATACTATCAGTGCAAACTGCAGTGTCCCTTGCATTTCACAAAAGGTCTATAAACGATACACTGCCAATTAGTAATCAATTGTGCGTTCTCGATTTTTAACTCAATTATCTCTGTAATGCAACAAAATTTTACAAAGCATTTGTTTTTATGAGGCAAAGACCATCAAATATGGTAGCCAAGGACTTTGAAAATTATCAGAAAGAATGAAGCCGGTGACTTTAACAACCTGCTCTGCAAAAGGATGTGAGCATGTGCTGGCCCAACTTTATTCTGCTTTTCACACCTGTTTTAAATGCTTTAACATGGAACTTTGTACTGAACATGTAAAACCCAAAATCCAAACTGTTACCATCTACTAAGACTATGTTTATAAAAAATGAAATAAAATTTAACTGTTAGAAAAGAGTTTGTTAACACATCAGGACTGTTAAAAGACTCCCATCTTGTGTAACCCATGGCTTAATTACAAACACTGATGACATGATAGGAAATGATCCCCTCTATTCTCAAATGAGTCCCAAAGTGTTGATTTTAAACTACACACAGGTACTATCTAGGAAATCTTAAAAAGATTAATTGGCAAATCCCTTTGATTACAAGGTAACATCTGTTGATTTTTAAGATGCTTGTCTACAGGACATGAATAATATCAGGAAACCAGAAGTCTCTGAGACAACTGTTTACACTGTCAGAAAAAAAGTCTGTGGAGTGGCTGATATCTTTGCAAAGGCAGTACACAAAGTGGAATAGTTTTAGACTGAGATCATTTAAACAAAGAATAGAAGGTGAAATAGTCATCCAAGAAGCCTGACACTGTGGATTTTTTGAAACAATCTCTGAGCTTTTCCAGTGGATTATGAATATCTGTATGAAAACAAACCTTGGTCTATGAGATGAAATTTCTTTAGATGTGTCTCCCTCTGTCAGCTCTACCGGCCTGCCCTAGCCTGATTTTCAGAAAGTGGAGTCAGACATTGATCATGCTGCCAAAGAGGGTGTCAGCCGTTATAAGCTCCTTCCATAGTCCTTACAGTTTTTTAAAAAAAAAAAATTCTATTACTGAATATGAAGATCTGTCAACATAATCATTGATACTAACAAGTTGCTTAAAAACAAACTCCTTTTTTTCCAGAAATCATGGATAAGATGAAAATCCCTGGCTGAGATAAAAGTAGAGAATTATTTCCCAGTGGTGGTTTGGGTATAGAACAAGTTACTTTAATCCTTTCAACAGTGGACCTCCTACTGCCAGCATATTACAACGCCTGTTTGTGATATTAGAGCAGTAAAGAGACTCTTGATCTTAGCATCATGATCCTGTGAGGTACAAAAAGATCTAGTTTTGAAAACCACAGTACAAAATATCATTACTTGTTAGTTATAATCCTTTTTCTTTCCTAAATAGCTGGAAAGCACATGAAAAACAGTGCCAATACACTGTAAAGAATTGCAAAACAGTATTTCCCTTAAAAAGAGTAGCATGGCTTTTAAGGGCCATATGGCACTGTGGGACATTATAAGAATATAAAGACATCTTCTTTTAGAAGAGATATGGGAGATGGCTGTAGACTTGATAGTTCTTGAATAATGCAGTGTCCAGCCAGCACAACCTTTACACACTGCTCTCTCACAAGCTCCCAGCAAAAATGCATTATTCTGTGGCCTCATGTTATAGAATATATCCACACAGACTGATATGAAGAGGCACCATCTCCAGAAGAATGGCACCAAGTGTAGCTGCATTACATAAAGGAGGCTCCCTGAGCCACTGGAGGAAAAGATTACACAGGCGCCCTTTGCGGGTGCTGTTGTTATTCTGCTTCCTGAGAGATGTGAGATGAGGCCCTTTGTGGGCTTCCCTGCAAAAAGCCCTGAGCTCTGAGACCCCTGGGAGGACAGTGCTGAATCCCCTGCCGTGGCTGGAGGGCCAGCTGGGAGCCCCAGTCAGCCCAGTAAATGGGTTCATCATTTTAAGCTATGTTTGACACATTAGCCTTATTGCAAAAGTTCTCCTTGAGGCAACAAGGAGGTCAAAAAAGCAAAGACCTGAAATTCAGAGAAGCCCATCAGTGTGAAATCCCTTTCCTCTTTAAGTTTCCATGTACTGCTGTGCTCTTACTCTACCTCCTCCCATGCTCCCCCTTCCCACCACCAGGCTCCTCAGCCCATCTCTGGTGTAGTCAAACCCAGCTGTTCACAAAAGATGGCAAAAGAAAACTCTAGTAGCAGACATGGGATCACCAAATTCTGAAGTCTTGCAGTCCCTAATAACCAAAGATGGTCTTCAGTCCAGAAGTATGGTGTTTTAGATCCTGTCTCCTTATTTTCTTTTCTAATTTAAAGGCTTATAGAATTTTCTTGTATTTTTAGAAGGGTGGTGAAGAATGAATGAAGGAGGAAAAAAGCTCCTGCACAAAACTGTTAAAATGGCAGTTACCAGAAAATCATAAAAAAAATTAGAGGACTGAAAGTTTCTTAAATGGGAAGCTACATTCTATAGCAGAGGCACCTTCAGATGGACAGAAATTCAAGTTCAGGAACAAGGCAGACAGCCTGGAAGTGTAACTGAAAGCAGCCTTTGAAATGTGGCATTCACTGGCACTCCATCAATAGATATATATCTGTATACTCTAACTGTATACAGATACATATACATGCACATGATGCTATACAGAAGTTTTTAAGTGTGTCTTTTAAATTCAGACACTGAACAGTCAGCAATAAATTTTCAATTTATGGTAAAAAAAACCCCAAACCAGATCAGAAAAGACAGCTGTGCCTGAGCTGAAAATAAAGGGTACATAAGCCTTCTTTAAGACCAAGCAGACTTCCCTGTGAATAGAGACTTAGAGAAGGCTTTCAGGGAATTAATGGTTATCTTTAGCATTTCAATTATAATTTTGGATTGTAAAAGATATACTTGGCAATGATCAAGACTGGCAGTCAGGCTAGTAACTTGATATGCATTAAAAAGTGAGGTGATAAAGGGAAAGCTCTGTTGTCAAATGTTACAGAAATCTTCATGTATTGCAGATTATCATATAATTCACAACTGTATTTTCTATTTATATTCCTTCAAGCCCTTTGTGGAATGGGAAATTATTTTAAGCTGGATGTATCTGTTGAAAGCAAAGAAAATCCTTCCTTGTCAACATAGGATTTACGCAAACATTTTCAACCTGATCCTTAGGTCCTGCAAGCTCAAGATATTATCAGTACTTTCAAGAATCATGAGAAGAATTTCCCTGTGTAAAAGAAGATACAACCTTGTGAATAACAAGTAATTTATGGAGTATTCATATTATGGTAGCAAAGTCTGGGGGTATTTTTTATGTACAGCACTTTTTTCACAAAATACATCCTTTGCTACATAAGTTACCTCTAATTATAAAGACCGTTTTGCCAGGTCAAAATAAGTATAGCTGTCCTAAAATCTGTAAAGATACATATAAACTGTTCCTCCTCTTAACAGAATGGTACAGTAAAAGACGATTATGCAAAATTAAATAAATAATTATTGTGCCTTTCAGTGCCCCAGTCACACAAATCTTTTAGGCTTTCAAACAGTGTTTTAGTTGCTTTAAACGATGCATATCTTGAAAACAAAAATGAAATAGTGATGCAATTTTAATTGAGCAATTAAAATAATTTTTCATGGTTTCTAAATAGATTAGCTCTAAAAATTACTTGTCTACTAAAAAAAACACTTTTTCAGAGCTGTTACCCAATATCACATTTCCAGACAATGCCTCCTTTGTCAGCTCGTCCTGATTCTCATTCTCCTTCAAATGCCTACTGAATACAATTGCCTTTTGAACTCACTCACTGAAAAAGATTTATCTTTCTCTTTAGTAAACTTCAAAAAGTAAACTTCAAAACCTTTCCTTCAGTAAATCTGCAGCAGAAGTCCTGTTATAGATAAATAACATTTAGCTCCAGTACACAATGCAACAGTTGGGATATTTAAAATTAAGAACACATTCCATATTTTGTGCCTTACCCTTAAGTCCATTTATAACACAATAAAATATGGTATCATTAGGAATTTATTGCAACTCAGACCTACTGATGCTTGGAAGAACATAGCTGAGACTCAGACCTGGAGAAATGGGTAACAATGATGAGCAGTTACTTTAGTTCATTTTCTACAACACATATCTTCTAGAACAAGTTCTTTTTCCCATAAATTACCTTAGTGAAAGTTTAGTCTCTGTGCTTTAAGAAAATATTTACTATGATGTCCACCTATAGATTTTTACTTTTTCAAAGGAAAAATATGGACATTTTGTATCCCTGATCTGCAGCACAGTGGCCAAACTCTTCTGTAGTCTGTAGTGCCAACAGGAAGAAAGAAACTAGACACTGAAATTTTGAATTTTCAGTGGTTCTGATATGAAAGAAAGCCTTAAAAAAATTTGGAAAACTGGAAAACTGCTCCCTGTCAATGTATTAGAAGCTTCACCATATACTGTTTCAGCTGCTGTGAGGAACACAGAGGTAGGGCAGCAAAATAAACATTATAGAAATGTATTATTATTTCAGGCATATTCTCTTATAAATGCTCCTACTTTTATGGTTTAAACTTCATGTACTCTTAAACAAGCTCCATGGTACTTTGAAACAAGTCTCAAAAAACCTGTCCTACATGTCTTTGCTTTGAATGTTGTGGTTGGTCTTTCAGAAGAAACCAGTTACTGTAATTTGAATGCAAACATATTAAGAAAAAAAAAATACACTCCCAGGTTGGTTGTTTCAACAAATTATTTATCTGATGATTGCTTTAGTTATGTTTGTGTCCCTAACCTATTTAGATAGTGAAGTGTCCAGAACAGAAACTCCATTTATTTTGCATTAATAAGGTAATGAGTGATTGACCGACATTTGAGCCCCTTTGCATTGTCAAAATATAAACTGAACGAAAACCCCTAAATCAATAAGAGGACTCCAGATAATGCTGTTCCTGTTTGAAAGCAGAGAAAGAAACAGCTTCATGAAAATTGGTCCTTACAGTGTAATGTGATGATTATGCTAATGCTACATATTATCAATGGAGAGAGTAACTTCTCCTTCTACTTCTCCCTCTATTCCGCCCTTTTTTGCACAAAAACCCCCACCTCATCAAAGTATCTTGGAGCTTTTTGGCTGTCTATTCAATTTACTGAAACTGTCCAACAGGTCCAAAAGTTGCTGGCTGGATTACTGACAGAGGGACACAGCAGGATTTCCTCAGGAAGTCAGGCTAATCAGACTGTTTAAAAGAAATCCAAAGTGAATTACATTTTATTTTCAAATTGCCTTATATGAAACTAAATCAAATGGTTGTAGAACTAAGCCTTTTTCACCCTTTATTATTTTACTGTCCTCTCTCCTTTCATAGAAATAGTTTCAATTTTCCTTCTGAGATTACTTTTTTCTCAAATTGTCAACTTGGCAACTATTTGAACTAATCCTTTAAAAATCACACTTAAGGTACTTTTTATTTTCCTATATAAATATGCGAAACATTAAAATGTAGTTTCAATATGGATTTTTGCTGCTTGTTTCAGTTTTACTGTAAAAGTTCCAGATGTAAAATTTCTTCTGGGCTGGAACACTGACTTTCTTGTCATAACATGACAAACTATGGTTCAGTGAATGCTGACTTAAGTTATTTTAGCTGTAAGATTAATTTTCAGGTAGCTTAATCATAACGGTATTTACCAAAAATATGGAAAAAATGAGTGTCTTCAGCAATGTTACATTGTTATTTGTAGTTCAATGAACACTGCTCTTATAAACGTCCTGTGTTACAACCTTAATTACCTAATGGACAACATTGCCAAGTGTTTCAGATTGTTTTAATTAAATTGAGTACAGGGGCACTTCCTTTTCACCTACTCTGTCATTATTTAGCCAAAGTAAACACACTTAATGCTGTCAGATTTCCATCATAAATTCTTTCCTTCAGCTTTACAATTTTATTTGTACAGTTCTCTGAATTTCCTTTAAATTCTTTAAATACCTCTGCTTTGTTTTTCCCAGAACTAAACTTCATTTTCTGAGCAGGACCCTGTGAGCACTATAAAGAAAAAGATTCTTTTTCATTAATGATGCAACATCTGAGCCCCAATGTAATTTTAATTACTATCACAGCCTTTTAATTGTCTTCAACACTGTAATTTTTAATTTCTCAGTACTCCTCAGTCTTAACAGAATTTTAGTTCACTTCCCACCCCACTGCCAGTGTTCAGTAGCCTTTTTTTTAATTTATTTTTTTTCCCCATAGAGATAAGCAGATGAGAAGGGACTTACAGCTGCAACTTACCAAGAGTTCGGAAAGGTCTTTGGTTTGGTGTATGGGAAAAGAAACCAGGTTTCAAAGCATTTGTGATCAAAATGTCAAAATACTCTTCAAAATCATTCCTAGAAAGTAAACATGATTAGTTAAACTAACAAATTAGTTAAAATGTCCTGAAAACTCTTTAAGACTTAAGAAAATATCAGAGTATTTCTTTAAGGCACTTGCTTCTGCCACTTTTTTTTTCAACGCTTGTTCAATGTCACTATTATTATTCTTTTCCTGAGATTGTCAAAAGAGAGTCAAACTCACAGTGTTTGACTGAGTGATCTGTGGGAACACTCATTATTTGTAAAAAGATGTTCCCTGATCTCAGGAGGACATGTAACAGATGACATATTTTCATCCTGAGATGGCAACATACGCATAGACATGGACAGAAAGTTGTAAATGAGGGATTTTCTTTTCAAAGAAGAATATCTGAGGTGATGGGGTAGGAAGTAACTGAAGACACATAAACACAGGTGCTTCTATTATTGGTATCCATACTGAAGGTACACACAGGCCTAAGATGCTCTTGGCAGACAACAGAGATCTAACTTACAGCCAATGAAAATTAGAGTGTAATTTCACATATTCCAAAATTGAAGCATCATTTTGATAGCTGAACTCCCTCTTCAGACTCCACTGGCTGCTTTCACTACATCCCGGCTGGTTACAGGGAGGTTGGACATGTGACTACAAATAAACAGCCACCAGCTTCAAGTCTTCATCTGCCAGCTGAACCCCACAATTAAATTCAGATTTTTTGAAGATCATTAGGTCCCCATATACAGATTGTTATCTGAACTGTGGAAATCCCATCAGTTAAAATGTCTCAGCATGGTATGTAAGAAAACATTCCTCATCTATGACATACTTTATTTTATTAGAAATATTTCACCGCTTAGGTGACTTCATGGCCTACATCATCCAAAAAATGATGGATACTCTTGCATGGAACAAAGAAATCACAGATGGCAAGTCCAGGATGGACACAGGCACTGAAATGCTATTAACAGTAGAGGAAGTTTGCTGGAAGTAAACCAGTTAATTATATTACTTTCAAATAATTCATGATCTTCCATAGGACTGAGACATCTTTTCAAAAACTGAATGCTCTCCTTATGAGAGACAGGTTTTGGGTTGTGTTCAAAATTACACTCCAGCCTTTAAATAAAAGTCCTTTAAATTTCCTTTCGCTAATGAAATTTTGCCTTTGTCCAACTTTTTTCCACTTGTGACTATATGTAAACCTTTGCCTTTGAACCAGTATCAAATATTACAATGGTGCATTTTTAAAATATGCTTCCATGTGGAAGATTCCAGATGCTGAGCAAACAGGCTGGTTTCTTCTGTCCTCAGGTGAAAAATTTTAACAGAGATAAACTTTTCAAATTATCATCTGGTGCAAATAATCCATCCAAGGGTAAATTAAGCTTTAATTTGCAAAACAAAGCAAACATTTCAGGAGCACAACAAAGAACAATTGACAAGTGAGAGGATGAGAGGAAATGGCCTCAAGTTGCACCAGAGCAGGTTTAGATTTGATTTTACGAAAAATTTCTTCATAGAAAGGGTGGTCAGGCATTGGAACTGCCTGCCCAAGGTAGTGGTGGAGTCACCACCCCTGGAAGTGTTCAAATAATGTGTTGATGTGGCACTTGGTGATATGGCTTAGTGGTGAACACAGAGGTGCTTGGGTAATGCTTGGACTCAATAATCTTAAAGGCCTTTTCCAATCTAAATGATTCTATGATTCTCTGATTTGTGGGAAAAGTGGCGATTTGTTTAAAAAAATTAAAACAGAATAAACAGACTTTTCAGAAGATTTGGTAAGTTTTTATTGATCTGTTCAAAAACTGCTTTGTGTGAGGAGATGTGTTATCTGCGGCCTTTTTTGAAACAACATATTCAATCTCATGTACAAAGCTACTGTTTTTGTCAGAGACTTTGTGTTACATTACTATGTAACACTCTATATAAATCAAGTCTGTTCCAGTTACTGCCTGTGATTGGCAGAGTGGCCTGTGGTTACAGTAAATAGCTAACACAAAGGGCAGGATGTATCTTATGCATGTATCATAACTTTAACCTCCTAAAAATTGCACTCTGAAATCAGACAGTACTTGACACCACAGACAGAGACAATGGAGAAACATCCACATTCTTGAAAGGTAATTCATCCCTCTTATTTCAGACATAATTCTACAATGCAGAATGAATTGCAAAGGATAATGCCCAGTGGTTTCTCTCCACTAACCACAGAGGGAAACAAAATGACCAGCTTCAAAAAGTTTCTCACTTTTAGGTGGCTAATATTCCTGAAAAGGTGAAATACACTTGGCTCCAGTGACTATGTGATGATTGACTCATCTTTAGGTGTGCTCCTGCCACCACTTAAATGTTCAATTAACTGGACAGCATCCTCGTGGTAAGTAAGACTGAAAAGTCACACCATGATGCTGCTGTGTGAATGAACTGGCACTTGCTTTTTAAGGTTTACATGTCTTATATACTCATCCCAGCAGTATGTCTGTGTTGTGGCTGGGAAACAGTTCTCATTTTACTTCAAAATGAAGTTTTTTCTTACACTTCCTTTCCCTCCCAAAATGTGTTCTAGTTAAGGACAATTTGGTCAGATGAACACAACTGGGATATTTTGCTCATGAAATGGTAAATGAAACACTTAAGTATGAATTTCCCAGCACATTTTTATGAAATTTTAAGAAGAAAATAATTTCCAAAAAGGAGCTTCTTTATTAAAGTGTAAAAAAGTAAACAGTTACAAGGTAAGGAGTAAGAGGAGTAAGAGACTAAAATTTCACATGCATCTCTGTTTTTCATATTTATCATTGTGGGTTTTTTTTAATTTCATACTAAACATTTTTGGGCTTTTCAGTATCATATTGATTAACTGAAAGGAGTAGGAATAGAAATTAATAAAGGACTATGTAGGTGCAATTCATAAGTCTTGATATCAAGAATAAATTGCAGTGTTGATGTCAAGAATAAATCCAGTTAGCCTGGTCAAACGAAGTTAAGGGCAGAGATAATGTGAACCTAAATTATAATCCAATACAGCAAAAAGCAGCACAGGCATGTAGAGTCTTTTTGTCTGATATGAGACGCATGGAACAAACAAAACCAATAAGAAGTTTAGACTTTCAGGAAAATAACCCCATTTCACTAAAGTCTAGTGCACAGTGGAGTATTCAGTTCTCCAAAAGCTACTTGGAAGTCACACTGTATGAATCGCTGGAAAATATGATTGTAATAAATACTGTAGAACATCCCATACTTTTGTGGAAAGAGAGAGTGATGCAGTATCATTTTAGCAGAATATCATTTTTGGTGTTTTGAAAGGCAACTGATTGTTTCTGATATCTTGCTCACTGTGTTCCAGCAGGATTTTTACAGCTACCTTAAACAGCTGAACACTATTCGCCAAGGAACAGAAAGACAAAATCATGTTATGTGGCCAAGAATTGACTTTGTACCAAATTTTCATTTAGGGAATAACTAGACAGATTTACACAGAAGAGTTAATTCACAGGCATCTTGCTCGTGAAGGAGAATTGCTTTTTGTCAGGAGGCAGATTTGCCCCTCAAACGAGCAAGTATAATGTTCATGCAAAGCAGTGAGAACTGGCACAGCTGATGCCTCATTTTAGCATTTAGCCTAGAGAGTATGAAAAAGAAGTGATACTGGCAGGACTGGTTTTGGAAAGTAGCTCTGTCTTTTACCTTTCCCATGGTTTTCTTAGTGTTGCTGCATTCATTCTGCTGTTCCCTTGGCATATCCTGACAGCCAAGGTAGGCTCATCTTGAACTACTTTATTTCTTTGATTAACAATAAATTGATAGTCTCACTCTGTCACCCACCTCACTATTTGCATCACTGATTAATTTCCTTTTTTTTCTAGGTGATAGTTGTGCTGAATTTTACTGAATTTGACTTGACCAGTCATGTTCTTAACATTATGCCGAATACAGCTGTTGTGATCAGCAACTACAATCTTAACCAGTTGCCTGTTTTATCTTTTCTGCTGTGATGAAGCACATTTCTCAGGCACAGCCATCTTTTGGAAACCACTAATGGGAAAAACTATTGGTAAGATTTTCTTGCAGATTTACTGCAAGGAAATGCAACAGTACTACTAGTTGCATTCACTGCTGGAGAAGCAACAAAGGAAGTGGCTCAAATAAGACAGTCTAGCAAAACTTTACAATCAAATTAGAAACCAAATGGTGTATAGAATATTGGCCTGAAAGATAATTCCCTGGCATCTTCAATCCCATCACGATGCCTCCAAAAGGATGCAGGTTATAAGTGTGCTGTGAATCAGACACAGCTCACAGGCTCACAGACAGACTACTTTGTCTCAAGTACCCTGTAATGCTCTACGAGAGAGGAGCCCAGCAGAAAACTCAGAACCAAATGATTCACCATACATAAACAAAACTCAAAGTAGCTTCCCAATAACTCAGGCTTATCCCCAGCTGTTGTTCAGCAGATATAATTTGAAATGGACTTTGCACTTACCCAAGAACATGTTCACACAGAAGCCTGCAGTAGTCACTGTGAGAACTGGTAATTAACAGCAGAATCTTCCCAGCATTCTTCAGTTGTTTCAGCCACTTTTTTACAGACTCGGGACATCTTCGTAAATATTTGTCTGGATGATTTTTCACTTCTGGGAAATACATCCCACAGTCTTCTAAAAAAATTAAACCATAATTATGTTATCCAATCCTGCTCACAAACCACTTAATCCACACAACAAATATCCTTTTATGTGCAAACAACACAATTAAAATAAGGTAAAGCAAAGTTTAAAATTTTCTCTGGGCTGTAACATAATATAAACCAAAACCCCCAATCAAACCAAGAGAATTCACTGTAGGAAAAATAAGTTTGCATGACTTTTCTTTTTTATTGTGGCATTTTCATAATTATTTTGTTTGATGTTCTTTTGCTCATAATAGTTAATAGCAAAGAAATTTCAGATTAGAGTTTCATGCAGGAAATAATTATTTCTTTTTGTCTTTGCTCAGTTTTTGGATACTCAGTTTGTGATTGCAAAATGAGCTAAATGTTTAGAAAGTGGTAAGGGCCTAAAACTCCAAAGAACACCTTTACTTCTCACACTTTACATTAGCATTGACTGATCAGTAAGACCCATTTTATTATTTTTGCATTTTTCTCAAGTAGCACTTTATCTAGGAAAGGTTGATAAACTGGCAAAGACTCATCAGTATTTGGAATACTAGGAGCAGATGCAAAAAACTTTCCTGTTCCAATTTGAGCTTCAATAACGTTCTTTCTGCCAAATAAAACAGCAATAGAATTTTGCAAATACACTTGGAATGTAAGATTTTTAAAAGTGTGCAACAACACTAACTTGGCAGTAAATGTTACCTATTCATTAAAGTCACCAAAAAATATTCATGTTGTTATAGCCCATAGCTGCTTAACCAAGATGTCAAATTAACATTAAATTTCCCTACATATTTCCTCTGTGCTCAAACCCTCTATAACAAAAACTGTCAAGCTAGTTAAAGGTTTAAAATGAAATATAATAATTGTAGAGACAGAAATGATACCAAGTATTTGGCTCTCAGTCTGTGTGTGTTATAGTATAATGAACATCATCATAGGTTATTTTTCTTCCAGCACTTGTTCTATATGCAACTGTCTGTGGTCAACTTTGCTGAATGATTTAATAAATCCCAGACATTACTTAGCATTCTGGTATGTGAGTAATGCTGTTCTCTAGTTTGAAAAAATATAATTTAAACCACTTGAATTTAATGGAAGAGAACATGCCTGTTTGAAACAGTAGTATCAAAGAAAGACTGAAAGATGCTGGGTGATAAACATAACACCACTTCATACACTACACATTCAAACACCTACAGATGCAGGGAACAAAAGTCTTCCAAAAGAAGTTTCAAATTGGCTGTTATCCCTAGAACTAGACAGGAGGAAAAATGTATTATTCTGTACTACAACTTGACAGATTTCTTCCAAAAAAGTGGACTGGCATATCTGAGGAGAGTCTCTCAAACAAAATCTCCCAACTCACAACCAGGCCACTCCTCCAGTTCTTCGCTGTATTAAGGTCAGGCTGTGTAACAGTGTCTACCAGGGGAATATGAGCCTGTTCCTGCAGCTGGCATTATGGGATGCCATGACATTTGCCTTGAGAGCTAGCCAAGAACAATGATATTTTTGATTAAACAAAGCAGATTTATGAAAGGTTTCACGTAGTGTTTTCCCTCCTTTCCTGAGGCATGAATATTGTTTGGGATGAGCAAAAGAGTTTCTAGGAGCAGAAACTGCATTTTTTTCCTCCATATTATAACTAGCAATAATATTTCATATGTTACGCTATGACAATTTTTCTTTTTTGGTGTTTTGGAAAGTGCACAACATTAGATGAGAAGGAGGGGGGACATACAAACAAAGCAGGCTTGGGGTTAGCTCTAATAGGTTCAAACAGTTAACATACAGATGGTAAAGTTCATTTATATAATTAGTGACCTCTCCCTCTTATCACTCTCAGATAAAAAGATCTATTTTACTCCTGATCATTCTTTGTTTTTCTATCCTTTGAAATGCTTTCCATTCTCTGCAACCATTATTTGATCTGCAATTTAAAGCCTTTGAGTTAATTTAATCAAAACTGTCTTATCTCTCCATAATCCGTGCAGTATCTTCTACATGACAAATCTGTTATATCTGGCCTTTGAGCTACATCTGCACTGGAAAAGGTCAACAACTCTGGATTCAATACATGGGTTGAAAGAGAGTCTTATTCTAGCTCTCTATCTAGATCCTGAAGCCCAGCTGTCAATTGCAGACAAACAATGAATCAGTTCTTGACACTGGGATCTGAAATTTGTCTCTGGGCTGTTTGCCATATCAGAGAGAGGCAGCTCAGAAGAACCCTCATTAAAGCATACTCTACTGTAATTAGGACAGCCTGGCCCAGGAGAGCAGAGTTTGACTTAATTCCTAACATACTATTGCATCTGGTGAAGACAGTTTGGTGGAATACAAACTCATACCTGTAAATGAGTTTAACCACCAAAGCTTGCAAGATTTGATTGAAAGCCAAATAAAATAAAAGTCAAAAAATTTGCTCATTAACCCAGAGCAGGAGCCAATTTGGAGGAATATAGCAGAGCCACAGGCACCTTGTTGGCAGAAAGAATTGTGGAAGCTTTAACATGTGATGGAGAAATAGCAGCGTGTCAAGCCTTCTAAATCAAATGGAATGATTTTCTAATGACAAGTGAAGCCTTCTTTCCCACTATGGCATACGTTTCACTATATTTTTCTAAAGCAAACAAACAATAAAAATAAGAAGAAAACTCTACTAAGCAAAGCACAAGTGAGAAATCAGAAAAGAAATAATTTTATCAGAGTCAACAGAGGAAAGCAAAAATGAGTTAACAGAAATAAGTGATGATGCCATAAAGCTCCATTCTTGAAAAACAAAGAAGTAATTAATCAGAATAACACTGTTCTGGAGAAATAAGAAATTTCTCTAGCCTGTAAAACCTCCCTGATACTGCTTATGGGCTATCCAAATTGGAAAATACTCTCAAAAATGGAAATATAAGCAAACTTTACTAAAGTTTTATTGGTCCACAAATTCAGTATATCAAAGTGGGGGACTTGCAGTCACTACCAGATCCAGCTGATGGTTTGTTATCTGTACAACTGCCTAAAATAAAATCTCTACTTTTTTTTTCTCTCTGTTTTATGAATATCACTTAACATATAGCTATATGGACATTGACATATATTAATACACACCCATAAATCAGTGAAAGCAAAACATTTAAAAAAACAACTGTCCCAACTTACACCTCAAATTCTCTATTGTTTTCAGTTACCTTCAAGCATGCCAAAGCCTTCATTAGTAACCTCTGTCCCTTTGACATTGTGAACACTTACACATAATAAAAAGAAGTACTTAATAAAATTGAAATGAGGAGACTGTTACAATCAACATAACAATCAACATATTTACCCCCTGTGATTTTATGAGAAAACTTAATCCAATGATGTGGAGCAGGAAAGTGAATATCTAAGCATTTTATACACAACATTGGAATGTATTATGTATATTTTACCATGGAACAAATGCAATTTTTTTGATGTTCATTCTTGTTAATAAACAACTTCAAGTTTATCTCAAATCTCTGAATGACTGGAATAGCAAATTAGCAACTAGCTTCTTCAGGGATTTATAATAATCTTCCAAATACACTTTCGAAAACACTTATTGCTTCTGCAGGCCACTAAGTATCCTTTCAGAAAAAAATACATACTTTTTAAGCTGAAGATAGAAATAGAAGTAATTAAAATGAATTGTTTAGAACCACCACATATTAAGGTAATGCCAGAGCCTCTTATCAGATCAACATCCTGGTGTATTTTCAAAGCAATATCATTTCCTCTATCTATATTATCAGAGGTGCCTTTAGTACCCAGTTTGAAGTTTGTTTTTCCTTTCTCTGACCTTTTAATCTGAAATTTATTCTGACTTTTAATCTGACATTTATCTGATATTGTCTTGACTTGCAGTTTAACTATGTGTAACAGCGTTGTGTAACAAGTGTGATGGGAATTATGTAACTGGAAATGCTGGAAACGCAGAACCCCCAGGCCATACTCAGAGAGGGGCTGTACAATGCTGGTCATGTCTTCCAGCACAGATAATAATCCAGTCTTTAAGACAATGTCCCCTCCTCTACTACAGTCACAAAATTATTTTATTGAAGTATGCAGTTTGATAGTCTAATATAATACCTCTATTTGTGGAAAAAATAATTATGGATTTCTCTTGTGCTCTGCATTACACTGCTCCTCCCTGGCAGGGTCAGTTCACACCCACTGGCTCTGGACTCCTTTGGAGTCACTGCCTGTAAATCTGCACTGCCAGGACACTGCAATTTTCATCCGTTAACTGCTATTTGGATTATAAAGTGGGCAAATGTTCAAGAAGCACCTTTCTGGCAAGGTTTTAGTCCAGAACTAAAACACAGGAACAGTGTATTTCTTAGTATTGTCACTGCTTCTAAGGGGCACCTACTTGATTAAATTAAAAATAACTTATCTGCTATTTATACAATTTAGCTAAGCAGAGAAGTATGAGGCCAAAAAAAAAAATCCTTAGAATTCAGCCAAAAAAAATAAACTTTACACTGCCAATTTGTAGCTTGTATTTAGTGGCTTTAACAACTACCAATCTCTTACAATGAAAGTAGTATTTGGGAATGTGACTTTTCTCGCTTTTAAATTCAAAGGCAATATGATAACTTAGCTATTTATACCTGTAGCCAAATTCTCTGCAGCTCTGCCATGAGAAAGAACTTATAGTTCTTCCTCAATTTTTGTCTAAATGCTGGTTTGCAGGTAACAGTTATTAATGTGATTAACAGAATGGAGCTGCAATAAATGCTACAATCAGCAATGATACAGACAACTATATTCACTGTATATTCCTATCCACTGTAGCCTTATAGCACTTCAGAGTTTTAGAGTGAACAGAGACACTTCTTTGACCATTGTTGCTGTCTTCTTCTCCTGTCTAAATAAATTAATCTAGCAAATATAATGAGATTCAACAGAAACACAAGAAAAATAACTTCATCATAGAGGATTCTGCAAAAAAAAATTGAATTTCATCTAATGACAGCAAGTAGAGGAGAAAGGGGGTGATAGTTAAAATTAGATCACGCAAGTTGTCTTTTACTGCCTGTCATTTAAGCTGAAGTGTGTGTTCTGGTAGGAGCAGCAGAAGCAAAATGAGAGACAGAGGGAAGGAAATGTTAACATAAAGCAAGATAAAAAGGGTGATGCAGGAATTACTGGACAAAATATGGTTACATTCTGGAGGTCTGGGATGAGGCAGATATGAGGAACAGGGAACAGCAGGAAGAAATAAATCATCCTCTCCTTCCTACAGGAGATAAAAACTTTTAAAAACAGAATAAAACTATGACAGTCCTGGAAGATAGGAGGTTAGGAAGAGGCAAATGTCATAAGTGCAAAAATGAAGAGTGACATATCAAATATTTTGAGTTTTTTTCTGAAATTGTCTCAATTCTTTAGAAAGACTGAGAAATTCTTTAGAAAAACTCTGCCATTTCTTAAATTTGTAAATTTCGCAAATCTCCCCTGGTCACACTCTTCTGTAATGTCTTATTTTCTGATCAGCTTCTCTGAGTTCTCCCTACTCCATTCTTGTGGTATTTGTTACTTGCAGTTTCCCACTGCCCATCAGATTGTTCTTGAAGTGTGCATGTGGCATCTGTATAGGAATGTTATGTAGGAAGGAAAATGAGTCTTCTTACAGCTCTTGGTCCATCTGTACCCATTTGGAAAGTGTGCAGCTGTAGACCCAGAGGCTGGAATTAACACCATTTGTTGTCAGTGCACAGTGTCTTGGGAGACAAAAAAAGGATTATTTATTGTTTTAAGAAAAAATATTGTTTTTCTTTAATATAAATATGTATGTATAGATATATATGTTTGTGTGATCATATGTACATGTGCAAATATAAGAAGTAAATGATGTTGCTGCTTCCAGGAAAAACATTTCTGAGAACTTAAACTTCTTTCTTACTGCAAGAAGTGCCTCAAAGTAGCCGATCCATTCAAAGCTTCAAAAAGAGTTTCAACTCTTCCCCAGAGCTATTTTAATTTGAGATCTCAGAAGCAGGGATTACCTGTAATATCTTCTTGGTGGAGCAGGACAGCTGAGTAGGATTTTTAGTTTATCAGCAGCTGTAGTCTGTGTCATTGTAAGACATCTATCTACTGTATTTTATTTCTTCATTATGCACTTCATTTCACACCAAGCATAAAAGCACATTTTACATAAGCCAGTGGACTCAAGTAACCATCATCAGATTCATAAATAAAATGGTACTTGAATATTTTACTTCTTGCCAAATTAGAATACATCAGCATCCTGAACAGATCCCATCTCCCACCTACTTAGCTGCATTCAGTTGAACAAGCCATTTCCTCCTTCCATCCCAAATTGTTTTGCAGTTTTTTTAGGATGTCTTTACCAGGGGATGTATTTTAAAGGTGTGTGAATTGACAACAGTTTAACAGGTATCTAAGTATGCAAAATTTGTTGGGAAAGCAGGTGTTGAGTGCAAATAGTTGTAATGTACATAGAAGAAAAATCTCAAATATACTTCTATGGCAATTTTGTATGACAAGTATGTGTATAAGGATCAGTAACTTTAGCAGTCTAAGTATAGGTGAAGATGGAGATTTCCAGAATTTTTATGGTAATTTCTCCCTGATAGGTTGTCTTCCTGTAAATATTAATACCATGGCAATACTCATATAACAAGTGATCCATGTAAATGGATCCACTTTTAACAGGAGGAAAAAAATGTGGGTTGTGTTCCCTTGAGCAATCACTATGCCACCTTTCAGTCTGTTACTTCCAAGCATATGTAAGCGTGTTGCATGAATCCCATCAGAAGACATTCTTGACAATGGAACAAAGCAGATTTTTCCACCTGCAGATTATTCACTTTAATTGTTAACACAGTGCAGTAGGGAGGATCTGGACAATCACAGTTATTTAATGGAATGTTTGTCCAGAAAGGATAGCCACCTCTGCATGAATTTAGTGTTCAGCCCACGGGTTGTGAGTGTCACCAGAAACTGATTGGTTTCATACAGTTTGATAAATGTGGTCTGTTACACTGCAAACTAGCGTTGTAATGTAAAGCAAGGAAGTGAATTCTTTTGAGAAAGAAATAATTTCCTCTAAAATATAGCAACAGATCCTGTCCTTCCTCCAAAGTACATCCTTCCTGCTTCGTAGTACACTGGGAAAACATTGCTATAAATAAATATAAATACATATTGAGATGTATTATGTATATGATATGCATTATATATATGTCTATGATATGTATTATGTATATGATATGCATTATATTGATATGTATATACCTATTGATATAAATATTAACATAAAACCAGAAGGAAAAGAAAAAAACAAGGAAAGAAAGAAATTCTGTCTCCAAGACCTGTGTATATAAAACTATGGAAGGTCATTCAAATTACATTGAGAAAACTTCCTTACAGGCGTCCATGTGTCAGCAGTCACGGTGAAGTGAGGCCGCAGACTTTGCCACATGCATGTGCTTCCCATAACTGTTTTTATTTGTGTTGTTACCCTTTTCTAAAGGAAGAGATTTGCGAGCTTGGGATGAGATGGGGCAGGGACTGCAGAGTGGGGCTAACTCTGGTTGTGGGAGCAGTTAAATCAGCCATTTGGGGATACCAGTAAGAACAGAAAACATATGAAAATAGCCTGGATTTCTCTTTCAGTGTCCATGGACCTCAGTAAGAAGTAGGAATAACACCACATGCAAAAGCCATCCCAGCATCTGGCTGTGGCATTGCACTCCAAAGGAGTCTTGACTGTCCTGTATCCAGGACTGCTGATGTAGTGGGAGATGAGGCAGAGCTAGCAAGCAGGAGGCTGAAGATTAGGAGCAGACTGAATGGGGTTCTTCCAGATAGGAAATGGTGGGGGATGTCAGGAACTGGTACTTTTTAAGCTTGCTTGAAAAGTTTTTGGGGAAAAGTTGCTAACAAGCTATGTTTTCAAGAAATGATACAGCCTCACCTTGAAGGTGACTTTGGTTAGGGCCAGTCCTTAAACCTTGAGGTTTAACAGCCTTGAGGTTCTGGTTCTAGTCCATGAGAGGTCTTTGGTTCTACCCCGTGCTACACAGGGGGAAGAACAAGGTGATGTTCAGCTAAGAGATGTCAGAGCAGTAATAGCTTCTGATTTAGATACTAGGACTTCCCTTTAAATATAGCTAAAGGTTCTGTGCTGCTCCTGACAGCCTTTGTCATGGGAACCTCACCTCAGAAAGGAGGGAGAGTGGTGGTTCCTGCCTTATTAAGCCAGAAGAAACAACATCTGCTCTTAGCTGCCTTAGGAAAATTTCTAGTCAATCAGACCCTTTTTCGTTGGAGACCTATCTTTAGCTACCAAAGCATTTTAAATTTTGCAGTAAATTTCCCATAGGCCACAGGAGTAGAAAATAAGTAGAAGAGGAAATGACCCATGAAATATTTGCAGAGGTGATGTTTTGTGTGTGTCCTGCTAAAATGTTTCCTTTAGTGTATTAAGTGTTTATATAGCACTGCAGCTGCTATTAATCCAAGTAGTCATGTTTTTCCTAGCCCACCACAGGCCCTTACCTTATGGTCACCCTGTTGAAATAAATCAAGGTGAGCACAGAGTTGTCATCACTGGAAAACAGTTTACTATTTTAGAGAATGAGATCTATTTCTGCCTGACCAGAGCTGGATGTTGCTAAAAATACTGAGAATGTTAATGTCACATGGGCCGTAAACTTTTTCTCTAACAGACACACAGGCAAAAGAGGCTCATGAAGGACCAACTGATCCTGTAGTTCAGCTGGTAATATGTGACTAGTTCAAAAGTCAAGGGCTACATGCAAAGGGCTTACATCGTGATCATAAAAATCCCTACTTTTCTGAGAACACAGGAGGAAAAATTTTTTCTTTAATTTGATTGGACATCCTAATACATGTTCCCTATTTATAAGTGTGATTTATTAATAGAGTGTAACCTATCCTTAATACTGGTTTGGTTTTCATTTATCCATATATTTCCTACTTCCTCTCTTCTGTCTCATTTTCTTTTTTTTTTTTTCCCTTTTCTGTCCCATTTCCGTTTCATTTGTACATACAGGAGCAGCTTGAAAGATACTGCTTTGTAAGCAGCTACTCATATATCTGGCACATAAGCTAATCCTTAACTACAACAAGCTATTGACCTCTCCTGTTTATGACTGTCACATATTGTTACACTGTCACAAAGTTACCAGTGATGTGCTTTCTGTGATCTCATTATTTTTATAACTTACAAGCAGTGTTCAACAACTACTCCTTCTGTAGGTGGTGTACCACCTGCTGTTATGCTTACCATCACTTTTAATACATAAAATGAAAACCTTACTCTTCTTTCCTGGGATCTCACCCTAGCTATCCTGTTAATACAGCTCTCAAATCACACACATACCAAGTGCTTTTCACGGTTCTCGCCTATAAAGATTGATTCTTGCCTATAAAGCCAGATTTCTGCATAAATCTGGCTGCAGAAGTGTATTTTCAGTTCCTGTGTATTAACTAAATATTAACAGGAAGATGTACCAAGAAGGGCCACGAGGATAAGACTCAAAGAGCTTAAATGACAAGGAGTCAGGGTACATTCAGACTGCGTAGTGAAACGCAGTATAAAGGCACTCATTGATCTCAAAGACGCCGGCACAGCTGGAGGAAGCAAGGCCTCCACGTGTGCGTATTTGTTCTCCATCTCAATAGTCCAGCCACATGGCACAGGAAAGAGAGAGAGCAACTTCCCCGAGCAGGAGCTCATCCTTCCCGGCGCGCCTTCCCGCCCCGGTCCATCGGTCCGGTGGTGCCATCTAGCGAGGGGCGCCCCGGGAGTGGATGCCCCGCGGGACCGGCACCGTCCTCACCTCCAAGTACCGATATCAAGACTATCAAGAACCGTCACACCATGGCTGTCGGGAGCCCTGCTATTAATTTTTTTTCCCTTTTCTCTGGTTATTGAAACCTTCTTAAATTTCACAAATTTACAAACAAATTTCACAAACTTTTAAAAGACGGAAAAGAACTGAAGCGTGCAGTTCCATAGCCACGGCAGTGGTCCTCAAACAGCAAGTGTCAGAGGTCAGGGTGTGGATGTGGGGGGAACGCTTCATGGAAAACACTGGGTGATTTGACAGCTTAAATGTAAATCCAAGAAAGAAATAATAACAGTCTTCAAACACATAGAAAGCTCATGCTTGGGGAAAAAAATGAAAAAAAAGGAATAATTTGTCCTCTGAGACCAAGGTCCGTGAGTCAAGAAGCAATAATCATATGCTTCTGTAAACCTAGATTAGAAATTATAAGGTTTCTGATTTGTGTGGTACTGATGCACTGGAAAAGCTGCCAAGGAGGTTGTATGATCTTTGTCAGTGCAGGTCTTTAAAAAGAGGCTAGAAAGCCACCTTTTAGGAACACCTAACACAGCTTTTTGGCAGTAGTGTGCTAAATGCAAGTTACTTTCTACAGTTCCTTAAAGTACTGTGATTACATATTACCAATGAATATACATTCCCACCTCCATCCATTGCTTTAATGAGTGTTCATGTTTATCAATGTGATATGGATATAGCATTCCCTAAAGCCATTTTCATGCGCTCAAAGACTCCATTATTTTATGGCCAAGCTATCAGCTTCAGAACAAAGAAAAAAAGCTGCTCTCCAGAAATTTAACAAGAGGTATGGCCTCCATTAAGACTGCTTAAAAAAATGGCACAACTAAATGAAATTCTGTAAAGCCTGTGTGTTAAGTTCATCACTCTCTTATAGAGCATGGAAAAGAAGAAATAAGTTAAAATTATACCTAAAGTGCTGAAAAGGTCAATGCTGGTCAAGCTGCCAGCAAGAATTTTGGAGTTTAGAGTCCAGACAAATCTGTTTGAAAGTTATGAAGAAAATTTTTCTGGGTGCTCTGCTTGTGATTCTGTATTCTTCTCTCTCCTGGTTTGATTCTTCACTGTTTTAACATTATCCAAACAACACATCAAACAGATGAGAACTCTTGGCTTTTTGAGGCCATTTTTGTATGGCTCTCTGCAGCTATTACCAGGAAATTCTGGAAATTAAAGGCAATTTATATATTTGATATAAAATAATAGAATCGTAGAATGGTTTAGGTTGGAAGGGATCTGAAAGATCATGTAGTTCCAAATCTCCCTCAAGATATTTGACTATAGAGTATCTCTTGCATTTATAGTCTATTATTTACAGAGTGTATCCTAAAATGCTGCTGTTGTTTCTGTCAATGCAAGCTTTACAGGACTCAGTGTTTCAGGTTTCTTGCACTGGCTGGCAGACCTGGCAGTGGGTGGCTGGGAACCCGCCCTGCTCATTACAGCCGTGGGCACTCCTGGGCACACTGCTCTCCTGGGTGGGTAGGCTGTGGAGCAGCAGGGTTTCCATGCACCTCCATCACCAACAGCCCTGCTCCAATTTTCTTGCTCTCTCACTACAACCTCAATTAAACAGTTTGATGGGAAAAAGCAGAAAGCAAGTGCCTGGTTACCACTCGAACCCTTGCTAGGCTGCAAGGAAGGAAGTCCTGCCAGTCAAATTCCACTTACATGGGGCTTAGCCAAACAGGATGGAGTATTTATGAAAGCAAAGACTGCATGAACAATTCATATTTGTAAATTTAAAATGTTTGTAGAGGCAGTTTCCACAGAGCAACAAAAGTCTTCTCTGACTATTTATGAAGAAACCAGAAGACACACACACAGTTCTTTTGTCTTCCAGATGGTAGGACTGGCTATTAAGTTCCAAGAAAACAGACATACAAGGAGATCCACTTTTCCTTTAGTCTTTAAATTACCATTCCTGCTATATGCACACCATGCTTGCATTCAGCACCTTACATTCTGCAAAAATGAGACAACATCCTCATTCACTTATTTTTTTGGACTGACACCTGAGCATTAATGTCAGATTCTTGTGTTAATATCATTTGTTGTATGAGTTTTCTTTTATTACTACCTTAATGCTGGAAGAAATGAATTGAATATGGAAATGTCTCTAGAATGAATGCTAGACATATAAACTAGACAGTTTATAGTGATATAGGACACAAAGTATGCTTTTTCATTAAAACACTCCTATCAATGTTAAACTGAATCAGTGATAGTGGCTACATCACAGCTGCTTTTTAAAAGGAATTTCTCTGCTGTATAAAGACTCAAGATAAGCAAAAAGAAAGACAAGTAAAAGTAATATTTTCTTTTTCCTTTTTAAGTGCAAATTTTCAGGCATTAGAAACCATTTGAGTATCAAAGACATAACTCTGACAATAGCATTGCATATATATGCTTGAGAGATATATTCTCTCACAAATTTGCTCATATCTGTATTCATTGCAAAAATTGCTATAAAACAAAATCCAATTTGCACATATTAGAAACATGCATGTAAGACGTATTTGTAGAGAAAGATAAATACACTTATATGGAAAACACCATTATTACCATTATAGTTCTAAGTTTATGGGCTAGTGGATAGAATAAAACAGTAACTATACTTAAAGAAACTTTAAATTATACATAAAGACTTCAAGAATCTTCAGGCAAAGGACTATAAAGTCTAATGCTCTCATTTTTAATTGTTAGGCATTTGAATTACTTATGGCTTTTTTCATGTGTACAACCATTCTTCTACAGAAATGCATTATTACAAAGTATGAGTACAGCATCACATGCTGTTATGAAAAGAAAAATATAGAGAGTTTATAATAAGAATTTTCTTGGAATTTTTATTAACCCTCATGCTCTTTCACGATTACCTCACCAGAAACATTGTGGTAATAAAACTCCTTCTTGGTTGGCATTTGACCATAGGTAACTGTGTACCACAGTAAGATATTTTATAGCTTTGACAGAAGTATGCCTCTTAAGGATTTGTTCACACTCCCATGACAAAATTCACACTGACTTCAGTGGCGTAAGGGTTTACAAAAATCTTACTCACCTCAGTAGAAGAGACTGAGCATCAGCTAACAGTATTTTATTCACTCAAAAGACACAAGTAGATTTTGCTCCTACTCCTGCTCTCATTTTAATTTCTTTTGCAGATGATTACAAGAAATCAAATAAGCAAATCTAAGCATCTGGAGACGAGAACCTGTACCTGCTTTCTTTACTCCCTCATTTAGGCAAGTGTTTTATTTCACTGTGGGGACAGTTTCATGTACACATATACCATCAGTCACACCATGTCACCTGACAGGCAGTAACTTTTTATGCCATTTGCAAGCTCAGCAACATGCCCCATGTAACATGCCAATCTAAAAACACCTTTCACAATGCTCACCTGGGAAGTTTAAACTCTTCCTTTCCACCTTGTTTAAAATATTTTCTGCTTGAGCGAAACAAAATGGATATAAAGAAGACTGCAGGAGACCTAGGCTGGGAAAAGTATTCTGGCTTATTAAGTGCAGAGAGCTAAACCAAACAGGTGGCAGCATTTCCCTACAGTGCAGTAAGAAGCTTGTCTGAGTGACTTAAAATCGTAGGCATGCAAGAAACACTTCAATTGCTATGTACAAATTTTGCCTACATGATATGTGCCTCATATTTTGTCCAGTCACTCTTATTTGAGTTGTAAGAACATATCCAAATTCTAATACAGCAGAACTGGGAATGATTTAAATCATTAAACCATGACTGGCATGCTTACATACCATTTTTTCCTCTAGCTTGACAACTACAAATAGCTTTACATTATATACATATATATTAAAAAAGTGCTTTCTACATAAAGCTTCCAAAATCAGACAAGTTATTTTTATTTAAATCCATAAAACTTGGGAATTAAATGAAATACTATAGTAAAATGAAAGGATTATATATAGGGAAGATGGCATTCAGACCAAGGTGGGAAGGTATGTGTGTGGCTCTCTGCATTCACTGCAATCACACTTGAGTGTTTCTATGAACAAAATCTTTTATTTTTTAAAAAGTAAGATATGGTAGGTTTTTATAATAATTTTACAGATTAAAGATGCCCTCATTACTATAATGTAATTACATTATAACTGGATTTAAAAGTCAGCAAGCACTGGCTCTGCTGAAACACCAGAGGGAGCAAGTTTCACAGAGGCCTGAACGCTTTTATTGAAAACTCCTGGCTACTGTTTCATCATTTAGGAGGATACAAAAGAATTTAATCAGATCACCTGGAATGGCTGGGAATGTGCCCTTAAATGCAAAGCTCTTCAACCTGTGATGAAATGTGTAACAAGGAGCCCCAAACAGCAGAAAAAGTGAGGATATGCATAATTTGGGCAGTTGCAGGTTTTTATTCACAAAGCTGAAAAATCTTCTGTTACTCACTATTGGAGGAAAAATTAACAGCTTTGATGCATTTGCCTAATAAAGATTATTTTGGTACTGATGGTTTTTTAAAAAATTGACTCACACTCTTCCTTCACAGCACAAATCACAGACTCAGTTGTGACAGACTCCTCTAAAAGACTAAAAAAAGAACAACAGATATGATCAAAGTCAAATCTGCCATGCAATGAACTGAGTTACTTGGAAAAATCACATTCTCTTGTCCTTCATTAGGGACTAAACTAAGCAGGGCTCAAAGGAAAAAAAGGCCCAATTCACTTGTCTTTCTGATGATTCACATCTGAAAAGACTAGACCTGACTCAGAGGTGACCTTGTTGCTGAGTCTTAAATGGGGACTGAAACTTTTCAGCTGCTCTTAAGGACTGATTAAGTGGCAATGTTAATACAGTGATAAACATCCTTTTATGTCATTACACTGGGCCCAGTTTGGTCAGAAGACATTGCCACCCACTACATGGTGAGATCCCACAGGATTTTTTTTCACAGCTGATGCCCTGTTGGTGGTGCCCTGCTCCTGAGGGACCTCTAAGGTCAGGAATAGTCTTTACATTATGATTACAGTGCAATTTCTCCTCATAAAGAAATTTTCAGCATGCACATGTCTCCAGTGAATGGTGCCTGGTCTGAACCTCTAGCAAAGTTTTCTGAATACACAGCACAGGAAGGGCTGTTTCAACCCAGGAAAAGTTTTGGTGGTTTTGGTGTCTGCTTTCAGTCCAAGAACAATGAGTTTCAGAAAAGAGGGAGGAGGAGGAGAGGAGAAAGTCATAGGACTAAGCCAGGGAAGCAGAGGGAGAAGGGGAAAAAGAGAGTGAGTAGGGTTTCTGGCCAGGGAGCAGCAACAGCAGCTGAAAGCAGAATTCACATCAAGTACTTTTGGAGCTGGTCTGACTGGTACTGTTGTAGCAAACCAGCACATACTTCTTTCACTCCAAACACATTATGATCCCATAGGATAAAGGCATCCCAAGGATTTGGTCACCACAATTACTGTAAGAAACAAAGATCTGGGTGCAAGGAACAAGCAAAAAGAATGCCTAAACGAAAATATTTCACAATATACCCTCCAGCTGTACTTCAGTAAGTTAAAAGCCTGTCAAACAAAAAAAAGTATCAGAGAATGCCTTATTGCCCCCGGCCACCTTTGGGCAGCATTAGGAGGATTTCTAATGCCTAGACAAAAAGTACTTTTCTGCTTCTAAAGTAAAGGATGAAAAAAAGAAAACTATCACAGTGAACTTTTAAAGATTGGAGAGTATATTTGAAAGAAGAAAATATAACTCTGATTTCGCAAACTCCACGGAGTGTTTTCCCCTCCATCTGGTAAGCACTGTAATTAGGGAGTTTGTACTTCACCTGACCTTAATGGATAAACTTATTACTGTTGGATCACTTCACTCGTCCTTTTTAAGCTCCAAGGAGGAGGCTGTCTGGCACCTCAGCAGGCTACTGAGATCCAGCAGCACTGTCACTGCCTCCCGACTTGAAACAATCCCTTCCAGCCCTCTCACATACCACACAGGTCTCACAGTTCAACTCTCAAGCTCCTGGAGACCACAAAATATTTGGCAGTGCAAGAGATCTATGATCTTTCCTGTTTGGTTTTGCTCAGAGCTCTATAAAGCAAACATTTGGTGCAAAGGCACAGGAGACTTCAAGGATTTCATCAGTGTCCTCCTCTTGCATTTTGGTTTCTGTCTCTGTCCATGCAGGCAGCTGGCATCCTTCAGCCATTTGAAAGTCAGTTTGCCTCTGAAATACACATTAGTGCCACATACTGGCTTTCATGCTGGAGGGTGGACGCATGCCATATGGCAGTGACTGGATGTATTTCACACTTTTTAAATCTACCAGCAAGACAGTTCAAATCACCTTCTAAGATTGATGTAAGTTACCAGAGTGATACTTCTGTACTTATCTGGCTTCCTGACAGATTTATTTGATTCTTATAATTCTCCAAAAACAGCACATGATCATGTATAATTTTTTAAAAAGTTTTGTCAGAAAATCAGTTACCACCATTAAAAACTGCACACAAAAACGTGTGTTCTTTTTCATCTTCAGTCCTTTCCTAAGTACTTTGATTTTTTCAAGTTATTTTTAAAAAGAAACTGATCTCTTTTTCCTAAACTTGGATAGCTGTTACAAAGCAGCTGGCACTGCACAGAGTTAGATAAAGTATTCCATCAGTATTCCTTCTTTTACATCCTCATTAAAAAATAGTACAATAATAACACTATGCATCCAATTTCAAATAACTTCCTACATTTTACTGTAAGAATTCAGTTTTAAATTTAACAAGAAAACTTACATTTAGCAGGCAAGGTTTTTACTTGGGAAATTTCAGCTTTTGACTTACAAAGCAGTTTTAGTAACTTCAAGCCAGGTAAATGCAAAAATAACCTTACAATATCAATTTGATAAAAAAAAGTATGCAAATAACACCTTTTTTTTTTTTTTTAGGAGGGGAGTTGTATATATCAATTAACTTTTCTCTACCAGTTTTCCTACTTCATTAATGCAGAGACTGAGGCAGATCCGGGTGGGTGATTTAGAACAAAAATTTAATATAGGTGCTAACTCTGTAGAGGGTTACACAGAAAGCTTATTGCCAATGTTTTACTGGCACCTAATTGCTTCTGCTTGGGATAAATAATTAGCAAACTGAAGTGTACTGAATAAATAAAAGTTTTAAAATCCAAGCAAGTCACCTTTTAAGTTACTCCCTTCCATGCATCCCAAGAAACCCTGAAACAATACACTGACAAAACTTATCCAAGGACAACAGAAAATATTTTCCAGTTCATGAGGTCAGGAGTAAGTTGTCAGTGCTCAAACAAATGTTACATTATTAGTTTGTGGAATCTAGTAAGTGCATTTTTTCTTTAGTGGTTTTCTTTTCCAGAACTGGGAAGTACTGGTTTCCTTCTCTCTCTTGCTTATGACTAAGATGCAGTGCTATGCTAGGCTGGCCAGAGGCAGGGAGACAAGAAGATTGTGTGTTTTCTCCCACAGAGATTCTTTTCTCTAGACAATTTTAATGTGGCTTGAAAGCAAGTCCTGTCCAGATCAGCTTCAATAAGAAAGAGAATTCTTGCCAGGGATTGTGGTTACCCTCAAGACTTCATTTAAATAATTTGGGAGCACAAATATAAATTCCATTAACAGCTTGCTGTATTCTACCTTTCAAAACCAAACCCTTAGTGTGCTTTGTAACACAGATGAATAGCTAGGATATTGAGAATATTACTAGATTTTAAATTAATGAAATCTACACCAGCAAGAAACTGGAATATTGTTTGAATCACAAAGGGCTACTAAAGACTCAGTATGTCTGCTTTTTCTTGATTCTTTCTAAGAAATATAGAACTAAAAAGGAATAAATCAAGCACTAACACTCTTGTTTTAGTAAAATGATTTTTTTCTTTTTCTTTTTAATTACAGTGAGAATGTCCCCTTTTTGTTACTCCTGCCAGGCACCAGTAAACTTTACTTAGCTCTCCTTAGAGGAAGAAAATAATACTGTTGTATTGCAGTTGCAATACAAGCACCTTTGTCATCCTAACACCTTCACTAGGTGGTTTATTATCACTATCTCTTCATTCTCCTTGGAATAAGCAGATAAATTCATATAAGTGTAGTGGCATAAAATCTAAGCTCCACAGACAATTATATCAGATCTGTCCTCTTGCAGATCACACAGTATGAGAAAATTTCGCAGCACGTCAGTTGTGGACATCTTCTTTTTTTTTTTTTCACATTTCCCAAAGCTCACTACAATAAGCTCTTTATGCTGACATTATGACTTCCTGCTGGTTTTATGCTAAATGCAGATGAAATACCTGATGCTTTATAAAAGTGAAGCGATGGGAATCTCAAGGAAAGTCTGCTGGGACGAAGTTAACCTTGATGATACTTTTAGAGAGAAATCTTATCAGCACCCTACACCAGTGCTTTACCTCATGTGATGTTCTGCCTGAGGCCCCAGGAGCCTTAAGCCAGCATCAGTTCACCACTGAAGGCAAGCATACGCATTAAGGCTCAGCTTAAATGAAGGTGAAGGTATTCATACTTGGACACTAGAGATGTTTCTAAATGCTCCCCACCCTCTACAGTTGTCCACCATTACACCAGTTTTGGAATATCTACATTGTTCTACTAACTGCACTGTTTCTGCAAAAGCTTTGCTTTTGAGTTTCCATACTGATTACCCAAATTTCTTTCTTTTTGCTGTGGGAATATTTGCAGGTGCAAGTGGAATGCTGGCAAAATCCTGAAACTGTAGATCCTCGAGAAACTGATCCTGGAGATCACAGAGAAGAGCAGTGCTGGGAATTCCTGTCTGTGCCCCAGGTCTTGCAGGGCAGATTTTCATTGTATTTACCCCAATGCCATGAAAAAGAGCCAGAACCTCCCAAAGCAGTTAATGCCAGCACTGAGGGGTCCCTTCCAGGATTGGTCCTGAACAGGAGCTCTCCCCCAAATTACACACACAGTCCCAGCTACATAATGTACGGCTACACTGTAATTGCTGGGTAAGCAAAGAGGGAGAATGAGAAGTTTTTCTCTGGGACATGGAAATTTCCCAGCTCTGCAAGATTAGGACAGGACTTCATGAATCACTGCTTTGGTAAAAACCTAGCCTAGTAAAAGGACAGTCCTTAAGGATGAGGATCACCCCACCTAAGGTTGGCAATCCCTAAATCTGTGCAGGATGGCAAGGCTTCTTTTATAGTTGATGGAGACAAATGGGTGTCTCTAGCATGTTGCTCTTCCCACTTGAGTGTACACAGATGTCTAAAATAGACCATGTGAGTCACACACTACAAATGCCTGTTTCTTTCCTTTGCTTCAGAAAAGGAATCTAGACAACAAATGCCTAATTGTCAATGTCCAGTGTTCAGCTCCATGAAAGCCAGCCTGGCTGGAAGGATGTGATTTATTGAGCCAGGTTAATTTAACATGGACATGTCTAAAACCGGACAAGCAGCAACGATTAGAATTAATAGGACTGATGAACACCAAAGGACGACAGGCATAAGACTGTCTGAAAATAAATAACATACTTTTCTATCCTCTTCTTCCTCTCTTTTATGAAAAATGAACATTGACTATGCAGATAAAAAGGACATGCCCCAAATCTTGACTGTCTCCTGCAAACATCCATAATCCAGGGAAAATGAGATGTCTTAGCTTGAATACAGCCAGTGTCAGAGGGCATAGGGATAAAAGAAACCCTTGAACAAAATTATGTGGGCTTACCCCTTTTACTTGCATTCACTCTTCTCATTAAACTTTGCACTTGCCTTTTACTGCAAACTCTGCAAATAATTATCTTTTAGATAAAATTAAAATCTCTTTAAGATCAGATTAAACTGAATTTAAAAAAAAACTCTGAGTAATGGGGTGGTCCCAGTCCTAAACATCAGGATATCAACAATAGCTGTTTCTGCTTCATTCCATAACCTGGATTAAGAAACTGGTGATGTCTGATTGGCATTCAAAACCTTTTGCAGACAGCAAACCGTGCAGCATATTCCCAATGGGGCACATAACAGCCTCCTTTAACATTTGCAAAAGAAAATATTGGCCTCTCTACTTCATTAGTAACTTTCCAAAACCTCATTGACTAAACATTTGAACAAACTAGGTAAATAATTATCTTTCTCTCCAGTTGATACAGCAGTAAAAATATGTAGCCAACAGTCATAGATGGTGAGGTATTTTAATTTCATAAGAAAATATTCAGTTGTGATGGTCTTCATAACTGTACTGTACTCCCTTATTTATTGATTTAGGTTGCTTGGATCATGGTCCAGTCATTACGAAAAACAAATGAAGGCGCTTCAGTCCAAAATGGCATTAACCAATTGCATTTTTCTTTTCCTGTAAAGCAACTAGATCAACACGATGGCATTTCAAAACACTTCTACATGTAGCCAGCCAAAGGCCCCATGTAATGGGAGAAAAACATGCGTTACTGTGGGGCATGTTTTTGCAGGCATTTACTCTTTTTTCCTTTCCACATCCATCTGAAGAACCTACAGCACAATAATTCTGTGATTGTTACTGAGCAATGTGAAGCCACTGCAGTATTATCTTACATTTCCTTTGCAAAGTATCTTTTAGTCTATTGATTTCTAATGACTTAAAACAGTAATTTCACATAGTCAAAGTTTTTTGTCAAAGTTGTCTGGTCACTAAGATGAAGGCTTTTTTTCTTCCCATTTAAGAAATGATAGTCACTGGAAACTTTGACTAACCAGAAGCTGTCTTAAAAGTGTGCAAGTAATATAAGCATATTTTTACTATTAAAAGTGCATACCTACTTATTTTACCAGGAAAATAAACTACTTGACAGAGAGGACATACTTTAAACCAGCTTTTCAAGAGCTCCCTTGAGATTATTAGTCCTCAAACAAACAAAAAGAAAAAAGGTAAAAAAAACCCCACTGGATGAAGGACATCTGAATTTCTTTATACCAAATATTCAAGTATTTAGTGGAACTTGCATCTGAATGAAAAGCATATCCCTTTACATCATGTCTCCAGATCCAAATGGACAGATAAGAATATTTGAAAAAGCAGAAAGTCTAAAATGACTGGACACAAAGAAATAACTTAAAATGGCAAAATTAATTGGTCCTTGAAGGAAAAAAAAAGTTCAAGAAAATACCAACAACTTTTTCACCTACCAGGGAATAAAAGCAGCTCTAGCAAAGTAGTTGAAATACCACAGAAGAAATCAATGTGATTCTCAAGTTAAATGGAAGTCTTCAGTGAAGTCTATGTGTGAGGCAAGTATATGTCCATAATCACAGTCAAGGAACAAGCAAAGTTTAAACAGCTCAATGCACTTGAGTCTACTCACAAGCTCCCTTTTATCTCAGAATTCTGAAAAATGGTCATATAATTAATACCAGACTCAACAGAAAGATTTTTAATGAACATGTTACTTAGGCAGAGCTAAAAAATATGCTCAAGTCATAACAGGATTTGTGTCAACACTGGAGAATAAAAAATGAATCAAAATTTTTTATCCTTTCACACCTCAGGCTCCATGTTAATCATATGATGAAATTTGAAGGGAAGAATAATTAAAGGCTTGAAGGTAAATAGACAATAGAATAAAATGTAACATGGTTTTAGAAAAGGTAGGTCATGTCAGACTAGCCTGATTTTTTCCTTCAATAGGATACCTGATTTTCCAGACAAAAGAACTGCACAGAGAGATTAGATTTTATCTGAACTTCAGCAGAACATTTGGTAAGGTGTCACAATGGAGATTACTTGATAAACTGGAAAAAAAGAAGGTTAGAAAAAGACTGTGAGAGTGCTGAATAAAGTGACTGTTGCAGAGGAAATGCCAATGAATTGTGCTGAAAGGGAAGCCTCTGGCCTAAAAGAGATTATTCCAGTAGAGCTTCTCCTGAAGCAGTCTTGAATTTGGTTTTATTTATAATTTTACTTTTGTGATTTCACCCCCAAAATAGAAACGAATACAAGAAGTTTGGAAAAAAAAGTAAATAAAGAGAAGCACTGAGACGGAGAAGAACACCATGCAATGGAAAAAAAAAATGGAGCAGAATATTAAACATGGGATGGAAGAACAAAGTACAGTGCCCCCCAGTTGAGATGGGATTCAACTCATCCAAGCCATCTAGAAACTTTGTAACTTCCCACTTCTTTGTATAATCAATAGAAAGATGTGAACAAATCCACTGATATTTTGTATTATCTACTTTAGACCCATGTCTAAATGGGATGAATGGAGATTCTCTGGAGATTCTTCTGTCTTTCTATAGTCTTTCTATATAAGGTAAATTTGGAAGCCTTCTTTAGATGCCTAACTTAAAAAAAAAAAAAAGAAAAAAAGAAAAAAAAAATTTCTTTTCTGACCTAGGACTCAATAAAACACAAATAACTTCTTCAGATATACTACACAAGATAAATTCAACTGAAGCAGCAAAGAGTTAATACAAGTGTAAAAATACTAGTGGAAGCTCATCTGGGTCAATATCTGGCTGTTCATATTCTGCAAGAGTCTTTCAGAACACAGCTTGTCTTGCAAGAAAACACTGCAAGAGCAAGAACTATATGAATAGTTAAATGCCTCATTAGACACCCCCCTCTCACAAGGGAGAAGGAGAGTTTAATCTTAAAACCCACAACAGCAGCAGGTTAGAAATTTGCCATGAACAGATTTAGGCCGGAAACTTTCTCAAACATGACAACAGTGAGGCTGTGGGAATGCCTTCCAGAAGAGCTACTGAAGGCCAGAAACCTGAAGAGTTTTAACTGACCTGAACTGTTTTATGAAATAATTATATGATGCAGGGCCTGAGAAGAAGAGGTATGCCAGAAGAATCTTGCTAACTTTATTTTGGCTTGAAAGAAGTCCCCAAAAGCTAAATTCCGAAGCATAATTTGGAAATGGGCTGAATTTCCCTGAGAACCCTTATTTTATACTTTAACAGCACCAAAAAGACATCTTCCAAGCTCTTAAAATATTTTCCCAGTGTATCATAGTGTATTTACACAGGTTTTCAAAGGGAAATGACAGATTTGTCAGTTCTGATGACAGTAATAGAACCAAATGTCTGAATTCAAAGCTAGCATTCCTTTTTATGAGGGTATGTTAATTTATTAATATAAAATATTTGGTTGTTGGTTTTATTTACTGATTTATCTATTTATTTATTTTTGAAAGAAAGAAGGAAAGAAGGAAAGAAGGAAAGAAGGAAAGAAAGAAGAAAGAAAAAGAAAGAAAGAGAAAGAAAGAGAAAAAGAAAGAAAGAAAGAGAGAAAGAAAGAAAGAAAGAAAGAAAGAAAGAAAGAGAGAGAAAGAGAGAAAGAGAGAAAGAAAGAGAGAAAGAAAGAAAGAAAAAGAAAGAAAGAAAGAAAGAAAGAAAGAAAGAAAGAAAAANAGAAAGAAAAAGAAAGAAAGAAAGAAAGAAAGAAAGAAAGAAAGAAAGAAAGAAAGAAAGAAAGAAAGAAAGAAAGAAAGAAAGAAAGAAAGAAAGAAAGAAAGAAAGAAAGAAAGAAAGAAAAAGAAAGAAAGAGAAAGAAAGTGATTTGAACAATACAAATGAGATAAATTTTTCACTTGGTCAGATCAAGCAATGAGCTTTTTTAACTTTTTTTTGCTTGAGCTTTTCTGGTATATCCAGACTCCTAAACAAAGTAAATAATTAGTGAAATAATATAATTAAAATAAGCATTGCAATTTGATTTCACTTCAGTAACTTTTTTTCACATAAAGTAAGAGGTTTAAAGTTTGCTTTGAGATACAGCTACTTAATTTCTGATGTTCTTATGCAAGTTTGAACGAGCGTTTGAAGGGTTTAATAGAAAAATATTTATTAAAACAGACACCTGATGGTCTTGTAGCATGTACAGTTTAAATCATCATAGTGTAAGTAAAGAGTCAATGACTGAATAATCAGATTTTATTTCTTCTCCTAGGTACTGAAATCTCACTTTGTCATTTTGCCATATGCCTGTCACAATTTTAGTACTATCAAATACGTGAGGACTGAATCTGTTCTTCTCTTATAAAAGTATCTTCTTGTAGTATAGATCTGGGGAAGCACATGCTGAAACAAGCATTTAATGACAAAAATACTGGAACTATAAAATAAACATGTATAAAAAAAGACAACTGTTAGTCTTTATTTCCCAACCTTACATTACCAGACCAAAGAAAAAGCAGACAATTAATAAAATGTTACCAATAATACATTACACTGGATATATCACCTGTTCTTTCACACATCTTTGAAAAGTCCTTTGAAGCAAATACACATTTTTTTGAATTTAGAAAGGAAATGGAAAAATGAAAAGTTTAAATGGACTATCCAAAATCATGCTTATCCAATTAAGCTTTCCACAAAAGCAAAAATACAGGTAGAAATCAATCCTGATTTTTCCATGCTGTCGTAACAAAGAAAAAAAGCCCAACAAACCCAGGACTATCAATTAAACTATTCACAGGCTATGTACATCTTAAAATGAATTGTTTTAGCTGTTTTGTTCTACAAACTATTCAACCAGCTCATAAACAAAATAATCTGTTGATTTCTATCTTTATCACGGATCTTGCTTGCTCTGTGCTGAGATGCAGTAATAAGTAGTCAGAGCTATACGGATGCTGCAGGGACAAGGTCTCCCTGCTCTAACTGCAGTCTGAAGCTTTGCTCTCATGCAATAATGCTCTCTCCATTCCCACAACAGAGTTTTTTAAGGAACTTAATTACACTGGTGATTGTAAAACTCCTTTGAAATTCCCCAGAGGTCTTCAGTTTACCCTGTGACATGTACACACAAGCTACTCTTTTGTGCCCACACAGACTCTGTATGTGTTTTCTTAGAAAGTCAGGCTAAACATTTAAAGATGGGAGAACAGACCTCAAATGAGTTGTCCAGGATTCCTTTGCCAATCTCAAAAGGTGCCAAGGATCAGTATAATTGTGATCTAAAGCTAGAATAGTGAAATTGTAATCTAAACCTGGAATTGTATAGAAATGTGGTATCAGCACATATAAAGAAGGGCAAAAATTTAAAAGAAGGGCAGAATAGCCAGCAAACGTTCCCTGAAAAATCAGTGTGCAAGAAGCACGCTCTCAGAGATCAATAAACATAAATTTACTGTTTTGCAACTGGAGTGTTTTTCCTCACTGCATATTAAACAAAAATAACAAAAACATATAATGTGAACATGGTACTGATTGAAGAGGTAACAACTGATTTTAGAATGAACTTGCTGTGCTCCTTTGTGTGAAGCTACAGAGTAGTTTATGATTTTGAAGACATAAAGATACTATGTTAGGGGCAATCTTATCCAAAACAGACAAACAACTACTTAGGCAGTCTTCACTGCTGGATCCCTTTTTGTCATTAGCTATACAAAATGTATCGTTGATAGACAAATTCTCTTAAAATAGAGCTGATGTGAATCTGTATCAGAATATCCTGAGCTGGAAGGGACCCACGAGGATCACCAAGTCTAACTCGTAAGTGAATGGCCCATGCAGGGATTAAATGCACAACCTTAGTGTTATTAGCACCAAGCAAACTGAGCTACTCTCAGGTTAAATGATGCAGCATGTCAAACCCTAGCTGTAACATGCCAAGTGAATATGGTTTTATGACTAATTTTTGAAGAAAAGCTGTACATTTTCTAGGAGAGCAGAAAATCATTGCAGGTGTCAATATGTTCACATTTCATACACATTCAGGAAAAAAATGTAGTTTGCATATGTTAAAATATATATATATATATAAAAATACAGACTGAACTATACATGCCATTATTATCTCATTCCTGTCTGTCGACCTGCCTATATTTTCTAACTAGTTTCAGAATGCTTCAATATCATGTGGTAGATTACTCAAATGCTTTAACCCTTAGCTTTAAATCTCTTTACCATTGACAAAATCAGTTTCAAGTTTTGTGTGCCTTTCTTTCTTCCTGCTTATCAATCTGTGTTTCTACGGAGAGTCTCACTGAAATTTCTATGTTTCTTATGAATGCCAATGTATGTCTTTTCCAAACCTGTCAGGGGCTTTATGGGAGTGTGGCTGGTAACAGGCACTGGGACCCTTGGGCTAGAAGCATTTATTGTCATGGTTGCGAAATGCTCAGCAGCCTGATCAAGAAATGCACAGATTCTTCACCTGAGATAACAGTCTTGCTCTTCCAGGTCTTGTACATTTTTCTGAACCTCTGTTAAAAATGTATCAAGCTTACAAATTCTAGTCTGATATTTCCTTATCCAAGGGCTTTCATTAAGCAAAGCAGATGGTCAGAAACATTTTGCAATATCATTCGCTCTTTGTAAACTTTGTAAACTTTGTGTAGCTTTTATCATTATGTAATTGGAAATGATGAAAAGCAATGCTCACACCAACCCAAGAATGTATTTCTTTTATTTCGCTCTTTTCAGGTATGTGTTGTATATTCTTTCCTTCCTAACCACAAGACTGTCCCCCACCCTTGGATCTGTTTATATTTTCAGAATTAATTTTCATTTTTTTATGGCACAAAGAATTAAAAACTGGCACAGGCCAAGCTAAAGTCTGGGATCAAGCTAACCATTTTAAGTTCTAGGATCGTCTAATGACCTAAAATATTTTCTCAAGCTATAATTTATTATGCATTTATAGCTTGGTGCTTGTTTGAAGGGAGATGGTTGTACGCAAAGGAAGTAAGAATGTACTTAAGGGAAGACTATATGTGATGGAT
Organism: Trochalopteron elliotii; assembly: GCA_024734555.1. Classification (NCBI taxonomy): domain Eukaryota; kingdom Metazoa; phylum Chordata; class Aves; order Passeriformes; family Leiothrichidae; genus Trochalopteron; species Trochalopteron elliotii. The sequence goes on along the minus strand of JANPWX010000096.1, from coordinate 8,987,048 downwards.
GAATGGAATTGCAGTCTTCAAGCATATGGATGAAAGAAGTGTCAATTAAGTACAGGAAAGTGAAGCTGAGGATAAAATTGCAACCAGAGCTTTAGAGAGACCACAAGTTTTTTCACTCTTGAAGAAACACCCAGTTCTCTTTCCCACAGAACAGAACATTAAATAATCTTTATTAAGACGTCATTTCAACTTCTGTGCAAAAATAAAGACTCTTTCTCCACTGAAACAATGAAGATATAAACCCAAGAATATTTGAATCATGATTCAGAGTTTAGACGTTTAGAAAATCAGTATCATTCTGGCCTTTTTTGAGATGTTAGAAATAAATGTTAGCCTTGGGATAATGTTACTGCCAAACATAAAGAACTGAATTTTGCTGTAAACAGTAAGAAGTTGTAAATATTTTCTCAGACTAACTATAAAAGATAGTCTGAAATGACTTACTGAATAAAACACAGGGAAAAGAGGTGATTATTTGATAGTTTTAGATATACAGATTTTTCTCTTTATTTTATAGAATGAGATCCAGAAGATATATGGGTAATTTCTAAGAAAGACCAAATCTCTATTGAAGTTAGTCTACTGAAAAATATTTAAGCATTTGAATAAAACACCATCTAATCAAAATAATTACAATAGCTAAAATAAATACAGATGATGGCAAGGGTGAAAGACAAAATGAGGTACCTCAAGGGCATTTATTTCTGAAAAATATTCTAGAGGTAGTCTGGCTAATCTATCATATGGTGGTACAAATAGGCATGATGCAAAATAGAATTAATGAAGCAAATTTGAAATAAAGTAAGTTCTTAAGCAAAAGCAACAACAACCATTGGCACCTAAAAATCATATTAATAAGAACTCTTTTTATAATATAAATACATAAAATTTACGTAACAGCACAAGTTGTCTCCTGGTGTTAAAGTGCTCTGGTTTTACACTTCAGCAACAATCTACAACACACACTTCTGAAATTTGCATTATGGATTTAGGTAATAAAATTCTTCAAAGATTCCATTCTTCCTATGCATTTTCTATTCTCACATAGCGCTGCTGTGCCAGTAGGATTACATAAGTCACTATTCTTTCCTATAAACTCAATGCAAGTCTCCTTAAAGCATAAAGAGGACTTCATCTGCAAGTTTGCAGATACCCCAGTGGAGAAGCAGCTACAGCTGAAATCAGTGAGCTTCTCAGTTCTCAGCTCCCTTGGTAGACTGGAGAGGAAAGTCTCCCAAGATTACAAATCTTGCATTGAAGTAGGGTGACAATTTCTAAGAAACAGACATAAGACAGTGGGACTAGGAAAACAGGAAAGGAGAGGGGGAAAAACAATGATTTACTGCAAAGGAATGATGGTTTATCCTGTCCTTATACAAGCCATATTAACTACTCAGCAGTGCTGGGTGAAAGGCCAAGTAAAAGTGCATTCAACTCAAAACAATTCAGAACAGACATAACCTAAATTCAGAACCATATACACAGAAATTATTTTATGGAAATCCATAGTTTATCCACTCCTAAATTCTCTCTTTCCCAATACTCCTGCAACACTTACCACTCTGGAGTGTAGATACTGCAGTCCTAAACTGTGAATTTAAAGAGATTCATTAAGGAGGTTCAGATACATGCCAAATAAATACAAGACAGGAAATGTCACTTTCATTATAAGATTTATCATAAAAATAAAGGCATGCATCCTTTAAATAAAGCAAACATCTGAGGCTGAAGTTCCAAAAAACTGATCTTATATTCCTTCCTCTTAATATGTCAGGTTCACTACCTTATTTCCATATGTTTTTTTACATGCTTACGTATACTTTGCACACAAATCTATTAATATTGATTTTCTTATGACTGTCAGCACTACCATCCATTAAAGCATCCCAGAGTTTTACAAACATCTATGAACATCCATCAGATTTCTAAGAGATACTGGCATTTCGCTATTCCCATCCTATAAAACCCCCCCGTTCACTGAGGGGATGATGTGGCACATATATTCACTAATTCTGGCTGCCCCTTTCCCTGACATTTTTACTGTTTTCCAAACTTCCTAATAAAGAGAAATCCCATTGATGGGTACTACAACCTTTTGTTCTGCCCTATCATATGTCAAGCCCTCAGTCCCTGAACAATGATAAAAGGTACAGCAAAAAATGAAGGATCACCTGGAAAGAGTAAACCTTGTGAAAACCTTGTGCCTTTAAATGTGGAGAAGTTCTGCAGTTTAAGAAAAACTTCTCTCTCCTGAAATCAGCATCAAAAATTCCACAGAAATGAATGGGATCACTGCTCCCAGAGAGCAGTGCCCTAACACGGGCACTCCCACTTAGTCTTCTCTATGGCACTAAACTAAAATTTCCAGTCAAATATGAGTTTTAGGTTTAGAGTCATAACTGACTTGTAATGTGAATGACGTTAATGTTATCTCAGAACCTGGCTCATCCTTAGAGTGGACAGACTCAAACTGAACTAAATCAGGCAGATTAGCAGCTTTCAAAGAATTCATTCCATGTAGCAGGAGGATTAAAAAGTGCAGACAAAACTACTCTTGTGAATTTGGCTACTTGCCAAAAAGAACCAGTAGGAAAAAAGTATTTCCCATATTGTTATAGATAAAATCCAAGGCCATGGAACTGACTAAAATTTTGATACCTAAAATATGAAGTATTTTGTACTAAGTTTTGAAAAAATGATTTGAAATATCTCTGAAGCTAAGGTGCAGGGAAAATGGCAGTTGTCTATATACATTAATAGAAGTATGTAACTTTTCTGACACTGTATTTTGAAACAACAAAACAATGTCACACATGTCATGTCCTGGTTGCCTGCCTCACATCAGAGAAATATTGAAATGAAACAGTGACGGTAAAAGAAGATGACTCTGCCTCAGCCAAGAGATATGATGACAATTAACATCCTGCACTGTCATCTTCAAGATTTGTACTTTTGTCCTGTTTTTTTTTTCTCTGAAAGGCTATGGCAGTAAATGAGTTTACTCCAAAGGCAAGGTTTTCATCCTTTGATAACAAAGAACTGTTTAGGCTAAATGAAGTAAAGTATCAGCATAAGAGATTTTATATGAACTTAAAAAAGCACAGCATAGTCATCTTTGAAAGTCAGGTACAGGACTATCACAGCCATGAAACCAGTGTTCAGAAGATGGAATTTTCAAATCATCCAATTTTAATACCAGAACTAATAAATTCAGAAGTGGTAACAAAAAGGAGGAAAATATCTTGATTTGAGATTACTCTCTTCGATTCCAGGAAACACTAATACTTTAGACCTACCCTCATTCCTTAATATGGAAAAAAAAAATCACAGGTATTGCTACTTGACTTTTACATTAACAGAAGCAAAGAAATGGATGACAGACATGAAGGCATTTGTGTAAGATCTTCCAGGAAGCTTGTTTCCCCTTTCTGAAATCTGAGTTTTGCTACAAGAATATGAATAGACTGAAAAACTCAGGAAAATGCTGCAACTTTTTCTCATAATAAAGAATTTTTATTGGTTACAGAACATAAAGGAATTTGTTCTCTACTCTCAAAAAAAGCCCACCCTATTAGAGAGACATGTCAAATGAATTTCATGCTCCTCTTTAACACAGATAAATGAAAACATGGAGGTTAAACAAGTGAAAATCCCCAATCTGCTTCCACCTCTCATATGCAATCATTTTCTGCTAGGAAATAAAAAAATTATTCTCTCCTGGAAGTGAATCAGAAGGCAGACCCATCAGTCAGTAGCCAGTATATGATTCAGCTCAGCTTTTGAATAAGTTAGAAAGTCCAAAAGTCACCAAAAACCAGTTTTTGAATGAGAGGACTGCTTCCTTCTAACTCTTATGAATTGCCTGCTGAGCACTCCTGTGAATCACGCCTGCTGCAAGAGGAGCACATCTGAGTTAAGAAAGCAGGGATTTTCGGTGACAGCTGGCAAGCAGACACTCCCTCTATCGAGGGACAGCTTTCATTCAACTAAAAGGTAGGACAAACACCAATTCCTGTAGCTGGACACTGAAAAGAAATTAGACCAATGATTAAAATACATAGCAATTAAAACTCTCTTCAACCATAGAGTTTTCTATAAAAAGAAAAATGTTGATTATAGATGCTTCATAAAATATGCTGAATTTTGCTTATATTTTATAATTATACTAGCAAACATTAAATAATTGAGAAATAAACACTGTAGCAATTTGGAAAAAGACATACCATTCAAGTCTTGGAAAATGATACAAAAGGTTAAAATAGCACTAAGTATTCCAGTTATGTTAAATTCAGTGCTTGAATTGCAGAATGATTTAGCTGAGCCTTCAAATGCTTTAAATATTCCTCCATGCAATGTACACAATCAGAAAACTATTTCTGCTGTAATTCACTCCCATTTCCAAGGCGATGTATTTTGAATAGGGATTTTGTCCTACTTGTTAAACCAATTGAAAAAATATACTACTTGGCTCCCGAATTAACAATATACTAGATTTTTACTAGTCTGAACATTTAACAAATTACTAACAATTACATTCTCTGTGTGTTCAAAAGACTTCTGTTTAAAATATTCCAAAGCAGCTTTGTAACACTTAGAATAGCAATAGACAAAACCACTTTACAAAAAAGTTTGAGTTGCACAAAAGCAGTGAAATTTAGATTGAAAACAAATACTTAATTTTCTTTCATCTGCTTTGATGCCTGCTCTTCTTGTTTAAATACATTGGAAATGTATGTGCATGAAAAACTGTAAGAATAGGGTTACAAAAATGATCATCTTTATTTGGGGGAAGCAGCCTACCACAGCTTTAAACCTGAGGCTACATTAAAAACTGTCTCTAACTTTTTTTCCTGTAAACAAGATTTGAGCAGACACCTTACATAAAAGTTGGGGGTTTTTTCCTAATTTTTAAGGGGAGAGAATACTTCAGGTATTTTTCACAGTCTGCACAGCAATTTTTAATGAATAAATTCTACTCCATAATACTACTTTAAACTTAGGCTCTCAGCAGCCAGTTGTGGTGTTTGTCTTATTTTACTTAAATTTTAAAATTTGAAAACTGTCCTTTGAAGTGACAAAAATCAACCTTCAATGAATATTCCAGATGACCCTTACCATGCCAACTATGATCGCTGCAATCTATGGACACAGCTAAACTGTAATATTTTCAAAGTACTCACATCAATAAAGTAAAAAACCCTCTTATCAGAGTTACTGTGTTACATATTAATAGAGAAGGGGCCAGATTTGGCATAGGAAGCCACCAATACAACTTCTTTTGTGCCTTATCTTACAGCTCATGTTTTAAATTGCAATTATGGGCTTATGCTTATCTTTGCCAAACACCTTCTTCATACGTGAAATTAAATAATGCATGGTGATAACTCAGAAGAATTAGCTTGCTCAGTATTAACAAGTGTACTTCACACCTAAGCTCCTTGCAGATGATTTTATTTTCTACTGTGTTGTACCTGTAGTGTACTTACTTAAAAAACATTTGACCCAGTTGTACTACAGCTTTCGTTATCAGAGGTTCTCAGATGTACCTTATTCTCATGCAGGAACTTACACAACAGGACACACGTAAATCAGCATGCCCCAAAACACATCTGTAAAAGCAAAAAAGCTGTCACACCTCCAGCTCTCCATTATGGTTTGTAGGCTTTCTATGTAGGAGGAATGAAGACAGAATACCAATGTTGGGTTTGTTTGTTAACTTTGCAATTTAAGGAAAATCAGAAACATAAAGCTGTTTGATTTTGGTTCAATAAAAAAAGTCCCTGAAGTTTAAAATATAGGGCTTTATGAAGGCAAAAAGACAGGGCAAAAATATTTCAAATTCATGCATATGTCTGGGAGAGGAAAACTGCCTCTGGTACCAGAAACTGATGTTGGCTTGGTCCATTTTGCTGCAGAGCCTCCCATCTCTCCAGTCTTCCTCCCCCAGACTTCTCTCCCCTAAAGCCTCTGGTTTTAAATCTTTTGTTCTAGTTCCTCACAAATCTAATCTTCCCAATGCCAGAGTGCCAATGCTTTGTCTCTGAAAGTTCCACTCTCCAAACCCACTCGCTTTTCTCACTCAACATCCAGTTATACTTTCCAACCCTTTTGGGAACCGATCAGAATCCAGCAGACTAGACTAAACTAGTTCAGCTGGAAGGGACTTAAAATGATTATCCAGTCCACTGCTTTATCACTTTAGAGCTGAACAAAAGTTAAAGCATGTTATTAAGGGCATTGTCCATAAGCCTCTTAAGAACTGATAGGTTTGGGACACTGACCATCTTTCTAGGAAGCTCATTCCAGGACTTGACTAACTTAGTAAAATATGTCCCAACATTACGTCTGCATCTCCCCTGTGGTGTTACCATCAAATTCTCTCCCACAGAAGCTTGTGGCTTCCAAGTTCCTGCCCAAAATTATTCTTTTACTGATCCACTCCTTCCAACTCCACACTGCACCTGAAGTCTGCACACACCAAACCCCACCTTTCACCAGACTGGTCTTGTAGCCCATGACACTGGAATTACTCAATATTGCTCAATATGCTCACTACTTTTTGAGTTTTCACTACTGTATAACAAAATAAAACCACTGAGAACACTTTCAGAAAGTGATCAACACTTCTGAAGTTAGGCATGTCCCTAACCTTATTTGGGCTGATTCAGGGCTAAAGACTGAAGATTTGTGCTTCATAAAAGCCAATTAATAGTCTTTTTTTCCAGACATTTGCAGTCATATTGATAATACTAGTTCTGTAACTCCTCACAATTTCTTTGGGGAGGTCTGTTCAATCAGGTCATCCCACATTCCAGCATGTTCTTAGAAACTCCTCAGCTGTGAGGTGGAGGACCCAAGAGTCTGCTACAGGTAATCATCACCTGCAAAGATCTGCACACTGACCATGAGCCCTACCCCCACACTTATCCTCACAGACCATATCAACAGGAGCAGTACTAAAATCAAAGAAAGCTGGACAGCACCCCAAAGAAAATGTCTTTCCTTTATGCCTAATTTGGTTTTGTCTTCACACAGCATTAAGAATTTAAAAGCATTAACTTTTAAACACATTTTTGCATATAAAGCAGGCAAACGTATTTTTAAATGTGACATAAAAAGTTTTATTTGTGCAGAAGACCTAAGCAGTTGTTACAAAGCAAAGTCTTCCTTTATTTTAAAACAGATGTACCAAGAATCCCTAATATCCAAGATTCAAGCTTTTGTGGTCGTTAAAAGAGATTAGCACGGCTTACCATGAAAATTGACAATTCTGCCACTTAAAAGCAGCTTGGAAGAAGAAGTTATGCATTTCGATAGCTGTGCTCCAAATTACTTTCTGACAAAAAAACCCCACAGGAGAATATCCTTAATAATGTAAGACAGAGTGAGAGAGGAATGTACTGGACAATATTGTTTCTCCTAAACACAGTGCTGATTGACCATTATTTTCCCATAACAGACAGTTACTGAATAGAATTTTTAAAAGATTCAGCATATCTTCCATTGGTAGCCTAAAGGATCTCCAAAGTATATGAGGGCATAAATGAGTCAGAACTTCAGATTTTCATTTATATTTCTATTCTGCCAGGATCTGACTCATTTACAGTGCACTACAACTTTGAACTATGCTCTCAATTTACATCATACTATTATATGAGGATATAACAAATAAAGTCTTCTAATATATTTATGGAATGGATTGACATAATAAAACTAACTTTATATGGAGCTATGTTTAGGAATCACCAAATTATCATCACTCTCTTACATGACAACATTTTTCATTAAAGTGCTTGCTATCTGCTGTCCCTGTATCTTTTTTTTTTACAGCCTCTCTTCAAACTTGGTGACTTTCTGCAAGCATATGGGAAATTGCAGACCTCCAGCCTTTTCCTTGTTACACCAAGGAAGAAACATATCACAGTGACAATGCTGGGCAAAACAGAAAACATCTAGACTGCAAGCAAAGACAAGCTTTAAACCTGTACTAAGTGATACATTAGGACATAATCTTTCAAGACACAGGCTATAATTAGGTAGCAATTCTGTAACTCACAATTACCACTGCTCACAGGTTCCTGCCCCAGCATCAAAAGATATATGGATTCTTTTAATAAAGGATATATGGATTCTTTGAATAATAGAGGTTGTCACCCCCCATAACATAGCAAAATAGGTAAAATAAAATAGACTCTACACAGTGGATTCTTTTAACAATAGAATAGACCAGAGAGAGAAAAACTGCAAGCCATGATCAACCCTTAAGCAGTCAGAATCAAAATGAGCATAAAGTAATTAATTTGTATTTTAGATGATAGCCTAGTCTTTGTTAGGAAGTACAGTAGGTAGTGCTTGCAGTCAATGTGCTTGAGGCATTACCTTGAGTAGCACTGTCTGGTTATTTTTAGGATGGCCACCCAGATGGGTGGCATTAAGGACGTTGTAATCCTCTGTTGGCCACTCTGCAGAAGGCAGTGTATGTCCAAATATAATACACAGCAATTCACAGGTGGTCTTAACTGGGGTCTGGATGAATAGAGATTCATAGTTTATTCTATTTTCAAAATGGGCAGTGAATAAGAGTCAGACCCCATTTCATGGAACAGTAGAAAACAATAAGCCACTGGGTCAAGTTTTTCTAAATATAATCTATGTAACTGAAATAAGACTATTACATCCTTGTTAGTGTATTAGCACTTCAGTAACCCAAGTATCCGATTCCTTTCAAAAAGCTGCAAAGGAAAAGACACAATACTGAAATTAATTAAGCTGGTTTGCTCTTCTGGTAGAAAAACTGTCCAGATGTTCAAAATCAAAGACGTGAAAAACGTTTGACTTCTTCCTACAATACACACATCTCTCCATTCTTGTTTTCCAGTAAGAAACAGTTGGAAATTAACTAGCCTTTACAAATCTGAACCAGACCATTTTGAATTCCTGCAGAACATCACATTTTTAACTCAAGATGTCTCAAACTACTAAGCAATCCAAAGTTTTCAAATATCTGGAGTGCACTGATATAATCAACCTTTTAAAGTCAAAGAAGAGAAATTGCCACACAGCTCATTTTCAGGACTTCAGTTTACTTTTAACCACAAGAGACAACAAATGTCTTTGTTTCATACACAAGGTGCAGGTTTAAAAAAAAAAACAAATGAATTTGTGTTCATGGCTAGAGTCAAAAACCTGAATTAAAAAAATGGACTGTGGAGCATTCTAAGTGATTTATGGACCTGTTCCTCCCCTGTTCACTCTTTCAACCAAATGCTGATGTAACATCTTTATAATGCTCTTCCACTTTTCTAGAATCGAAGAAAACAAAACCAGTAAAAAGGTTTGACTAGTTTTAGCTATCTCAGCTAAAGCAGATCCCAGAAGAACCTGATAATCATCACACATGGTGGAAGGAAATGAAGAGAACACAGGAGGGGGACTAAAGGACAGAGTTAGGGCAGAGAAGCTGAACTCTTAGTGGCAAGCAGCCAAGTAGATGAGCTCAGCGGTGAAACTCTGGCTTTGCCCATAAAAATAATTAATTACTCTCATAATTCCACATTTACCATGGACTACTATGCACATATACACACCTTGCTGTTTTGAAGCAAGGTAATACGTTACATGATGTGTTGCAGACTTAAAGCACAGAAATAGGGGGATGACAATCAGCATTGTGATTTGGGCTTTATCCACTTGTGGCTTATCCTTCTGCCTCCAAATTACTTTGAATTACCAGACTACAGTAGCACATATTACACATAAAACGTTAACCTCCAAGTACCTACTCCTGGAAACACACATAAACCATTCCAATGATTCTTACACTTTGTGAGGGGGAGAAAATTTAGGGTTACTGAACAAGAAAGAAGTACATATCTCGCAGAAATGTACAGGATTCAATTTAGGAGGTATAAAAACATGGATTTGATAAAAATACTGTGTAACATCTGGGAAATTATTTAAAGCCATTGCTTAAAAATATTAGACATATGTCAAAATTGGAAGAAAGTTCTCCTCCTGGTATTTTAGATGTTAAGGCTAACTTTTGCAAAAATGTCTTTTAGTGTTACAGATTTCTTAGGTTTATACCAGTCATTTCTTAGGCCAAGTATTATCTTGAAAATTATTAAATTAGGAAGAAGCATTACATTACAAAGAAAAAGGGATGGAACACTTTTAAAATATGGAAAGTAACAAGAAAAGGCTGTATATGCTGAAGATATTATCTCCTTTGGTTTCTGTTCTTTTCTTATAAATTAGTTTTGGGTTTTTTTTTGTGAAAGAAATGACACTGCTACAATTTAAACTGTGAGCCCCCTTTTCTTAGGAGCTAGGCTAGTACTATTCACAAGAATAGTCACTGGGAAAAAAGGGCAAGAATCTGTAATTCCAGTAAGCAAGTGGTAAATCTTCTACATGCAGTCTCTCTTGCCCCATGTAGATGACCTTTTCTGTGCTAGACTGAACACTTACACATGAAATTGTAGGCTGAGTTATTAAAAGTAACCATAATGTTGGATCTGTGGGAATTGCTCAGAGACACCTTTGGTTTTAAATAGAAATATTAGAATAGATTTAGCACACAGGCATGTATTATCTTTACAAACACTTTTTCCTTTAAGAGAGGAGTCTGGAGGCAGGAAGATAAACCCTGTTGTGTTTGTCCTCTGTGCTGACCTAGTATGAACACACCTCTGTTTGTTTCTCTTACTATAGTGAGAAAGGATAATGCAAAAGAATGTAAGGAATATTTTTTATTATGAATATGAATATACAAATGCCACTGGACAGTGCTGAAGCTGCCTTGATATGATGGCTGGGATGTGCTGCCATAAGCAAAACCTCTTTTCAACCATGGAGACCTTTGTACAACTGAAATAAGGACTTGGACATAAGGTGTTGAAAAGGTCACACAGAGAAACTGTAGTGTTAGGCTGAGGCAACTTAAAACAAAATTTCATATCAGTTATCATGTCTCACGAACACATTGCTCTTCTGATTCTGGAAAAGAGTTAATGCTTCTGCTTTCATCAAAATATAATGTCTGTTGTCCATTGCACATAAATCTTTGACAATTAAAACCAATGGAAAGTAGGGGCAAACTTCTCATATTTGTAACAACAGCGTGAAAGTGCTCAGCGCACAATTCCAACAAGGTGCTATTTTCATTCTGTGCAGACAAATGGATTACAAAAGATATGCCTGGTTTCCATTTTTCAATCAAGCAGGCACGAACAGATAATGTAATAATTACATGTGAAATTATGCGATACCACTGAGAAAAATCCTTCCATATGGAAAATGAGAAAAACAAATGTAGATTTTATAAAAAGGCTGGAATGAATAATTGCTGATACGAATTATAATCTGGACAAAACTAGAAAAACCAGAAGGAAAAGAGATTAACAAGAGATGAAAGGGACATAACAGTGACAAAAATAGATAGAAGGATAAATAGTGCAACTGTTTGATTTGGTTTTCAAGACAATGCCTTCTTTCTTTTTATGAGGTGCCTTGTGAAAATCATACTTTTCCATATTTCATCACATAATTTTTAAACTTTTAGGTCAAAACTCAAAATACAATGATAAAGATACCAACTTATGCATCAAGATTATAAATTAAAAGCTATTTGCAGATCAGTTAAGCTGCAATTATTTATGGACTCAATTCTCAGGCAAACAAAAGAAGAACAACTCATTCCAGCTGCAGAAAAACCACGCTAAATTCAAATGACTGTTAATGATGTCAACATTTTCTCCATTCTCAGCATTAATAAGAATTTTGCATTTTTTCAAACTGCTAAATAAACAAAATACTCTTGATAGGATAAGTAGATTATGATTTCTTTGAAGTCTACAAATAACTGATATCTGCCAGTGTTATACCACATTCTCAGGTAGGAAAAAGTATGCTTTCTCTACCACAGAAAACAGTTCCATATTTTAGTGCTTGGGGTTCAAACAAATAAGTAGTATTGTTCCTCCTTGGCCACTTTCAAATGTTTTAACAGACTTTTCAACTAACTTGGCACTGTCTGCCTCTCATAGCACGTCTGTCTAAAGGTCCTGTAGCCAAAGTAAACGCCTTGTGTTTAACTAGCAAAGGCCAGTTTGAAAAGAGAAATTTACTAGTCGACCATAAGCTGGAATGGCTAAATCAGTGATGGGAAAATATTTCTTAGTCTCCTGTCACCTTTTCCAGGTTGAAGGTTGCCCTACTGTCTCTTTCTCACTATAAATACACATACACATATACATATGTGCAAAATTTGATTTGTTTTTAGTAAAAGAAAATGAAGAACATATGAAATTTAGCCACAAAATTCACAGTCTTTCAAAGTAACATTTAGGAAATAAAAGGTTTTCAGGGAGAAACAACATATTAAAGTTTTTCTAACAGAAGTATTTTGGTAGAAAAAGTGATTTTTAAAAAGAATCCCATATTTTAAAACATTAGTGAGATTACTTTCCATTTGTGAGGCACAGAGGGACAGAGGGAATTTACAGAGGAATATAATGACATTTCTAAACAGTTCACTCTATCAACCTTATCAATTTTATCTCCATCCACATAAAAGCAACAAAATCTAGCATATAGCTGCTCCTGTTGCTCTTTCAAGGTACAACAGCTCGTTTCTCATATTGCATTAGCAGCACTGTAAATTACTAATTTACATTTCCCTTAGGCTAATTTGGAAGATTTAACTAATCCATGACAGGGTAAAAACTATGCATAGATGAATTGGAAATCAACAGACTGAACTAGGTATTTAGTTGCAGCAGCACTAAACAATTTGGACACTTTTTTTTCTTTTTTTGATCAATACCTACTTTGGGCAAATCCACTGAATTAAGTCAGGCTAGTATAAAGCACCAAGTTGCAGTCAATAAGTATCAAAGCTGTGATTGGTCCTCAAACAAGGCACTCTTATACTGTTTTCTGACCCTTTATATCTTTTTCTATGCATAACTACACCAATTTATCTAACTGCAATTCTCAGAGAAAGTTAAAAAGTCTTCAGGAATCAGTAGCTTGGATTTATTTTTTTAAAGTAATTCTCATCAAATTTACTTTTAAGTCCCACAATTTGTCTTTTAAAATATCTCTGGTAGATGCCACTACTTCTCTTAAACCATGTTTGGAGGTTCCTCCTGCCATAAATCAGCCCCAAAATAATGCTTCTATCAGTAAATCACCAAACATTTTTCAAAGATAAGCTAAACTGTCTCTTGTGCCTCTTCTTTATGGAGGGAAAAAAAGCACCATCACACTAACCAAAAAGATAGTAATTTTCTGAATCATGTGAGCGGTCTGTGCAATGCTGTGGGGCTGTTTGTGTGCTGTAAGCAGAACCTGTTCAGCTGAATCAGTAATTAAAAGCATGAGTCAGCTTTTGAGCTAAAGAAGGTGGCTCTTACACTATCTGCACTTGCCTTTTTAGGAGACAAAGACTAATACTACCTAATGTTACTTACACAAATATTTAGCTTTTCGCATTGTCTACTGTTTAAAGTAGGTCTTTTGATACACCTACATTTCCAGAATACTAATACAAAGTACATCTGTTTAAACTGAGGAAAGACAACAGCTCTGGAGTTCTCTGTGGAAATGAGGCTGTGTAGTCTTTTTTGTTGTTGTTATGTTTTTGTTCTCTTTCTTCTTTTCTGTAATTTTATGTGAATCAGAGATTATGGATAGGGTAATCTCACATGTTACCTTGAGACATAAGGTTAAGGTAAAATCTCTCGATACAACAGAAGTATTTATGTTCTATATAGAAGGGGACCTTCAATACATAAGTACTCATCCTCTTTTCAGTCTACTATTTGTAAAAACAGCAATTTCTCTGATATCCCAGAAAAAAAGTATTGCATATATAAGTTTAACTACAACAGATGTTCTCTGCTAAAAGGAAAATATCTGCTTTTCCAATGGGTGTGGAAGCATTTATCTTTCACTTTCTTTAAAATCACTCAATCACTGAGTGAAGTTCTAGGAACGCACTGTAACAGACACCAAAGCTGTTCTCTCTGGATCCACTGCTTCATAGAACACTCCCATAATTGGTTCTGCATATTTGTTACAAACCTGACCATTTGCCACATACCAACTGTCATATTTTGTAGTTCAGAAGGAAAAAGAGCTGTTCAAAATTATAAGCACACACAATAGGATTTCCAGCCTCCTCACTCATCCAGGTCCAAAGCCACTTTCCCCACAGCATCCAACAGAGAGCTGCTGCGTGGAAGAGGCTCCTGCCAAATCCTAGTTTTGTGTGCTCTGGCATTTTGATGAAAATAGTTTGGTGTAAAAAAACAGAAAATTCTTTTCCTTTTCCAGTCATGTTCTTTTTCCACTCTCCTTGTATTGTGCAACAGTACAACTATTTCTTTTTGCTGTAATTTGATAATTTATTTTTAAGTGACCAGAACTGGCAGTTCTACACAATCTGTTGCACACAGCAATGGTATCTGTGCAGGCAGGTGCAACCAGACTCTGCTTATACCCTGGTCTGGCTGCACACAAAGCTGCATTAGCATGGACATCCCCTCGCTAACACATATTGTGCTGCACCACTCTAAACAGTCACACAGCTTCCAGTAAAGACCTGCTTCACATCCAGATGGCTTCTGCAGGATTGCAAAAGTCTGGTGCCAACTGTATAAACACGTCCAATGTGCTCAGAGGCTCAAATATAAAAAAGCAGAATTTGCTTAGTGTAGCTGGGAGAGGCATGATATATGCTGAGGAGCACCCTTCCATAAAGCTGCAGCTTCTAGAGAAAAGACAAGCTCTCAAGAACCCAAATGCAAGTACAACAAATCTTCATGGGGTCAACTAGACGTTAGCAATGGAAGATGTAATGCAGGACTTGTGAAGAGTTAATAAATGACAGAGGAAAAGTACAACCTGCTACCACAGACACAAATAGAAATTGGCATCTCAAATTTACTTGTGTACATTTGGCAAGTCACAAAAAGGGTTTTATACCCACTCTTCTGGTCAACAAAAAAGGAGCTGCTTTGCTGTCTCTCAGCAGGACTTGCCAGATGCAGGTTCAGTCATGCATCTGTCAACAGAAACATTCTGAAGAGCTTCACGTACGTCATGTAGGCATTGGGCCTGCCAGATTTCCTTTGTTGATTCATATTTGCAGTCACAGCCTTATTTCTACTTTAGCCTTTCCTGTTTAAAGTTATTTACTGTCTTGAAAGATAAACTTCAGACTAATTTAGCATACTACCCCAACAGAAAACCTTTGACAAGGGCAGGACTTTTGCCAATATGGATGAGTTAGGATCCAACAGACTCTACTTACAGATGCAGGGGACCAGTCCAGACATTTGCTCTGGTGAACAGCATAGTCTGTCATTCTGCTCCCCATCATTTCCAAAGGAGATGAATGCTGTTCTGATGCATAACATATGAGTTAACTGAGCTCTATACATAAAAGCATCAATTAATATTTCTCAAGATATAATTACAGAGTTTAAAACTACTTTGGAAAATAGGAAATTAAAGACACTTGAAAAAGTAAAGATTTTCAAGCACCTAAGGGTAAAATCTTGAGAACAGTTCAAGGAATGTTCCTCCTTTGACAAGGAAATAATGCTTCTCTTTCTTTTGAATTTGCAGACAAATATATTAAATAAAATTTTTTCAAAGCTTTTCTATAGCTTACCTAATTCTGATAAATATCTCTTGGATGTCAATTAGTATAAAAGTTGAATTTTTAAGTCAGGAACTAGTTCAAATCAGGTTAGAAAAAAATGGGTTACACATTTTTAATGCAATTTCATAATTTTATCTGAATTAATTTTTACATTACTTTCCAAAAACTAATTAGTATTTTGCAATGACAATGTATGATTTTTATGTATGGCCTGAAAATTGTGTTGGAATTAAATTCTGAAATTAGGTGATACTAGATAATTTTTTATCTCCCTATATACAAAAGACGTCTTATTGAAAAAGCATATTTTTAAACTTTATTTAAGTCTGTTATCCAATTAGTGAGCATATAATACACTTTATGCATATATATGCATGAATATTTTCATAGGAACATATATGCTGTATCCAAAAGGCAGAATATATAATATATCCATAACATACCCAAACAAGCAGGAAGATGACAGGATAAGAAATTGATCAAGAAAAAAGAAAGATGAAAATAAAACCATTGAACTCAGAGAGAAAAAGATGTTCTCAAAATATGAAACTAAGACAAATCAAGTTCTTTTGGAGGTGTAGGAGAAATTGTGTCTGTAGTAGCTATGTATGACAGTTCCTGATGCTTAGATTCTCCCAAATAAAAACAAGTTAATATAGCTCTTTATATGCTAAAATGGTATTGCACAACACTCCAATGCAGACAAAAAAAGCCCCCAAAAACCAAAAAAACCAACCAAAAAACAACCAGACAAGAACAGAAAGAAAAATAAAGGAAAAAAAAAAGATGAAAAAGAAACTCCTGACAAACAAATGAAAGATGTGATAATGAAGGGAGTTCTCCTCTGTGGTGTGAAGCAGGATCAGGAGCAGTTTGTGAAGTAAGCAGAGTAACCCACAGTTACATAAAAGCTAAGATAGAATGTTATGTCCTTGAAGATATGCTTTGGGTAGAAACAGAAGCTACTGGACAAGCTTCTTTGGCTTGCATTATGACAGTACGAATGAATTATTGTAATGATCCAGTTTGGCTTTAGACACTGAAAATATTTAAAGTTATATTTTGCTTAAGGGAGAATAAGCTGTAGACACATGTCAAGACTCCAGAGAATTACTGGCAAACCTGGTGATGATTTCTGAGACAGCAAGAAGACTCTTCCCAAAGAGTTTAAATAAATTTGAAGAAAACGAGTACTGAGCAACTACAAGAAGGAACTTGAAAGGAGTGGCAGATCATAAAAATATCCATATTTGTTTCCTGCTGGTAAAAGCTCCTTTTGAGTTCAGACACTACCAAAAGAGAAGTGCCCTGAATTCCAAACCTGACCTGATGGAGTGGACAGCATTCCTGGGCTGTCACCACAGCAGGATTTCATCACCAGCCTGAGTTTCTCTGCAGCTTCTTGGAGCTAAAAGCCAAGAAGCAGGTTTTTCATTTTCCACCCATACATATAAAATAAATGGGAAATTTGAAGCTTATTTTTTATTCAGCACGTCCAGGCTAGGACTCAAAATCAGATGATCTTCAATTCTAATGAATTAAAAATATGGTATTTGCAATGAGACATTGAAAATTCTGCTCTTGGACAGCATGACAGAAATTATAACAACAAAATTAAAAAATCTAAAGCCTTCACCAAGAGTAGATGGTGATTCTGCCTGAATACAGGAATATATTTTAAACTGAGTCAATGGACACACTATCAGTTTTGGTGGTCTAATACTAAATACAGAGTTTTGTATATAGTGCTTTTGAAGAGAAGTAAAATATGACCTTAATTATGTTCTAGCTAAATTTTTCTATTTAAAAGCAGTGATTCTATGTCAACATGTTTGGACAAGTTGCAGCAAGAACATTTTGTAAAATGCAACCGTTTCTTGCTACCTAAAGACTGTTCTAGCCAGCCACAAAAATGCATTTCCTTTTCTGGTTTGGCCTTACTTTTCAAAAAAAGGACTCATCCTACTTACACTGTTTGGCTCTGTGGAACCCCTGCTTGATAATGCATGAGCAGCAAATACCCCCAGCCACGCCATGGTGAACGGTGTAGGTGGAACACAATAGTAAGCAGAGACCAAAGCTAAAGATATGGAAATTGAAAAGAAATGCATAGAAAAAAAATCACTGAAAAACTGAGACAAGCCTTCAGTTCTGTACATATTGCTTGCATGTTTTATGTAGGAAATGTGCAGTGTTCACATTTCTAGTTACAAGCTAAATGTCTTGTCCCTTTACATTCACTTCCACCAGCCCAGAGAGTCTTCAGAAGAAGAAATCCTTCAGCTCTAAAGGGAGCAAAAACACATCCTCATGTGGTATTGGAAAGAGGACAGCCTGAAAGCAACACAGATTTCCTTTTTTCGTTTCCTTATGGTTTACCATTTTGCCTTTTTTGCAAACTTTGGAAAGCAATTTTCAAGAGGTGATAGGCTGAGAAAAAAATTAGCAGTAACAGCAGTAAAGGGAAGGGGGGGGTTATTATTAAAATGCATCATTTTAGTATTAATTATATTCTGTTACCTCCCCACCCCAAACTGCAAACCTACTACCCAACATCATGCTGAAGTCCAAAGAAATAAAACCAATCACCCTACCTTCCACTGCCTCACTGTTCTAAATAAGAACTATAATATAAATTTAATCAGCTGTACGATTTTATAATCCTCCATCAATGAAGATACTTACAACTCCATTTTAGGAAGGTTTGACTAAAATGTGGACAGCACCTGGCCTGATCTAGTCCTTTTGGCTGCTTCTGCCTACAGGTAGTGGACACCATTCATTATCATCAGACACTAAGTGAGAGATGCGGAGAAATGCTGGCATTACAGAACATTCAGTACTGAATAATAATGCATATAATAAGTACATAAATAATGAGCACAATCAGATACTTACAAATGGACTTCTAACTGACAGTACATTGAGTGCCAGAATATATTAGTCAGTCACTGGAGAAAATCATGAATTCTTATTATAGTTTCATCTCCAGCCTCATCTGAGGACAGCAGTTAGTTGCCTCTCTAAAAGTGGCATTCAGAGGATGCCTCACCTAGGATGAGGCTGTCTGGGGCATGGACTCAATGTCCCACTGCCTAAACAGCGTGACATTATGTGAGTACTTCTAACATCTTCAAAATTTAAGCCAAAATCTGCAGTGGCTAGCAAGGCAGCAGTTTCTACAGGAATCAGTTTTACTGATGTGACACAGCACTCTTTGCAATAGCCACAGCTACTCAAATCTCTTTCAGTGTTATATTTTCCACTATATGTATATACGCCTTTGGCATGCAATGTTCCTGTCATGAGGACACTAAGAAAAGCTGGAGGTCTGTGTAATCATGACAATCCTTAATACCTGCCTAACCACAATATCCAGAATGAAAAAGTGCAGGGGGGGAAAAACCCTTAAAGAGCACTAAAAATAATCAAATACGCACACATGTAGCATTTTAAAAATCTAATCCTTTCTCTGTACTTCCATGTTGTAATGACCAACCAGTTTCAGAAAGCATCGTCATGGGATACACTCAAAAAGATATATTGATATTCTTAAATGTATTTATAGTCCTTTACAGGTTATTCTGATATACATTGGAGGGTAACAATAACAGTCCAATCAGCTCCAAATCACAGAGAATGCAGAAAGTTTTTCTAAATTTTTTGTCAGTTAAAACGACAATAACTGAAATTCATTCTGAAATTCACGTTCAGAGCAAACATTCTGCTCTAGACTAAGAAAAACAAATGACAGACCTTGGGAGAACAGAATTTAAAAAAACCCAGTTCTCATGGACTTTGTCATTGTTTTTCATACTTCCAAAACAAAAAAAAAATTCCACTGTTCTTCAAAAAGAGCCAGGAACATTGCAGTACTCATCTTTAAAAGGCTCTCCAAACGAAAACTTAATAAATATCTGGGATGAAGAAGGAAACAAATGCCTTTGGGAAAAGACAAGCCTGAAGCTAGTTTAGTTGCGAGTTTCAACTTTTCCAAAGCACTAGTTTCTTACTCCTAGCATCTGTTTGGCAAGAGGATCTCAGAGGGATACACTTACCAATAAGGAGAGAGATAACAAGTGATCATGCTTTAAATTACAGTACTATAAAGGACGTATGAAACACTTGCATTCTTGGCTTTTTTTTCTTGGGAAGATTTAATTTTATTTATGGCAATTGAGTGTTCATATACAATTTTCAATACCAGCATTTGTTGATCAAACAGCTTTTAATAACAATATGACATACTATGTCTTTAAAAATAAAAAGCAAAGAGTGTGAAAATAGTTTTCCTTAAAAAATCCCTGATGCCCTGAATTGTAAAAGCATAAGAGAAAAGAGTTTAAACATTAAAATAATTACCTGATGCTATAACAGGAAATATATAATTCATCTTTAGCATGAATTGTGAGGTTTCATCAGCATTAGGTTTTCAAATAAAATGCTGACAAATTTTCACCAGTCCAACTCAACACCTCCTTCATGCAACAAATGCAGCTTCTTATACCTCATGCTTTTGCTTTTTCAAAAAGATTTGTTTAAAACTGTTTGTTCATCCTTTAATAAAAACATTAGGAAAAAGGTCTCTACCCTAGTCCTGTACCTACCTCTTGCCAAGCAACTCCAAGGCACTCTTTCCATGGGTTTGGAATTTGGGACATAGTGGTTCAATGTGCAAAATATCCCATCTGCCACCACCGTGAAATTTTATTTAATTATTACAAATTTCTGATTGCATTTGCACAATAAAGGCTTGTTAGAGTTTGGCAGCTAAATGCCCCAAAGAGCTTATCTATACCTTCAGGGTCAAGATTTCACACCTACTTAGTTGCTTAATGGACCACTCTCCAAAAGAAATGGACTGTGTTTCTTTTGGAAGAGGTAGTGGCAGAATATAATCACATTTATTTTGTCCTCCTAGCACAAGAACAGAAACTTGAGATGCTTCCTAGCCTTCTAGACATGTGGTATAAATGCAGAAGTCAAGGAAAACTGCTGTGCTGTAGGAGTACAGGGAGCTGATTACGCTTTGATGGGCCATAAGCTTGACTGCAGAAAGTCAGAACCAGTTAGGCTCTGCTTACAAATTAATTTTCTGTTAAATACAGACTTAGAGCATACACGTCCTTGAAGAAACATCAGAGGCCTGATCCACATTTGCATAAACCAGTGTCAAAAATGGAATATTTTACTTCACCGGCCACTGTGCAGTCACCTGAAATGTAGTTAGATGCCATCAGGCCTTGATTATAAGCTGATGGTTGAGACTTGGACAGCCTACAGTCCTTTCCTGGACATTAATGTAACTTGGAAAAACGCATGTCTTATTTCAAGTAGACATTTTAGATGTTGGCCATAAAACAACTCCAAACACAAAATGTCTTGCTGATCATTACTTTTTTGCAGTTGTACGGAAGTATGCAAACTAACTTCTCCCAACTACAGGACACAAAAACGCACCTGCATCTGAGGTGTCATACTTGTCCTTCAGGTAACTTAGGAATGAAGGATTCTAAGGAGCATTTTAGCAACTTGGGAGAGAGGCTTCTGCCAGAAGTTTGAACATCATGAGGTAGTTTTCCATCAGAACAGCTGAATTGTAGTGCATCCGGCACTATCATTCCACACAAAAATGGTTTAAAAAGACTGGAATTTTAACTCGCTCTCTATTCTGGAATCTGCCAAGTCCCAACAGAGACAGGTGCTTTACATCTACGACTATTTTTGACTTTTCTTTGTCAAAAGATCATGATCCTATGTTCCCAAGAGACCATTTAGTCCTAACTGTGAGATTCATAGGTAGCATAACTGTGACAGCTTCTAATCAAATTCTCTAGAAACTTCAGATTGTTTTCTTAGAGAATACAAATTTTTACAGTGAGATCTTTCTCTGCTTCTAAAAGATGATCCAGTAGAAGTTTTGTAGCAGAATTTCTTAGGGAAGGTGGACATGATCTGTATTTGGACTGTGATTGAATCACCCAGACTGGGCCGCCTGGTTGAGGCCTGTAGAAGTTTGTGACTCAGGTAGAAATTCAGCTGCCAGGTCTATGGCACAGTTAAAATTACAGTTTAAGGTGTTAGTCAGAGACAGAGGGTTTTCTAGTAGGTAGTAAGTACAGCAATTAGTGTGGACACAGTAGCTGCCTTAAGAGTTTGTTCAACAATAAGTGTTTGCATTTTTCCCTGTGCTGTATGCCAATAAGAAAACACCTGTAAATGTAAACTATGTAGAGATGTATATAACCTGCCATTTTAGTCAGAATAAACAGAGAATGTAGCATTAACCATATTGGTGATATCTGCGCTTTTGCTCTCGCCCAGACTACCCATTATTTCGGGGTTCCCTCGTCTTTAAAGTTTAAACATTCCAAATTAGTTTCAGAAATAAAATGACAACACTGTGTCCATTACTCCAATTAAGTTTATAAAATAGATCTTGCTTTGTCAATGCAAAAGTTCTTCTTAACTTTATTTGGCATTTTTGATCTCTAGAAACTGGTAAAAGTAGTAAAATTATCCTATATCAGTATTAAATAGCACGTAAGGTTGACCAGAGATTATTTCACATATCGAATAAATTCTGCTCATGCTCCTGCCAGCTCAGTTTTCCAACAGTGTTGGCACTCCCTACACGACTGGCCTAAATATATCTTCCCTTAAAGTACATGCACACTATTGGTGCACAAACAAACAAAACCCCCTGTTCTAAACGACTTGAGTGTCTCAGGGATATAGCACTGCAGCACAGACTCAGAGGGAAAAGTCTGCCATAGTTCATGTAAACATCCTGTGGTCATCAGCATAGCCAAGGGTGGAATCCAACTCTGAAACCCAATACAATTTATGTACACAGGACACACCAGAAAAGATCTGGATTTAGACAGGCATAAAAAGGAAACAGGTGAAAAATATTCTACTATTTTAATTTTACTTTTACTTACGAATACGTAGGTAAGCAAATACATCCCACCACAGGTCTATAGACATAGAAGATCTATTTTCTGAAACAATAAGCTCTCTCTGGATGACCTAACATGCGTTCTTGGTGAACTAATATTTCAACAGACAAATAGTGTTATGTTTACGTCCTGAAATAAGGAGAATGCTTCAAGATTCTCAGCTTTATTTAAAAATATTTCAAGCTGGTAAATGAAAGGGTTTTTTCAATCAAAAAATCAAATTCTAAATCTCATTCTTGTAACTTCTACTGAATTTGTAAATGGACCTTCTGCACATAAGGCTTCTTTTTGAACCCTACTAAATCTAACACCATTAGTATTAGACTGAAGTCTGTTGCTGGAAAAATGTGAAGTACCTTTAAGAAAAAAGGGAAAGCTAGCATGCAGAATGAGACTGCAAATATGCAAATATAAAGATAAAACCTTGCCTTGTTTCTAGTGCAGAAATGGATAACCAGATACTAATTGGATAAGCCATGCAATGCCAATAGAACCATTGAATTGAATGTACCAGATTTAATGTTAAATGATGTGATGACACTAACATAGATATCAAGTAACAGCATTCAATTTAGCCACAGCTTCTCAGATTCCACACTTGTTTTTAGCTGAAAACTAATTTAGAGCAATTTTCTGCTGTTAAAAAGTCCTCCCCCTAATCATCATATGATACTTTTCCCCACTGCACACAAATACTTACAGTAGCTCTCAAACTGGAATCTGCAGTTTTTTGGAGGACAAACTCAAATGTTCTACAAGAGTTTTTTAAGAGAGATGTTGCATGAGATAATCATATAATTCAGGGTCCACATCACAATTTGGACTATGTGACATGGATAAATGAGTCTTTCCCTCCGTAGCCCATTTCCTATCCCCACTTTTTACTTTTGTATGCAGCAGAATTTCACTGGTGTATTATCTGTGATTTGTGGAGATCACCGTCAATGGGTGCAGAAGTCACTTCACCTCCAGCAGGAGTCCAATTTTCAATTTTGTTTTTCCACCATTTAGTACAGTAGCAGCAGAGGCAGCAAGCATCACCACTGGAAACAGGATGAAGTTTGGTCAGGTTGCCTGTCATGAGTTTAGGAGGCTCTATATTTCCTCGTATCTCCATATGTTTTTGTATCAGTAGTTTGGAAAGTATCTATCTGCTTCATGTATGAGTCTCTTTATATAATTCTATTTTGGTCCTCAAAGCTTTGAATGCAAAAGCCTAATAGTAAAGTTCATAAAAAGAGATCATCCCTCATATTCATGTGATTTTCCTCCTATGGAGGAAGATGTCCAACAAGAGACATTGAAACTTGTGATTTGAGTCAGGTAATACAGCAAATGTCACCTATAAAACTTCATAGCCCTTTGTAGCCTTTTCTGTAATAATAAAAGCTGACAGTGCATTAGCACCTTATTAAAAGCATGTAATTATGACTCTCCTTTGTGACAATATAATGCTTGTAAAAATTAAATTTCAGCCAATTGAAATGGAAACTAGTTTATTAATAATCATCAGGAACATTTAGGCTTCATTGACACAAGTTTATTTTGCATAAGTGAGAGAGTATGAAAAAATTATACAGAATCATAGAATCATTTAGATTTCAAAAGACTTTAGGATCATCAAGCCCAACCATGTCCCTAAGTACCACATCTAGAAGTCTTTTAGATACCTTCAGGAATGGTGACTCCACCCCTTTCCTGGGCAGCCTGTTCCAATGCTTGACAACCCTTTTGATAAAGAAATTTGTCCCAGTATCCAATCTAACCCTCTCCTGGTTCAACGTGAGGCTGTTTCCTCTTGCTGTATCACTCTCTACTTAGGAAAAGACACTGGAACCCACTCTAACTTCTTTCAGGTAGTTGTAGAGAGAAATAAGGCCTCCCCGAGACTCTTTTCTACAGACTAAACAACATCAGCTTCCTCAACTACTCCTCATAGGACTTGCACCCACCATAGGCACATGCACCCACCAAAAGATCTTTTTAAAGTTTCAATTTAAATAAATTAAAACAAAACAGCAATATTTAAAATGCCAGACTTCATAAAACAAACAAATCCCTTATTTTTAAAATGAACTCAGACATCTTTTTATTTGTTCTGGTTGTAAAAGTCTGGATTTCCCCCTTCGGCACCTGTTTTTAAACATGGAAGTTTAAAAACAACTCTGTGCCAATTGTCCAAACCACAGCAGGTAGTATAGTCAATGAATGAGACTATTTAGCAGGCTGACTACATGCTCCAGTGGGTACACTTGAAAAAGCAGCTCAGTTACACCTATTTTTGACCAACTATTTGGAAGATTCTCCTAATTATGGGATACCAAAGGAAGCTGCATGAACTTTTTCACCTTTGGGAAAGTAGAAGTGGTTCCTACTATATTTTTCCATGGCTTCTACTTTATTCACTGTGGTTCAGGGCATTCTGACAGAAACTTTGAGTCCAGCAAGCACAGAGGTAGAGAAAGACATTAAATAATCTAATAAAAATCAGTGAAAAAATCGACCATAAATTAAAAAAAATACATAAAAATAGTCCTCACTGGGAAAATATGACTACTTAGCACATTTACATTTCTATGTGAATGTTCTTTTTAAACAAGAACATCAGGTACTTACTAAAATAGAAAGAAGACTCGCAGTAATTTTTGAAGACTACTGATCTATTTAATGTGTTTAAAAATAATTTAAAACATACTGTGAAATGACATGGACCTACAGAAAACAACCCTCCATCCTCCCTCACTCCCAGGACAGTGTGCCTGATTTTAATCCAAATCAAATTCTTAAAGAAAAGCTTCATAAACCATTTTATTGACACAACTGGGAGTGCAATCAACATCAACCAGACGGCTGAAAATTAACATCTTCAGCTAGAATGAACTGGAAACGTCTTTATCTGGTTATGTTTAAGGAGCTCCAGAAAGAGTTTTGTGGAACTCCCTTGTCAAAATCCAGAGCAAAATCTTTGCATTTACTCAGGCTATTCAGTGACCAGACTCCTGGAAATTTTATTTTCCTGAACTGTGCAACAAGTTAACTAAATACTTCCCCTCTTCCTCTCCAAGCAAATCCTGCCATCAGCTGCATGTTTGCACTTTTAAACAGAACTAGTGAAAATACAAAACTTTATATAATTTATCATTTACATTTAATTAGAAAAACATTTTTAAAAGAAAGGATGAGTATTTAATATATAAACCCAGCTTTGTGTTTTCAGTATCTTGAAACTGATCGGTTTTCAATTAAACCCATATATCTGACAGGAGTTTCAAATTAATACAATCATTTAAACAATATTTGTTGTTTTTACTTTCAGGAGCAAGGGAGGGAGAAATAAAAATGAGGAAGGAATAAGGTCAGGCCAACAGGATACCCAAGGAAAACATCTTTACTAACACCAGTACTTCTGTTTGGTATCTTTTACTCAGCTACGAGAAATTCTCTAAGATGGGTGAAGATTGTCTTATCTTTATACAAGCCTAGTGAACATGGTGATAAACAATGTAGCGCTGTAAACAATAATCAATAATACTGTCTCAGAGGACTGTTTCATCAAAAATTCATGTCAGTCTCAAAGCTTTCTCTATAAGCTATGTGGAACACATCTCTTGAGGTTTCAACATGGTTATTCAGTGTCCCTGCAAGTCAACTCAGCCAGAATACAACTATAAATATTTAACTGGGTGTCATCTATTTAAATATACTGCTATACAAAATAGAGCTTTTGTGATCAAGTTACTTGAGCTGAACAGAACAAACTGGTCAGCAGTCAGTTTTGCAGTGCCAGAAAAAATACAGACCATCTTTCCATTACTACTTGAAAGGAGGACATTTACTCAACCACAATTACAAGTGTTAAAAGAGTATAAGGACTTAAAGTCCATAAAAAGAGAACAACAGGACTGTTGGAGTAACAGAGTTTGTTTTCATTTGTTTAAAGAGAATTCCTTATTATATCTCAAAATATGGATATAGATAGGGCTGCACAGCCCCGCACATTACCTCAATTAAAAAAGATGACATGCATTCTGAAACTCAAAATGAATCTTATCTATTTTTCAATTAGCAAAGTAAATATTTCCTTCACCAAGAAGTTTTCTAGTCCTGTGCAGTCCAAGCAGCTAGTGTTGGAGTAGAAAATACCCTTCATGTAAATAGAATGTTACAATAAATACAAAACAAAACAAATAGCATCAAAACAAACACCCAGGTTTCCCATAGCTATTGAGTTAACAATTTTTCCCATTTTCTATTCCTTTGTGTCCATTTGACTGTGGGCAATAAAAAGCTGAAATATTACTTTGGCCCATCAGGTTCAGTATAACACTGTTGCTCTGCACTCCCATTGAGGGCTTAGCTGGCTGCTGTTATAGGAGGATGAGAACACTCTTCACCACTGTGTGACAGAAAGGGATAGAGGACAGCTTTAAACCATAGAGTTGACATGATTTAGGAGTTTCCAACATGCCACAAAGCATACCACAAACTAGGAAATCCAATTATTCCTTTAATTTCATGGCAGGCTTTCAAACTTCTTGTGGAAACTCTTAAACACCTTTCTTTGAAAACTTAAAATTGGAGACTGGAGAATTTGTTCACCAGAGATGGTGCTAGAAGCTGTTAAGAGTCCTTTGCTATTAGAGTCCTTTCCAAAGCTACTACATGTTTTGGGTACAAGCATTTTAATAGAAGAGAATTTGTCACAGACTAGGACATTCTTCAAGGTTACTTCAAGCAGGTAAGAAAACTGGACCTGAGCCAGAAGGAGCAAAAGCACTGTGTTCTCCTGATGTTGACAGGGTTTTGATTTTATATCATCAATAACAAACTACTCCCCATTTTTCAGTCTACTTTTTAAATTGAAGGAAAAATCTCCCACCAGCACATTCTTGACTCTTTCTTCACTACTGAGATTATTTATCCAAATAAAGGGAGTAAACAGCCCTCCACAGACCAGGTTCCTCGAGTACCATTTTTAACATAAACAGTAACTATAATCCATAACAGCAATTTTAAGAAACAGAGTCAGGATTACGACTAAAGGCCAATTATTAAAAAAAAGACAAATTACAAGTTAAGTGAGTTATTACTTTCAGAGAACTCTGTTATTTGAAACTAAGCTGACGGCTTGTGCTTAGATGGTGCAAAACTTAAGATCACATACTCCAAGTCAAAACAATAACTATATTCACACTGAGTATGCTCAGCATCAAGAACATAACTGGCCTGTTCCCACCTATTGCAAGGACTTAGCACAATCTCTTCTGGAGTTTTCCTTCTCAGCTTGCTTTTTTTTTTTTTTTTGAAGGGTGCATGACAGAGAGTAGTTTATTGTTTTTTGCAATTTATGTTTAATTAAGATGTTCCATGCTTCTTCCTTGTAAGCAGTTGCTTATTGTGGGACTCACTCAAGTCATTTTGTGAGTAACTTGCATGGTTGTGGTGAAAGTCAGTTCCCATTTCCCAAATCACGGTGTCACGTCCATGTTACACGTGTTTCCACTGACTCTGTGGGAGTAAGAGACCAAAGCAAAAAGGGGTTTTGGGAATCATGTGTAAGTGCAGGCTTTCCAGCAACATTCAACAACAATCTGAACACCCAGCCAGCAAATGTGATGAAACACTGCAGACTGCTGCAAATGGCACTGGAGGCTTTGACTTCAGTACCATTCATGTGGTCCATACAGACTACCTGGAGTCTTTTTATTGCAGTTTAAATTTAGGACTTAAGCTATTGCATAGCCATAACGTGACTACCTTTAAATGGTAAGATGCAGCCAGTACACTACTAAAAAGCAAGTTCTGAAGTAGCAGAATGGTTCAAATTTTATTCCTGACTATTACATTTGTGGGGAGGAGGGAGTGAAGACACCTTCATTTGTAAGCAACAACAACTTTCTAAATGTGTGCCTATAAAACAAAAGCATCTGAAGGTCTGATTTTGAAAACAATTTTGCAAACAACCTTTCTACTTTATGATGTGCTGTTACTGTAAATACATATACACAAGTGTGTCTGTTGCATGTATTTTTGCAAGGGCAAATACATACCACAGCACATCTTTCATATGCATGCTTAGCATTAAATGCATGTTAGTGCTCTGCCAATATGAAAGAGCCACAGCAACAGGGAAAACATAAAAAAGCAGTCAACTCCAATTCTACCTCAACATCCCACACCCACAAAAAACAAAACCTCAAGCCAAAGAAGTGGCATAAGATAGCACAATAGGGTGGAGCTCAGGTTAATCACAAAGACAACAGGTTTGCTTGTACCTTTTGACCCCACAATCATCCCTATTTATGCAGAGACACATAGAAATTATTCACCTTCCTGCCCAGAGGGAGCCAAGGCAGGAAGCAAGGCTGCTGGGCAAATATCAATGTAAATTATTGGTGCTTTTGTAACATAAGTGTGCCTGCTTTGGGGGTATTTATGAATTAGGCAAGAAATGAGCACAAAACCGTGTGTGCATGAAACTGTTGCCTGCTGTTCTTAACCAAATATTGTCAAATTAGCAACAACCACACTTCCCACCAAGGGCTGTATATTTAAATGCTTTAAAAAATCAAAAGCTATTTTTGGATTTATACAAACCAAAAAAGGGGCTGGAGCTGTGTTTTTTCAAGGAGGAAATAAACTTTATGCCCATATATTTGCTACTTCTGAAAGTGGATGACTGGATTCTCATCTGAGTTTACAGAGACTAATTTTTTAAGTAAAGCACCTTGAGAAGTTACACAAAAAAAAACCCTGAGGACAGAGTTTCTTTCTCTGTAAGACTAAAAGAAACTGAAAACATGTGGGGAGTAGAAATGCCATCTCAAATATGCAAATTCTTTGAAAATCACTGACCAGGTCAGGCATGCAAGCTTAATGGAGAAAGCAGGCTTTAGTCTGAAGACCCCTGAAGCAAAAAAGGGTTATTTACAAAAATAGTACAAGAATAGTGTTGTTTAGAGGATGGCTAGGAAGGAGAATAGAAGAAAAGAACTGTTTAACAATACATTGAATAAATTACTGCACAAGTTTAAGTTAAAACATTAATCCAGTCCTCTAGTAAGCAAAGGTATTAGCACAATTGGAAGCAGAACAGACTTGATGGTCCACTGGTCCCTTTCAGTACAGTAACTTGTGTTCTAGGATATTTGCCATAATACATAAAAGCCAAAAAAGCTGAAGAGTGTGGAGGTAAACAAAGACATGGAGCAGGTAAAATTCAGCCCACGTTAACCTGTCATTCCACAAGACAGCCACAGGGTTCAGGGCCACCAGCTCAGTTTTTTGGTTGGAACAGTAACAGGTGTTCCTTCTGTACCTACCATGCATGAGAACTGACAGTGGTACACATTATTTATTAGTACTCCTGTAACTCCTACAAAATTGAATACCATATATGAATATCAAAGAAATCTGCAATTGGAAAGAGTTTTAATACACAGATAATTTATATGTAGGTATTTTTTTCTTAAAACGAAGTGCACTATATATTTAATTCTACAGTTTCATCCTTAATCAGAAAAGTTGTTTCTTGTCTTTTACTTTGGCCTTCAGTTTTAAAAAATTATTCAGAGTCACAAAGAATTCAAAGACTGAGAGTTACTGCCTACGTAGTACTGAACTTCAATAAAGTGGTGCTGAATCACTGTAAGATTTATTAAAAAAAAAAAGTTGCAATCTGTGGGTACAGTCCATGAAGCAAGGCTGGTTTAACAAAATCTCTTAAGAGCTAGTCATAACCAGATTTGATCCACCAACACTAAAACCAGTATTAGTTTAAATTTACTAAACTAAAACCCCCAAACATCACCCTGTGTTAACACTTGCAAAATTAAGCAGTATGAATTTCAGTACATTTGATACAACTGGACACAAAGAAGTTCTCATTTTGTAATGTCAACTCGTATTTCAAGATTTCGTAATACAGAAACATTACTTGCATTATATGTGTAGTAGTATACCTCCAACATCAAAACAGAAGTGTAGAGATATAACATAATCTCCTAAAATAACTACTTAAAAGTAATCAGGTTCTCTGACAACTCCCTTATTAACATCTTAATTTGTTTGAAGGTCTTCACTTGTTTCCCAGTGAATAATTACTCATGTAAGTAGTCTCTAGTTACTCACATAAATGGTCTCTACAAACTTCAGTGGGGTTACTCCTGAAAGTAACAATCCACCGAAGTTCAAAATACATAGGTCTTTCCTTAAAACATTCACAGAGAAATTTAAATGAACATTTGGAATTACTAACCTTACTTACTAATTCATGTTTTTTCCCAATGTTACCTGTTAACAATTCTAAAAACAGAGGGCTTTAAAAATAAAATAAAATTTAAGAAAAAAACCCATAAAATTTTAGAAACAACAAGCTATGAGCAATACAATCTCATAAACAATAAGAAATCCAAGAAAATAATGAGAAAAAAGTAACAAAAAAAAAAACTCTTAAGAGAATCTAGGATGACTGCCCAAAATAGCTCTCTCCCACCCCTAAAAAACACACTTATACACACACAGGTAATTACTGCTTACTGATTTTGGGGGAGGAGCTTATGTCCAGCAGTCACCCAACTAAGGGGAAAACCAGATAAATACTCAAGGGTGGCACTTGAAATCATCAGCTTCTGCTCACTCACCAGTGGCAGAAGAACTCCTCAGTAGGGGAGGATTCACTCCTCTACCACTCTGCATTGGAGCTCCACAACATTTTGGTATGTTACGATTTCATTCTATTCTCTTTGGTTTTGAAGGTAACTTCTTCAGGATGCGTGTTTTCTGTCTGAGGAGGGAAGAGGGTTGATATTTAAGGGCCAGTGACAGCACCCTTACTGCCACCGGGGCTCTTTGTAGGGCTACAGGTAAAAAGGAGGTTTCAACCTTGGTGAGATTTTTGTCACTGATGCTGAAGGAACCAGGACTTCATCCTTCATCTGCTATAGCACTACGGAGGCAGTAAGATCATGGAAGTGTTTATATATTCTCACTGAAAACTTCTCTTCTTTTCAGGAGTTTTGGTAATAGAACTCCTGAACTTACTTTGGAGGTCTAGTTAAAATAATCTCTGTTTTTGAATACTGTTGTCTTGAATAGGCTGCCATTCAATCAAAATTATTCTTTTTCTAGAGTAAGACTATTGCCTCTAATCTATCTGTACAACAGCTCCATCATTCAAAGTGATAGCAATGCTGATTCCCTTTTTCTTACAGCATTTTTCCAAAGTAGTGAAAGCAAATGGAAGTAAGCACAAAATAATGTTACTTTTAATACCAATAAATTAAAAAAACTCATCTATTCATGCTCCAAAACCAGTGCTTTTCTTTACAACAAACTTTCTCTACCTTTTCTAACACAGAACAGATTTGGAAACATGCATTTACAAATACCTTTACTGCTGCTGTTTTGTCTGAACATTGTCCATGGTGGTGACGGATATTTTTCTGAGCGATATCAGAAACAATCCAGCATCAAGGGGCCACATTTTCTACCATACAATGTAAAGAGTCAAGGTAAGTTTACTATTTTTTCCTGATAAACTAACACAATTATTCCTAGAGGTTCACTACATGACTAAAAGCTCTTTGCTTATACTACTGGTATTCAAATTTCAGTAACAGTTTAGGTTTATTGAAATAATTTTATCACCTGAGAAAGAATTTACAGTGGCTCTGGAGTTGCCTCCTACTGACAAAGATGTGCACCTGTCAGAAAAATGTTTTACACAATAAACACCAAAGACATATAGAGCAGAAACAAAGTAACAGCTCCAGATCTCTGCTTCAATAGTGGGAGTATATAATTGTGTATATAATGATGTACAACATGATTGTGTATATAATGATGTACAACATGCTAATTATCTTCATATTTCTTGATTCAGTACTGGGGTTTCTAGCAACAGGCCTCTCATCTACAACCTATTTTTTCATTCAGGAAGAACTTCTACATTTTTGTCATGTTATTTTGTCATGTTATCTGTACTCAAAACAGACCTTAGGTATGAATTTAAATACATATACAATACACATAGGCAAATGAAGACCCGCTCAAAGCCTAGAAGGACAAAATAAAATTATATGTAGTTGTAGAAGTTTATGGCACATTTTTACATAGTTTTTCATGAGTGATTTAAGCTTATGCTTTAATTATTGGGATAAGCACATAGTAATATAACAATCCTAGCTTTAGTATATTTAAAAACCCCTCTTCATTGCATAAATCAGTCTTATAGCAGCTTGGATAGGCAATATATATAACTGCAATGCTACATTCTTACATCACATTTCTGGTTAACCTCTCTGTCTCCAAGCCGAAAAGGTGGCTATCCCTAGTGTTTGAAACTATTTCAGTTCTGTTTGATTTTTCCATGCTTAGCCATGGAAACATCTTTTTAAAAAAACTTGAACTCAAAGCTTCTGATCCATAATGACTATTCAAAATTGTCATCACTGAAATTAACAGAAGTGTGTCTTCCTTGTAAACATCCTACCTTAACCCCTGAGAATAGCATTATTTTCTTTCAGACATCATCAGGCTATTCAAACAGCTTTCTTTTTTTGCTGTATCCCATCCACTTTTAGTTGTAGTAATCACACTTGGGTGGAAATAAGGAAACTGAATGAGCGGCTCAGAAAACAGCATTAGCAAATAAGCTTCTCTTCACCAGAAGAAGGACATGGGCATATCTGGAGAGCAGAATTGCTGCTCAAGGCATTGCATCCACATTAGCTTCATTCAGGGGCTTTTGATTCAGAATAGCTCTGCAGACAGATCCTATGGATTATGAACAGCACACATCAAGCTCAAAAAGACTCTGGTCTCACACCAGCTGGTGTCAGCACTGGCCCCATACCAACCAGCTCCAACCCACATGCTCTGAGAATCTCTGCAGTAAGAAACGAGTAAGAGCACCATGGCTGGGAACCTTACTCCCAAAATATTCTCCTGGGCTGTACCAAAATACTGTCATAGTTTCATCCCTTGTCTTCAGCACAAGGACTTCCTGGAATCCTAGCACTCCCAGATGAACTTTAGGTACATGCACATAAACAGCTACTCTGAGGATGTACTAACTAGAACTCTCACTGAGTTAAATGCTGCATTTCCTCCCTCCTTCCTCATTAGCTTTTCATTGTGTTTTTCCATGACTTTATTCAGAATAATTTACATACTGACACTATTTTTAAGTGAAGTATAATATTTACTTGGCTATCCTCCAGTATACTTCACTTACTTCTCCTAATCCTCATAGTGGTTCTTCTTTCCCCTCCATAGAAAACATTCGGGAAGGGGGAAACCAGCAACAAATTAAGCAAGAATCAGGGTAGACAGAAAATGATGTGAAAGGGGGAATTAATTGTCCTGGACTAAGTTTTCACTTTATATACGAACACAGAATCTAATGTGAGTGAAAATTCATATTTAGAATGAGAATGATTATATCAAAACCTGAGAAGTATAAAATGCTCTTGATTTAGGAAATGTAACAGAAGACTACCACTAGACCTCAACAGCACACCACTAGACCTCAACAACACAAACAGCCTACAGTTTTACAGGCATGCAAGTCCAGTCATTCAAAAGTGCTTGACAAATTTTGAATTGGTGAGCAAGCTTTGAAATAGAAGACTCTTATTCCTGAGTCTGGAAAACATGCATCCTATAGAGAGTTTTTTGAAAAATTTAAAGACGGAAGACTGCTGGAGATCATCACTTCTAATCTCAGATGATCTCAGAAGAATGAAACAGGAACCTACAGAACCAAATCAATTCAGCTTTTGTCTAGTTGTTGAGTTGTTCCATTTGCAAGTAGCTCAAGTAGCACTAGCAAGCTTTTCATCATAGCTTACTTTTCCAATTTGATCACCAAACATTCACTTCTACAGATATAGCTACCAAAAAATTATCTTTTTGCTTTGTACAGCTTTGTCAAAAAGCAGCCTGGAACTGAAATTTCAGTCTAAATCCAAACTGGTGACTCAGGATAACATAAAACAGATCACACAATTTCTGTTGCCAACCATAGCTTATCAAAGCTTCATTTAGTTTGGTGAAATTGTTTAAAAAATCTTGGTCTTGACAGCTCTCCAGAACATAATTTTTTAACTAGTATCTCTTTGGCTTGAAATACTTGAAAAGCCCAAGTTGAAAACAATAATTGAATGAGGTCTCACTATTCAGCAGTGTTTAAATAAGCCATTACTGCAAGTTATGTTAAAGTCTACATATTTAATTCAATACATATATGGGATTTGATTGCACTAGAGAATGCAAACCAATTTTGCATCAAGGTATGTGCTGAGACATGTAAAAGAGTAGCCAATCAATACTTAAATGTTCTTGGTATAAATTCTACTTCATTAATGGATTTAGCAGTCCTTTCCTCAGAGGAATAACCATTGGTTTTAGACAGCACAATTAAAATTACAATTTTAATCTAAAACAGCAGAACTTTGGAACTATACAGCTCACAGGAAATTTCTACAACAACATAAGTGCTGACAATGCCTTTAACATCTTAGGCAAAATTGGCGGGACCCACCACTCTGTGAACCTAGGACTGATATTTGCATCTAAAATATGGTAAAAGTAATAAGGAGATACACTCTGAGCTAAAGTCTGATGCAATCTGCCACCAAAAAAAAAAAAAAGGTCAATATATCACAAATAAATCACAGACCATGCTTGTTTTCTATGTGTAGGATTTTAACAGCTACCTGCCTTTCCATGGCCTTAAGAAGGATGAGATAGGAAGATGTGTGAAATAAGTTGATATGCATTTATGTTGATTTTATGCATCAGAAAAAAATACACTCTCTGCACTATCTAGATAAGAACAATTTCCCAGTCAATACAGGAAGAAGGCAACCTTCCACATCCAATAACAAACCGAAATCAAATGTATTTCATAAGCACACCTCTATTATTTAAAAAACCCCAATATCTAGAAGTATAGTTTCCTCCTTCACCTCACTTTTGTTCAGCAAGACTAGCCACATATTGGAAAATGCAGTTTATTATCTAAGAGACAGCCAAATAGTCACTGTATAAACTTTCATGTGTGTATATATATATATATCTGTAATACATACAGTGGTCTTTTTATGAGAGACTGAAAGGAAAAATTGAAGCTGATGCAACTGCTGATCAATTAATAATATTTTCTAAATAAGCATTCAGTAGAATGTGTTGCTAATATAAAAAAACAAATCCAGGTTCTTTTTGCATCCTTCAGTTTTTTATTTTTAAAATTACTTCTTAAATTAACATCCATCACAGACATTAAATTCTGTTCTATAATGCTGCCAGTTGTTGCAAACTGCTGAAGTAGTCTCATAGTATATGTGTTAAACCTGTATGTAAAGTCCAACAAACTGGCATGTTAATTCCAACATAAAGCTGCAGGCTCCTCCAAAGCACACATAAAACTAGAGCAGTGAGCTTGTTTATTTATTCCTCTATTTGTGACATTTGATTGAGTGGCTCCACCTGCTGTTTTGGTAACTAAGAAAATGAAGTAGTATTTAAAAACCCCATAACAGTGCCAGAATTCTGACAGCAGCAAAATGAATTATCAGTTGTGACCTTGCCACTGTGAAATTTTTATGACAGAAAAAAGTCTTTCAGACAATATCTGAAAATGTAACATTCATATATTTACAAAAGAATCAGTGCCATGGGCCACTTTTGAAAGTATGGGGAAGGGAAGAACAAAATTATCACCACTTAAATGTAGCACCAAGTTGTTTCCGAAAAGCTGCTGCACCTGCACAGACTTTCTGTCATTTCATTCATCAAATCTGATGACCTGCTAAATCTGTTACCTGTCTGAGGGTTTTTTTCCCCTTACTTAATAGTCTGCATTTACTTGCATGGCATTTTGCATTTTCTAAGCTCTCTGATGACCCTCAATGTACTGAAGGAAAAAAAAAATCTAGAGGCCTTATATCTCACATTTCCAACAAATCTGCACTTGTTACTTGCAAGGGCTGTGAAACACTTTTACTGTGAATGTTGGGTTCTCAGTGACCAACACAGCAGCTGAAACTTGACTTTTATGAGGTTGAAGTTAAATTAACCCTTCATGCATTTTAGCACCATGCTACATTGCCTGCAAATATGTTGTAGATGCCCTGGCTGATCTAGTTTCCTCTCTCTCACAGGTGTGCAGGTAAGGGGGGAACAAGGACCCCCTGGTCCCCCAGGGCCTGCTGGACCAAGAGGACAACCAGGTCCTGCAGGAAAGCCAGGGTTTGGAAGTCCAGGTCCCCAAGGCCCCCCTGGTCCCCCAGGACCACCCGGGTTCTCTGCAGTCGGAAAGCCAGGAGTGCCAGGTCTACCAGGAAAGCCAGGAGCAAGAGGACTAAATGGTGAGAAAGGAGAACCTGGACCTGTTGGACTCCCAGGAGCAAGAGGACCACAAGGGCCACCTGGCAGCCCTGGCCCTGCAGGACTGACTGTCCCTGGCAAGCCAGGACCACAAGGCCCTCCAGGAGCTCAGGGGCCAAGGGGACCCCCTGGTGAGAAGGGAGAGCCAGGGATCCCAGGTATAAATGGACAAAAGGGAGAAAATGGATTCGGAATTCCAGGCCGCCCAGGTGGCAGGGGTCTTCCAGGCCCACAGGGACCCCGGGGCCTCCCTGGTCCTGCTGGGATAGGGAAGCCTGGTGAAAATGGCCTGCCAGGTCAGCCAGGCCTGAAAGGTGACCGAGGTTTTCCAGGTGCACCTGGAGCAGTTGGTCTCCCAGGTCCCCAGGGTCTCCCAGGTGAACCTGGAGAAGCTGGCATTGGCAAGCCTGGGCCAATGGGACCACCAGGAGCAGCAGGAATCCCTGGAGCCAAGGGACATCCTGGACCCACAGGGTTGCCTGGATCCCCGGGACTCCCAGGTTTTGGAAAGCCAGGATTACCAGGGATGAAGGGACACAGAGGGCCTGAAGGTCCTCCTGGCCTTCCAGGACCTAAAGGAGACCAAGGTCCTGCTGGTGTGCCAGGAGAACCAGGGCCAGTCGGGCCACCAGGGAACATGGGCCCTCATGGACTCAAAGGTTTGCCTGGTGAGAATGGCCTACCTGGACCCAAAGGTGACATGGGCCCTGCAGGCCACCCGGGATTCCCAGGGGCCAAGGGGGAACGAGGCCAACCAGGATTAGAGGGAAAACCGGGATATCCAGGTGAGCAGGGTCTTGCTGGTCCTAAGGGACACCCAGGTCTCCCAGGTCCAAAAGGTGATACGGGCCCTGCTGGGCTACCTGGGCTGCCTGGTCCAATGGGTCCACAAGGAGCCAAGGGAGTGCCAGGGACCAATGGTGAGCCAGGCCCCAGAGGGCCTTCAGGAATACCTGGGATCAGAGGTCCCATTGGGCCCCCTGGCCTGCCAGGAGCCCCTGGTGCGAAGGGCGAGCCAGGAGCACCAGGACTGCCAGGCCCAGCAGGCATTTCCACAAAAGGCTTAAGTGGACCCATGGGACCACCCGGACCCCCCGGGCCTAAAGGCAGCAATGGTGAGCCTGGCTTGCCTGGCCCCCCAGGTCCTCCTGGTCCCCCTGGCCAAGCTGTAATCCCACAGATGCCCGAAGGCTATGTTAAAGCAGGAGAGTCTCGGGAGCTATCAGGGATATCTTTCATAAAAGGAGGAGTAAACCAAGCTCTCACAGGGATGCCAGTGTCTGCTTTCAGTGTCATCCTCTCAAAAGCCTATCCTGCAGCAACAGTCCCCATCAAATTTGATAAAATCTTGTACAATAGGCAGCAACACTATGACCCCAGAACAGGAATCTTCACTTGCAGGACCCCTGGACTGTACTATTTCTCCTACCATGTACATGCAAAAGGAACGAATGTTTGGGTTGCACTCTACAAAAATGGTTCCCCACTTATGTACACCTATGATGAGTACAAGAAAGGATACCTTGACCAAGCTTCTGGCAGTGCTGTCATTGATCTCATGGAGAATGACCAAGTATGGCTCCAACTGCCCAATTCAGAATCTAATGGTCTCTACTCCTCTGACTATGTTCACTCTTCTTTCTCAGGTTTCCTGTTTGCTCACATCTAATGTCCCACTTACCCTGTCCTGACACACTCTCCTTCAGACCATTTTAACCAGGTACTGATCTGATTCATCCTTAGCAGGTCATGCAACTTCAACATTGCAACAGGAATGGAGGAGGGAGTGAGAAAGTGGAAGAGAGTGGTTCAAACCTAGTAGAATAATATTGTATGTTTTCAGAGAATTGTCATAAAAAAATTGTTTCGAATGATGATTGTCTGACTGAATGCAACATTAAAATTTTATGACTTAATATAATGCACCAGTCTCTGTCCTTTTTTTCCTTTTTTTTCTTTTAAAAGGAAAATCAGAATTTCTAACTATCACATCTCATAACACAATAAAGGATGCTAGATCATACTTCACTATACTTCAATTAACTGAAGGCATTTTATTCCAAGTAAATGGTCTCAAATATACCACAGCCACCTCAAGAGCTGGACAATACACTTCATGAACCTTCTATATCCAGCTTCATCTTTAAGCTATCCAACAGGAGACAAGAACAACAACTCTATTAGACTGCATAATATAATCACAGTTTTAATTTAATTTAATTCTTATTAACTAATAACTACCTTGGAGCAAGGTTGACTTACAAATTATTACATATTACTGAAGATCTAGTTTCACAATATGAAAAAGCAACTAGATTTGAAGCCTTGAAATCCACTTGGCTTTGTTTAATGCACATTAATGCAGCAAACTAGTTCAATATTTTAAAATCTCCTAATATTCTGTAATATTCAGAGTACTATTAAACCACACTGACCAAATCCAAACCTTAAAAACATATCCTCACAAGCATGCAGGCACTTACAAAAGCAGAACAGCTTTACCACCCCTAAACTGGAGATAAACCTTGCCTTGATTTTTCCTGAACAGCTCATTCCTTTAAAACACAATAGTGTGAGGAATATATTTCACTTATTTGGTAAACTTATCAGATGATGGCAGTAATTAGTCAGTAGACATAATTGCATTTACCATACAAACATATCTCACAAAAAGTACTCATTTCATTAATTTGTTATGCTACTATGAAAAGTTAGCTTATGAATTATGAAACCTTAACAGTTTGATCACACATTTCTTCCAGGGACAGTTGCCTTTCATGTGCTTTAAATGTATCATATACATCGAAAGTTTATGAACCCTTAAAATTACTATAGTTAGCTTCTTTTTTTTATTTTCAAACAAAAGTTTTTAATCACTTGCACTGGAAGTACATAGGCCTATGTTTAAAATTTTTGTGATATTACTATTTCTTCATGAAAGCAGAACTTGAGGCTTGTTATGTTGTGTACATTTGAAATCAGTAATATCCTAAATACTTGAAAATATACCAGGATTAATAAAAAAGCTAGGATACCTTTTGCTTGATGGTTGACCCATCATTAGCAAAACTATATAATGTTTTGGAAACTGTAAAGACCTATATGAAAGTAACTTGAAGAATTTTTTTTCTTCCTCTTTTTAAGCCCTGGTGGGAAAGGGAACCTTTGGTTTAGGCTGTAATTCAGTAAAACAATAAATGAGCATTAGTTCAACAGCACTTCTCAATATTTAAACACAGCACATCCTGCTGCTATTCCACTTTACCAACTTGGAACTTTTGTTCCAGAAACAAACAGAGGGACTGGATATGGGAGCTGGAAAATATGACTAAGTAGTAGGCTTCTGATAATTACTTCACATATGAAATGTATGCTAAAGCACGTGCTTGAAATTGTTGGAGATGCTTGGTGCTCAGCAGCTCAGGACCACAATGTCCTGTGATTCCAATTCACTTAGAAGAAACTGGGCCCAGGCAGTATTCTTAAAAGCAAAGAAAGCAAAGTTCATTAACCTTTGTCATCCAGCCAGCCAGCCATCCAGCCACTTTAAAGCAGGTTTTGTCTGTTTTGTCTTTGTTCCTTGAACATGTGGGACTTCAAATACATCTACAGCTTGGAACCTCATGCCTGGTTTTTTAAAGTCTTTTCATAATTGCTCAGGTATTAAGTCACTAAGAAAGCAACTCTTAAAACTGAAAAGCTAGAGATGATACAGCAAATTGTGGCAAAAGCACAACTTATACTTTGATTTTAGCTTTGGATTGTCAGTTCGGAGGGGACCTTGGGAAGGTCTGTAAGATTTTTAAGTTTGTTTTTAAATATTTTCTCCACAAGATGATCAGCAATCTATCCGAAGATAAAGCCTTTCCAAAACCACTATTTCTTCTGAATCTTGGATATTAAAGGAAAGAAAATCCAACATGAGATTCAAATGAAAACTTAAGAGCCTGTAACAGTACAAAATCACTTCCAAAGAAATACTGAAATTTTTGAAGCCTGACGTGATCAAAAACATGAAGCACCTAAACAAACCCTTTGTATTTAGTTAGAAAGCATAGCAAATAAATGTAACAAATTTACTTTTCACTTGCTTCTTTGGTGCAGTTTTCACAATTAAGACAAATAAAGATATCTCATCACTGCTACATCTACATTAGGAACTACTAATATTTTGCACAATTTTTGGAAGATTGTTTTTCTTTTGGCCAGAAAAGCCAAATCTTTGCTTTTTGTTTCTTATATCTGAAGTTGTGTATTAAAGATAAAACACACATAACACAGATATCTAGATTCACTACCTTCTGCCAAGACCATCAACTTGCAATCAAAAACATGTATCCCAACAAGCCTTGTTATGGGCAATTTATGAAGTCTGCTACCATATAAGCCATGATTTTTTACTTCCAAAATGAAATACAATCTTATAAATTGATTGAAAATATTACAAATATATAATTTTAACTATATAGCCACAGATGCTACAGTT
This sequence comes from Trochalopteron elliotii, assembly GCA_024734555.1. Classification (NCBI taxonomy): domain Eukaryota; kingdom Metazoa; phylum Chordata; class Aves; order Passeriformes; family Leiothrichidae; genus Trochalopteron; species Trochalopteron elliotii. The sequence goes on along the minus strand of JANPWX010000096.1, from coordinate 8,945,536 downwards.
TTCAGAAGTCTCAGAAGAATTACAGGGAAAGGCAAGTCTCCAGGAGAGAGAAAGTAGCCTTTAAGATAGGAAATTTTACAAAATTCTGCTTTAAGAAGTTATATTTGGCAACATTTCCCTAAAAAAGCTATTGATTTTTCTGTCCAAAAAATCATCAAATCTGGAATTTTTCACAAGGAAATAATTATACAGTACTTCAAGCTCTTATTAGTCCTCTGAAGATCACACTTTGTTTCCACAATACATCCACATAGTTTAATAGTGTAAAATACATCACCCCATGATATTTTCTTTAAAATTGCTATTTACTACTATTTATAAAACATCCACTAAATCCAACACAGTCAAGGTAATGTTAATCAGCTTACAGTCACAAAGTATTCCAGTAAAAATAATTAAGTATTGAGAATAAAAATGGATTCTCAAGTAATGTAATGCTCAGCTGGGATATCAATTGCAGAGAGCTCTCTTGCAGGTATTACTAGGTAAGAAATAACCACATTGCAAATATCTGTGTTCACTGCTGTCTGACACTATGCTTTTCTGATAGTATTGTTTCATAGATTTCCCTTTCTTTTTTTCTTTTTTGAGTTATTTTTTGCAACAGAATGTCTTAAATAACAGTGGACTATTTGGGAGCCCCCTTACTTTCTGTGTGCAAGCCTCAGTTCTTCACTTCTTTAGAAGGAGAAGAATGGGTTAATACCCTTCATTATGCTGAGTCAAGACAATCATGCCTATCTGAAAGAGCCATCCAAAAAAAATATCATAGGGCAATTATCTAAGGCAATTACCATAGCTAAGACAATGAAAAGCAAAATCCATCAGACACCTGATTATGATCAAAAAAATCCTGTGAAAAAGAGAAGGGACATAGAGACACAAGGGCATACTGACAACAAATCAAAGTGAACTGCAAACACTCAGTGGATTTCAAGAAATAAAGCAGTCAGTCGTTCTGCTCCGTCACTGACAATGGCAGCGCTACGACGGCGTTTGGAGTTGGGAACTTTGCGTCCCCTCAACTGACCACTTAATAAGTTTGCTTTTGAAATTTTACCTTGTCTAACTGTTAATGAGCACTGCTTTTCTCTGAAGGGTTAAACCCTCTACAAGACATGAAGTCAAGTCAAAAGGCTGTAATTTTCAGGCCAGATTCTGAGCTATGAAAGATACTGAGGCCTCCTGGTATGTGTAGGTGGGGTCCAGGTTTGAGAGTATCCACAGCAAGTTATGTGAGATGTGAAATTGAGAAAAATAAATCACATTGTCAGCAGTGATAGATTAGCACCCTTATTCTTGTATCACAGAGGGACCTGAAGCAAAAAGAGATGCTCCATGGGAATATCACTGGCAAGTGATAAACGAAAATATTATGTCTGGTTCTTCTGACTCCCTGTTCAGTGCTTTAGCTACTGGACCATGTTATTAAATGGAAAATAAAACCACTGTGAAGCCTTTTAAAGTGATGCATGACAAAGTATATAACTTTCTTGTATTTAAGAATAATATTATTCTTAAATACAAGGAAGTGATATACCTAAATAACAATATTTAAGTAAAGCACATAATCTGTATTGTTTCACTTCTGATATTACAGAGCTTCATCCAATAAAACTTATTCCTATCAGTTACTACACTTTCCTGTATTTTTTAACATTCATGCTCTGACAGAAGCTAGAAAGGATTAAGGCATATCACAGATTTTGTTTGCAGATTCCAGATTTACATATAGAAATAGGTACCTGACTGATTGGTATAAGCATAAATGTCCAAGTGTACACGCAAGCAGACACACACAAATAAAACTGAGAAACTTGTATGACTTCAAAGTATAGACTAACATTTTTTTTGATCTCATTAATTTCCAAAGAACACTTAAAAATAATTCTTTTTGCTGCATGATCCACACCTTTAAAAAAGAGCTCTCACAGTTTGAAGAAAAGAATTAATAAAAATTTTAAAGAAATTATTACAGTTGATTAGGTTTGATTTTGTATCAGCAGAAAAGAAAGCATACATTTATTTTGTGTATGAATGAGTTCCTAGGGCAATTCATAACTACCGATCACACTCTAATCTCCAATGAAAACACAGTAACAACAATAACGAACAAAGTAGTTTGGGAATATCTTGCTGGTTTTTATCATTTGCATCCTGGTATCAATTTCCATTTTTGCTTGGAATCTCTCTGAAACAATTTTGTCAATTACATTTGAAAGGAATACAGCAAGTGGGACAGCTGAGGTGAACAAAAAGTGTTTTAAGAAGGTGAAGACTACACCTGTGTCTAGTGAATGTTGCATCAACCAAGGTAATTTTAACAATAGCTCAGAATTCAGGACTGAGCTGCATGTAAACATTTTACAAGAAATATTGTTAAAAATAATTCCAATTAACTGCGTGCACACACAGTGGTTAGACTTTATTATCAACTTATTATTTTATATGCCTGATTGTAACTCTGAAGTTATGTCTGTGAAGGAAGGAAAATAATTTCTTGCTGAACAGTAACCAAGATGTTTTCCAAGTGTAATTTATATTACAGTATTATAATGCTGGTTTTGGGTGGAGAAACATTGTTATTAAAAAATGGTCCTCTGCAAATGTTAGGAAGTTCAAAACCTCTCTATTGTGTCAATACTACATGAGGAATTCTAATCAAAACTAGAGCAGTAAAGAAAATCATCAAATATTAGTTAGTACTTGAATTTCTTTCCCCAATTCATTTCTGATTCTATGTAACATTACAAGATCATAAGGAATAGATTCAAAACACAGTTCAAAGATGCCCACATCACCATACCAATCACGGTAAGAAACCATTTTGCCTTCTAAAATAAATTGAAATAGCAATAAAAATTCAAAGATTGAGTGAAACAGCACATCAGAAATGTTATTAAAGATATCAAAGCAGTGAAATGAAACAGAAATAGTTATGATAAAGATGTTTTATTCCAGGAAAAAAATGTGTTTACTACACAACTATTTGTAAACTTGAAAAGTTAAAGCTGTGCTGAGTAGCCTGCAGTGTACTTGCAAATGTATTTGCTCTGGCAAGCACATGAAATATTTTCAGCTGTTACAGTGAGTCTTCAGTGAACCCACTTACCTTTAAAAGCTGATATTTTATAATTATGTTGGATAGCAGCCACCATGTCCTTCCAGAAGTCATATTTTTTCTGACCATCATGCTGTAAGTGTCAAAAGGAACCTTGTCATTATACCAAGTATCAGCTATTACAAGCTTTCATATTGAAACAGTGACAGAAATGCGATAAATTAACAAAATTATATGGAGTAAGAGTCTTAAGACGGTAGCATTCAGGACATCAGGATTCAGTAGTACCCAGATTAACTTTAGGTTACTGCAAACAAGTTATGTCCCTCTTAGAGGGTTATGATGGGAGGAGGAAGGGAAAAGGAGAAATGCTTAATATTTGTGAGGAACTCTAAAACATTACAGCGAACAGGGGCATCAGAGAGAACAGCAACTTAGAGAATGAGCATCCCATCCCACTGATATTTGGGAAGAAGAAGTGCCTAGGGCTGCAGATACTGAACTAAATGAGCATGTTGACATTTTCCACAGCCTGGCATTCATATCCCCTTCCACCTTAAGAACTGGCAAATCCCTTCACTATCATTTAGAGGTAATGCCCTTCTGCCAAGAACCCTAACCCAAACATGGTATGCAATACTCATCCAGAAGCCTGGGTGACCAGCACTTCATGGCATTGTGCTACGAAGACTGCCAAACCTTCTGGCAGAAGGACAGAGGAAGGCAATCCACAACTGGGAACAGTCTCTTGCCATTCCTAGAAAGCTTCCCAGGCATAGCTGAGCTTCAGCTGACCTCAGCTTCCCCTTCAGCCTCTCACATGGGAAAGGAAAACCTCAACCAGCTGAGGACCACAGCACTCTCAAACACCACAAATTTTAGTAGTGATGAATGAAACAGATGCAATCACACAGCTAGCAGTATTACAGAGCAGAGGATTAGCTACAGAGCCCGTAAGAGGTGCTGTTACACAGTAACTTGGCAGCAGTAAAGCAGGTGGTATAGTCTTTGAGTTTATGTGTCATGGAAAGTATTTCCTAATGCTGTTACAGGCCTTCCACATCCACATTAGGATAAATTTCGAGGCAACTGTTAGCAGTTTCAGGGCACTGCTACCCTCTGTGTATTGATACCTGCACCGACACCTGAATAATGAGCCATTTTGTAAGCATGAAGTGTTTTGCAGAGAGGGAAATATTCAGAAGCTGAAAAAAACTCCAAAACCTGATCACTGCCAAACAAAAACATCTAGCTTATATATACTGAAGTAAACTGCTATTTTCAGGCCAAACCTGCCATGGAGGCTTCCAGAGAACAACCTGCCTTTACTTTCACAATCAGCAAGTCACACAAACAAGGTCTTTTGTGCACAACACAGTTTGCTTATCATCCATCAGCTCTACAGGTTAAGAGCAGGAAAGATATGGTGCTGTGGCTTTCAGAAGTTTTTTTTAATCCATTCCTACAGCAAACTGCCACAGAAATACAAAAAGAGCTAATAAAGACAAAAGGTTTCATATGTTAGCTTTAGCTATCCAAGGATGTTAACCTAGGGTGATTATTCAAAGCTATGTACAGGAGATACTGGGGACCATCTGTCTAGTGGCAATGCAAATAGCCTAGTACTCTTCTCAAGACAGACAGATTCAACTGTCTTCTCCATTCACACTCCATGTGGCTGACTTAGTCCTTAGTTCAGAGTTTTGAGGTTTTTTTGCTTGTTTCCCTTAGGAAAAAATAAATATCAGTGAACTGAACCAAAAGCTCTTCAAAGCGCTGTTTTGAGGACAAATGGATACTAGTTTAAAACTGGGTACACTTCCTTCAAAACATTTGAACTCAGAGGAGACTAAAATAACTTAAACTAGTTTCTTGCAAATTTCAGCCATTGCCTACAAGATGTAAAGGAAAATTGACCAATTCCAAAAACCAGAGAGCAAACTGTATGCATGGCCATCCAGTCCATCATGATTTGGTGTGATTACAAAATACAATTTTATTAGCTGAATCATCAAGACGAAGCAATATTTTGTTTAGCTTATCATTGTGAAGATCAAAACCACTAAGAAGCTCCCATGGTTTGTATGAAAATACATAAGAGTTCTGGCTCTGGACACAGCGAAAACGGATACATTTTTAACAGTGCAGGATAGTCCAGCATCCAACTCATGTCTAAATCAATCTTGAATCCAAACTTAGTAATTCTCACATCTCCTTCCAGTAGAAACCTTTCCTTAACCTAGAATGTTGTCTGGAAATGGTAAAAAAATAGCACTTAGTAAGCAGACTCAAAAACAGGACACAGAAGGCTCTACTTTCTTTTAGAAATGTAGAAGAAGAAAATGTGATGGTTTCTAATCCTTAGGGTGCAGCATTTTGCAAGCATGAGTTCTGGGCTGGAGAGGCTGATCACCTTCTGCCTTGCATTTTTCTCAAGGGGCTGATGCTCACCTTCCAGGGAATTACCGTAGCCCTCCTGTTGAAACAGGACTGACATCCAGTAAAATACTTGAGAACTGCTAGGAGATAAAGAGGGTGCATGACCCACTTCTCATGGCTCTCCGGAGAAATGGCACGGGTTTAATTCCCTGTGGCTGAAGATTGCACTGATCCTGGGTCAGTGCTCCAGCCTGCAAACTAGTATCTGGATGTGAAAGCTTATTACACACATGCTATGATGTGCTTTTTCTCTTTAAAAGCAGGTGATTTGTGCTGAGTCTAAATTAAATATAAAGTAAACACAATACAGGTGTCACAACTGTAACAGGTTTCTAAGCTGTGAACAGCTTAGGGGAAGGGGATTAATCAGGCAGAAAATTAAGAGTCTTACCAAGCACCTGTCCTCCATGCTTCCCTGGTAAGCTAGTTTCAGCTAATTCTTCATGCAGCACTTGGACTTAGGCAGCAATCTACTCAGCATGCTATTTTGGAATGAAGGCTAAAGCAGCAAGGCACCTAATATCCAAGGAGACCCCAGACACTCATCTCACAGCTTGGACCTTCACTCTGCAGACAAGGTTAAGTACTGACAATTTGCAGGCCTGCAGCACTTTGGTATTTCTGGCCAGAAGACTACCTCAGTACTCTTCTGACACCAACACAGTTACTCTATAAGAAGAACCCTCTCCTACCTCTAGCTGCATGCAGGATAAAGATTCAAGCCTTCTTTTACACAACAAAACAATTATCGTCAATTTCAAAGGTAGAATTTAGGACATTCTAGCTATCTAAAAAGCACTGAAAAAGGTTCAAGCAAATGTATTTTTCACCTTAAGAATTTAATTTACTGTTTAGCAGAGGAAAAAAAATTAGAAGATACTATGCCAGAGGTGTATTTATATCTGTGTACACAGATCAATATATTTAGGACAAAAACAAGCTTTAAAAAGGATGAAATGAAGCTTCACTCTTTAACAACTTGCGAATTAGCATATCGTGTAATTCAGAAAACTTATACCATATTTATTTCAAGTACAATCAAGCATAATTAAAGGAGACTTTAAGAACTACATTGTGCATACCACAGAGTAAACTTGAGGAAACAGCACATTTCCATTAGTATCCTAGTTATTTGTGCCCTCTGGTGGAAGTACTTTTTTTTTGAACATGCCATGTAGCTCACAATTATCTTCAGAGACAACTTTAATACATTAAGTCCAACATGGAATAGTCCAAATGAGAAACAGACCTTGATGCTGTTCAATACCCAATTTCTATGCATTTAATGATGCATGCAGAAGACGTGGTGGTGGAAGAAAAAAATAATGCAATATATAATTTTTAAACAATCCAGCTCTTACCTGATCTAAGCTGTCCACAACCCTTGCACATAAGAGAGCTCCTGGCAGGTCAAAATAATTATCATACAAATAGTATTTAGCTGGAAAATATAATTATAAAAATATACTTTAAACACCCCTGTATTGTATGCTTTAATCACAAATAAAAATTACATTTAAATAATAGTGTAAGTTCCTATTTGGATTTTACTGTATAAGCATTATCTGTTTCCCAATATTTGTTAACAAAGGCTCACTTCTGATTGTCATAACTGGCAAGTAAAAGTTGTTTACCTATATGAAGGCAGTGAGATCTTAATAAGATATTTCTAGATTCTAAAAGCCCAGGTTTAAGGGAGCCATGAGTTTTAATTCAGGACAGTAACTTTCAGCTCTTCCAAAATATCTATTTCCCTAGTAGTGAAAACACAAGAAAAGTGTTTAAGGTCAGAGACATTTGGACAGGCCTGACACAGTCATGTCCTTTGCACACATATGATGAGGACAGTGACTCTGCCCAAGGGGAAGTGTGCTCACATTATTACATCAGTCCCCAAAACAGAACTGTATCAGGAGGGTGCAAATTCCCCCTCCAGACTATGGTCATGCTCAACAACTCTCTTCAAGGAGTGAAATGACTTAATCAGTGATTATTTTTTTTCATGATCTTGTCTGTGCTGTCTCTTAGGTATATTCAAGAACAAGTCAGCAAAAGGGAGATTAAAATTCACAGCAGAGACCAAGTGCATGTTTCAGTGAAAAAGAAAAGTACATTTTCTATACGACCAAAGGCAACCTCTCTCTTCCTCCATTTTGCAAAAGATTACCTGCAGTTTAGAATAAGCATTGCATTTGCAGTCAGCAAAATCTCAAGGAAAGTATCTCCATTACATAACAAAATGCGCCTTAAGTGAGCACTTCCTGTGTGTTACTCTCAACTGCCAAAATGAAAGTAAAACAGAGAGGAAACACAGAGCAAGACAGCAAAACCTAGCCACGGCTCCTTCAAAGTGACTCCCATCTTAAACACAGGAACTTCAAATGCAAGGGGAGAAGTTTTGTTTCTAGACCTGCTTTGTTCTTTGCACCTGCACCTAGACCTCCAGTAACAGGACTGGTGGCATTAAGTCAACAATTAAGAAAAATGTAAGATTTGTCCTACATGAGAAAGGATATCAGTCAGCAGGTATTGAGCAACTGTATTGTGCATCACTTGTTCCTCTTGAGTCCTAAGGCTCTGTTTCCTTATCATTGCAATAATTAGTAGTAGTATTATTAGTATATTTATTATTATAACATTTTATTTAAATTACAAGTTGTTATCAACCCATGAGATCTACCATTCTTTCTGATTCTCCTGCCCACTGGGCCTGGGCAGGGCAGGAGCGAATGAGCAGCTCTGTGGTCCTCAGTTGCTGGCTTGGGTTAAATGGTGATACTGGTTGTATCAGTCTACTTCATCAAGAGACAGTGTGCCCACCACTACAACCAAAACATGCTTATAATGTCAGCTCATTTTTCTTACCATAAAATAAATACCATGAGACAAATTTAAGGTGAATTCTAGTACTAGATGTTAAAAACACATAAAAAGCAAGACTTCCCCAATACATTTACCTGCTCCAGTTATTCCCAGTTCAAGTATTTTTACAAATATGTGTTAAGAACTAACAGGATGAGTCACTGAAGAGACCAGAGCAATTTCAAAGAAGAGGACATGCTAAAGCATAGCTACCTGTGCGTGAAACCATTCCACTGACTGTATTAAAATGCTTCCACTCCTTCCTTCCATAAAGCTCCAGGATCTCTTCGAAGGTCATGCTCTTTGTACCATGGCTTGCTCTACTCAAGGCATTAAGTTGTTTATAAAAAAAATCAAAACAAAACAGAAAAGAGTTGAAAACATCCAAATTACTACTTGTGCAAAGTAACACACTGAAACTGAATTACAGTGCATGCAAGCTGATCAAAACTGACCCTCTTTATAGCTTAGAAGTTTCCCAGGACTTACTAACCTTTTATCATCTACATTCTAGTTCTCAATAAAGGCCTTACTACACAAAGGTTTGGTTGGCTGGGGGCACAGCTACTGTGCCTCACCTGCTAACACAACCACTCTGTATTGCTCGAATGTTTTCAATTGTGTGAGGACACTCTCTGTACTTGAGCTATCAATATACACTGCACAATAAAGCACAGTGCAGAAAGCCTATACATCATTCTGAAACCTGGTAACATTCACAGAATGCAGGGCAGAACTATGGAAAACTGCTAGTTTGTGCCCTGCAAGCAGTTTTTTAATACATAAGTACACACAAGCCTTTTCAGGCATTAAAAATTAAGTACTTGGACCATTAAATTTGGTCTCATTTTGAAGGAAATGTAGGCAATGCCTGGAGAGGTAACCCTGTACCACTCTTCCCTTTAATGGAGTATACCCTATAATCTCAAATTCTGCATTTAGTACTCCAAAATTCACGCTATTCAATGAATTTTGGGAGACACAGCAATGACTCAAATGTATTTCTTTCTTCTTTTAATGAGATTCTGATTTTCCTTAGCATCTTCAAGCTCCTTCTCCCACATGCTATCAGAAAAAAAGTAAAAAGAAAAAAAAAGAAAAAAAGAAAAGAAAAAAAAAGATAAAGCCCATCTTGCATCCTAAATAACACATATTTTCATTCTGGAACAAAATTAGGGAGAAATGGGACTAGGATTGATGTACATTTACTTTTCAGATTTTTTAATTCAAAATAGCAGTCTTCTATATTAAAAAAAAAAAGGAGGGAAAGAAGAACTGAAGATTTATTGAAAGTGATGACTGAAAGCCAAGCAGCTTTTAAGCAGAAATCCCCCAGAATTCAGAAAACGAATGTATCAGTTTCTGTGGTTAATTTATCTCAGGCTATTTAAATTGTATGTTGTAAACTTGCAGAATTTTTAATGTCTGTGGCACATAGACAATAGTCATTCCAGTCATTAGCATTAGTCATTAGTACTGCCTCCCAAGCCAGGTTACTTTCAATCCAAAGAAAAATCTTCCCTGGATTTTAGCAGAATTGGACAAAGAGTACATTGGTAGCCATCAAAAAAAATGAATTCACTTTCAAGATCAATGTGTCCTCAGAGTCTCAAATTTTATTAAAAATGAGGTATTATTTACTACCAGCTAACATCAAAACATTACCAAAAGATTCCGTATGTAACATTAAGAGCAACTGAGCACCACATCACCAAAGAGTATTTAAACTTTTACATCTAATAAATGAATGCATCCTGAAATAAGTGTTTTAAATATTTATAAAATTGAGAGATGGCATTTAGGAAGGCGACAAAATGTTACTGTATTTAACAATACAGCTTTTATTTAACAATATAGATTTATTGTCAATATTACCGTAAAACTGTTCCATCTTCTGCGAGTTTCAGGAAGTTTCCTTCTTCAATGTCCAACACCAAGCCTTTGCAACTAAGAATAAATTAATTTTAAGGAAGAAACAAAAAATTAATGCTTTCAGAGGACTGTCTTCTCATATGTCAGTGATATACAGCCACAGAAGCTATGGTGCTTCTGTAGCTATGATGCTACAAAAAACCAAACAAGTTACAGCCCTCTAAATACTTCCATGTTTGAACAATGCTCTCTATAAGAAAGTGCATATTATTACAATGAGGACTGGATTTTCCTTACATAGCAAAATCCTACTAAATAAACCCAGTTCCAAGTCCAGCAAACTTAGGGACTGCTATATTGGTTGGAGGTTTCAGGTCCAAACATATAAAACTAAGAAATGTGATACTTAAGTCATTTCTATTAAAGACTTTTTTTTTTTTTGTGGCAACTCCTTTAGTTATTACTCAACTGATTACACCAGTTATTACAGAAAAGAGGGGAAGAACATCAAACTCAATAAGCTAAGAACACATGAAGCAGAAGCATTGCCATGTTAGCCAGCACTAACAACGGGAAGAGTTGACAGCACTGGAGACACTTGGCAAGAGTTTCTAATTCTCCCTAATAAATCTTTATCTTCCAGATAATTGAATCTACATTAAGTAAGGTTCTTTGAAAAACTAGTTCGAAGTTCAGTGGTTAGAATACAAATGAATAAATGAGACTGAGGAAGTAATGACACCTTCATCTTCTATGAGGCACCCAAAGAAAAGAATTATACGCCATGAAGGCAGCAAGCAGATGCCAACCTTTCATGAATGACTCCTGGGCAAGAAGCAATGACACACTTGTTACCAGCACTGTGGACTTGCAGGACCATGTTAATGAACCTCCTGCTTCAATAAGAGTCCAACCCCAAGATATCTAGAGCTGAACAAAGGATTTCTTACATCACAGGCCTCCAATTATGATAAATAGATACATTGCTTCTAGATACAACTTCTCATGGAAGTTGAAATCAATCTCATTGGAAATTGTCCAGTCAAATATTGAATTGTAAAAACATTACAAAAGAATGCACACATTATTAAAAAAAATCCATACGTTTCTCTATGAAATTTTTACTCTAAATTATTTTATTTAATTTAGATTTTTATTCTAAAATATCTAGTGATTACCTGGCATTGAAGTCTCCACACCCATGGCCTTGAAAATAACCTTATAAAATTAAAAGATCAAGATTCAAATTCCTGCTCAGAGACCACTGAGTTCAGAGCAGAAACTTGGGTTTGCATCTTTTTGGGTTTACGTCTTCTTCATCATGGCATTGTGCCTGATGTGCCACCCAAGGGCTACCTCCTTGGCACGTCACCTTTCCACAGTTTCTCAGAAGGCTAATGGGATAAATCTGCCTTACACAAACCAAACAACATCTGTTGAGATAAAAATGACTAAAATCTGATGGTTAGTGTTGAACAGAATGTAGAAGACAAAGACAATACACAAAATAAGAGAGTGAGACTAAAAGGCTTGTGTCCAGACAGCTGGAAGCACAGACAAAGCAAGCTTAGATGCTCAGTTCTCTCTTTAAAATACATTAGAAGTATCTCATGACAAATACTTCCTAGAACAAGTATTTACAACTGAAATTTTGGATTTATCCATTGGGCTTGACAATCACAACATCAACTGCCTAAATAAATAAAGCTGTTTTCTCAGCTTTATAAAAGTAACAGCATAAAGGAATGACATTATTTTCAACATACTCACCAGAAGTCTAAGTTGTCTGGAGACAGAGTCAGCAAGTCTTCATCATATCCCTTCTCCGTTACCAGATACTGGGCGAAACTATCATATATTAGCTACAAATGAAAAGACACATGGATTCATTGCATCAATTAAGTGAGAACAAAGACAGTGCTTCCTTGAAAAGTGGCAAGATGTGTTAGTGGCTCCTAAGCGAAACCAAACCATGAAGCTAGGGGCCCTGTCCCACTGCCTCCACTAGGAAAGAGTGCCTGAGGTTATTTCTGTCATGGCTGGAAAACATGGATTCTGGTGCAATGTGTCCAGCACAACCCAGATTACAACAGTCTACACCTTACAGCCCCTGTGCTTCAAGACTGTTGGGAAATCAAGATGGTAAGCACTTAAAGACCAGTCACTACTCCCCCCTCCACAATCCTTTTTGCTTGTTTTTTTCTTTAATTTTAAATGTCATGGCTACTGAGATTCAACAAGCAGCTTCCGAACCAATAAATGTTTATCCTTAGGAGCATTTTAAAATTATTTGAAGGAATTTATTTTGAAGAAAATAGGCAACTACTGAACAAACAATTATTATTTCTAAATTCAAATGGCCTAGCACAACACTCAGCAATTTATTAATGTATTGAGCTGGTAAAGTTTTACAAGAAGCTCTTTACAAAACATGGAGATGCTGCCATGTCCTTAAAGACCATCCAAAAATAGTAATTGCTCCATTTTTCTCGTGGTTCTTTCATTAAACCTGTTCCCTGGCCTTTTTTCTTTAATTACAACAGATGCTCTTGGAATTACTATGAATAAGGTCTGAGAAAGACAAATATGAAAGCCGCCGCTGAAACAAAACTAACTACATCTTCAGCTGGGCCTGTCAGCCTTTTAAAGTATTTCACATTTCCAAGAGATAAGGAGGCATGCAGTGGGTATGCGTCAGTCTGCCTCTGTATCCTGTGAGAAGATGAAGAGTGTACAAAGTTTAGTAAAAGTTTTGGGATTTTTTTTCTCCATTTTGTTCAGTGGTTGGTTAGCATTTTTAGAAAACTCTTATAGTTATCAATTGTCTAGTGTTTGCCTTCATCAGACACAATTTGTATCAGCAAGAACACGTTTGTATATGGCAAGAATAGGGAAGGTAAGCCTAGCATTACACAGTTTCCACCTAGAGATTTAAGAGCTCATACATTTTATCGTTACTGTTGAACCCTCTTTTGTAAGCAAGATGCCTCTCCACTTAAGTCCACACACAGCTAAGAGAAGTAATGCACTTTTTCAGCACAGCCTATTAATAAATGGGACAGCTCATAAACATTTGTTTCTATACCAAATTCTGAAATCATCTTGCAATTAGCGTGGGAGTCCTGTGCAGTGCAAAATGTACTGTGAGTGAAGGGAAGCAAAGAAAGGAGACACCATGAGCATCTGCGGCACAAGACAGCCCCAGAACAGAGTCCTGACATCAACAGAGAAGGACGAGTCAGATTACCGGGGAGTTTAAAAACGAAAGTGACAAGGGCGGGAACGCACAGCACAGACAGCAGTTCCTCTTCGAAAGAGACCAGAGGGCTAAGTCAGAGGTGCCATCCTTCTAAACTCGGCGTTTTATTATAAGCGGCACTAAGTTCGCAAAGCTCTCCTGTCCAGAGTGCTGCGGGCTCCTCGCTCTGCAGCATCTCTGCATTTAGCGGGCGGGCTCTACCTTTTCCTCAGCGCCGCTACGGCCAGGAAAGAAGAACCGTTTCCAAGGAAGGAGACATGGCTGTCCCCTCCGCTCGGGCAGAGGCCTGCAGAGGAAGCGCCCGGCGAGAGATGCACTTGAGTTTCTCTTATCTCCCGTGGATGTCTGCCGGCGCCGGGCTCGCTGCCCCCGCCGGAAGGGTGCCGGCCCCGCTCCCCGGGACGCGGCGCGTTGCCTTTGGCGGGGCATGCGGGGGGAGCGGGGCGG